>OZ038379.1:95413501-95823689 GCA_964036045.1 Eutreptiella sp. 'Long Island Sound 2002' | reverse complement strand
CGAAGCTGCTTGAAACTGCAGCTGGGTGGAATGTCTTGATTCGCCAAAAAACAGCCGGTACAAAATATAACCATGTTGGATGTCGGCGTATCGCTCCTTCCAGTTGACAGTTGGATTGTAGCTTCGAAGCCATGGTAGTCCAAGCACTACATCCGGCAAAATCTCCAAGACCTTGAAGTGATGACGAAATACAAGGACTCCAACTCGAACATAAGCTCGCGTGTAGTACCGTACTTCGACTTGGACACCTCCGGCTGTCAACACATGTCCAGGGTTTCTCAGTTTATAGAGGGGAAGTTGCGCCCTCTTTGCTGTTTGCATCGACATAAAGTCACTGGTTGCTCCACAGTCGACCAACAGTTCCACGCTGGAGTCAAAGGAGTCTTCACGACATGCGCAAATGCGCCCTCGAACCGTGAACAGAGACGCATGCTCAGGTTCGGTTCCTTCGACAGTGACACTTCCAAGCGTCGAATTCTTTTTGGGTTTATTGGTGCTGGTGGTGGTGTTCAGCTCTTCTCGAGGACGTCCGCCACCAGGTCTTCGGAATTGTTTTCTAGGCCGTTGTAGGCCTTTCTCTGCTCTTGGAGCGGGATCGAAACCGTCCCTTGCTGTCTCGACTTTGATCTCGTTTTGGTGTGTTCGACCTTGATTCCCGACGTTCTCGTCCTCGGGATGGCGGTCGACCCTTTGGACAGTCACGGGCCAAGTGTCCTTGTTCGCCACAATTGCAGCAACGTCTGCTTTCTCGACCATCTTGGCGTCCGCCATGTTGACGTCCGAACCGTTCACCAATGTAGGCATGTAACTCTTCTCGGAGCTTGGCAATTGCATCGAGATTCATCGGCTCTGCCACGGTCGAAGCCGTGGGCGCCGCAGCTGGGGTCGGCATCGGGGTGACCTGTGGCGTTGGCATAGGGTTGGATGGAAACGTGGAAGTCGAAGTAGGTGGGACCATCATAGGCAGGGGTCTCGACACTTCAGGACCCAGGGTGTGGTCTGATGTCGTTCTCGATGCGTTCTGTACCTCTTCCAGTTGATACCCAGCCGCAATGTAGGCTTCCGCGATGGTCTCTACCAAGGTATCGAATCCAAATGGATTATTAGAACGCCATCTCGAACGGACTTCAACGATGTACTGCCGACGCACAGCGTCATTCGACAAACCTTCAACAAATCGAGAGCTGACGAGGAAACCCATCTGGAGTTCACTCGTGTTGACCTTCGACTTGATAACGCATGTACGAAATTCTCCAACGTAATCTGCATGTCGGGGAAACTCGCTCTCTTTTAAGCTCAACATTCTCGACAAATACACTGGCTCATGGGATATGCAGTCAAAACGCTGGCCTAACACACGCATGAGCTCGAACCAGTCATCTTGTACAACTTTCGTCAGGCTATGATAGTACTCAGCGGCATCACCATCGAGGAGGAATGACATCGTTGCTGCCTGATCGACGGGTGAGGTGATGTCCGACAAAGCGAAGGCTCGTAGTAAATCTTCTTTCCATGTTCGAAATTCTCCACATCCAGGTTTACCCGTGAACCTCTTGACCAGTTTGTTCAGGCGCTCGACGCGGCGTCCCAAAATCTCCTGCGAAGGAGCACGTTGAACTATGAACTGGGGTAGTGGTTTGAAGGTAGGCCGCTGTGGGAGTGGTTGTTGTGGAGGGTGAGGTTGGTTCGAATTCGAAGAAGACGGTGGTTGCGGAAACTGTTGTTGTTGTGGTTGCGGAAACTGGATGTTGTTCGGAGGTGGTGGACTCGAATTTCGTACAAATTCGTTGGGAAGAGCGTAACGTTGCGACAATTCATGTTCTACGCGTCGAAGTTCATTCGCAGCAGCTTGAGTTGCATTTTCCGTCGAGGACTGCAAGGTATCGATGCGCTGGCCAGTTGCTGCTGTAGCACTTGCTGCTGTTGCCTGCAATACATCGATGCGTTGTTCCAATTCGATAACTTTGGCTTGAGTATCTGCAAGCTTCTGCGAACAGCTGTGAAGAATCACGAGAGAGACATGGAAACCACTCGCTTTCTCGACTAGCGATGCGCTCTGCGATGACCTTCTCTAACGAGGTCGAAAATTCGTGATGCAAGGGTGAATCACTTCGAAACAAACTGTCTCTGATGAAATGCAGCATAGCTGCGTCGTCGAAGGGCCGCTCCATTGTAGATCGAAGTCCAAATCAAGTTGACGGCGTTGCAGCGTCGAAGATTGATCTCGAAGATTGATCCTCCCCGCCACCTAGCTGGCTACCACTTGTTGTGGTTTGTTTCTTGGGATCTCGGCTGCACTCCTGTGCCTCTTTGTTTCTCAAAATCCGAAATCCGAAATCCCAATCGAAAAACCTCGCAGGATCTTTAGACGGGGCACCAATAATAACACAATCTCGAAGACATAAACCCTGTTCAAAGATCGAAGTATCTTACAGCGCTCATTCACAGTTGGCATTCGATGCTTCTTTATTATTCACAGACTGTCAGCGCAATTGCGACTGCGACTTGCGATTTGCGCGCTGCTGCGCTGCTGCTGTTCGAAGCCATAAGATACTCAAAAGTTTCTACTACTTATTGTGGTTCCAGATTGTAACTGTTTCTGAATTCAGTTGCTTGGCCAAGTCATCTCCTGTGTCTGGCCTAACTCATATGCCCCAGATTCCTAACCAGCTCCATTTCATCCAAAAGAGTGCACATGAAGTGCTTGGTGCTATCTTGGAGGGCCGAGTCATGCCGTTTTTCACATAAAATCATTTGTTTTGTTTATAAAACCATTTGAGTTGCATATTTGATTCCTCATTTGTCTATATGCAGCCTCTCTTTGCTTACAATGCTTTGATTTGGAAGAATACTATCACGATTCTGACTTTGATCCTGTTTGTGGTGTTCCTTCTTCCTGGACTTTACCTTTTTGCAGTTTTGGGGAAACATCTGGGGATGGGGGCTGGGGCGCTGGCGGCGGGTTATCCCTGGCTGGGATGGCCGGGCAGCCCTGGGGTCCCGTGGGGACGGAGGCTCCCCACGTCGGCCGGGTGTGAAACCACGACCTGTGTTTCCGTCACCAAAGTTCTTAGGGTTCTACCCCAGGAACTTACCCGCCGCGGGGACTGTGGGCCGGGACGGCCAAGGGGGATGACAATGAAGAGGAAATGGGGGGCCAGGATGAGCCTGGCGGTCGGCGCCTTCCCTCGGCCTGGGGGAGGCCGTTGCCCGGGGCTATTCCTTTCCTCCCGTGGCCGAGGTGCTGTGGTAGGTGGTGGTGTGGCTACCTCCCAACGGGTGTCTGTGCCCGGTGCCGTGGGTACAGACCCCCGTTGGGGGCGGGTACGAAGCGCCCGGTCGCCTCGCCCCCCCTGCACAACAGCCCGCCAGGCGCCGGTTGGCCTTTAGCGCCAGCTGTCGTGGGGGGGGGCGCTCGGGGCAGTGCGGGGCCCCTCCGCTCTCCCGGCCGCCCGCACTGCCCGTATGATGCATCAAGGGGCGGCGCGAGCTCGTACCGCACGCGCGGGCCGCACCGCCCCAGCCGGGGTGGGGGACAGGGGGGGGGTCAGGGGGTGGCGGCAGGCGGATGGAGGGTGGCGGGGGCTCGTACCGCGCACAGGCAGGCCCGACCACCCTTCAGTCGGGAGGCGCAGCTGCTGGGGTTCTGGGGGCCCCACCCAGGGGCCTCCGCCCCCCCCCGTGCGGTTTCGGTGTGGGGGTGGCAAAGGCCACTCGCGGCCATGACACATGGTGCATAGGGAGGGAGGTAAGACACATGGAACGCCATGATGCGTGTGGCAGGGGGAAGGGATGCAGGGCCTGGACCCCAACCGTGTGCAGGGGGTCCTCTTGTTCGTAAGGCGGCCGCCCGTCGGCGGCTGCGGCAGCCCACCTCGGGGGCTTCGCTACCTGAGAGAGGAGGGGCGGGAGAGTGGGGGGGCGGTGGAGGCACGGCGTGCACGCTGGGGGGGGGGGGGGGGGGGCTGTGGGCTGGTGGGTGGGTGCGCGCGCGAGGGGGACGGGGGTGGGGTGAGCTCAGCCGCAGAGCGTCACCGTGCGGCCGACCGGGCGGAGGAGCGGACGGGGCCCGCCAAAGTCCGCCGGGGAGCCCGGGGTCCTCGAGGTTTTGGCGGGGCCGTGGTCAGCGGTGGGGCCCGCACCCCGCTCGGCGGGGACGAATCCCGCCGAGCATCATCCACGGGGGCGAATCCTGGTGGAGGCGGGGGGGAGCGCCACGCCGTCCCCTCGCGGCCGAACCGGACCGGGACGGGCCCCGCCGGAGGGATACCGGGGGGGCGGGCGGGGCTGGGCACCTGGGCTCCGGGGCCCGGGTCCCTGCTGGTTGTGGGCCGGCGCGGGGGTGACGGCTGCGGCTGGTGAGGGGGGGCGTGGAAGGGCCGGGCGGGATCGGGGGCGAACCCAGAGAGGCCCCCGGGGGCTGGGCGAGGGCTCCCGAGGGCGGCCGTTCCTTGAGGGGGGGGGGGGGGGTTGCTCCCTGCCCGGGGGACGACGGGGGCCCCTCTTGAGCGAGGGGGGGGGGAGGGCGTGTATCGCCCGGTGTAGGGCCATGTCGATTCATGGCCGCGCGGCATGGGACTATATCCCGAACCCTCCGCGCCGGAGTCCCTTTTTTGGGGGGGCTGAGGGGGGGGGGGGCTGGCGGTTGTTGTGTGCTCCCTCCCTCGTCGGGGGGGGGAACGCCGGTAGGAGCTCCGTCCGGCTTGGCCGATAAAACCCGGTGGCGTCCCCTGGGCTCGTGGGCCCCTTCGAGGAAGAACCTCAGATTCGCCGCGGGGGACTCCACGATATATATATATATATATATATATATATATATATATATATATATATATATATATATATATATATATATATATATATATATATATATATATATATATATATATATATATATATATACATATATATATATATATATATATATATATATATATATATATATATATACGGACCATTTGAGATGCTCAAACAAGTGTTTTTAGCCCGTTTTGAGCCCGTTTTGACGCAGTTTAGCCCCTTCCACCACATGTATGCACCACTTTGTGCCCTTCACACATTCCTTAGAGCCGTGTGGTGGTGCCACCTAGAGCTGAGAGAGAGTTGTAGATTGGAGGATATATATATATATATATATATATATATATATATATATATCTATATATATCTATATATATATATATAAATATATATATATATATATATATATATATATATATATATATATATATATATATATATATATATATATATATATATATATATGTATATATATATATATATATATATATATATATATATATATATATATATACATATATATATATATATATATATATATATATATATATATATATATATCAGGGCTCCCCTGCCCTCCTCGCCTTTAGCCGACCGGACTGGCGCCCCCCAGGGGTAAGCCGTTTCAGCGGTGTGGCGACCGCATACTCTTCGCTACGACGCCACGCAGTACCGCTGTTGCCACGCCGACCCCACCTGCGAGCCGCCACGACACGCACCACCGTAACCACAAGGCAATGGTCAGAGGTTAGACTTTGTACATGCCCGCAGGCACGGTCCCTCTAGATTGTTAACGGGATGCCAGGGGATGCCAGGGGATGCCCCCGCGCTCCCCCTGAGTTGTTAGAGGGGTCAGGGGGACACCCCAGTACCGCCATGCAGCCCCGTAGCGCCCCCACTGTACGGTCCTCAGTACCGCCGCGTATATCCCCACGATGCCAGTACACCGTCATCTGGAACTTCCCCGCTGCTCCCCCACTGTACGGTTCCCCAGTACCGCCGCGTACCCCCACCGTACGGATCCCAGTACCGCCGCGTTTACCCCCAAGACTCCAGTACTCCGTCACCTGGAACTCCACGTGCGCCCCGTGAGCGCTCCTCCCAGGCTGCCACGCCGTCTCCACGACGCCCGCCATACTGTCCCCCTGACGACCCCACTGCCATACCCTTCTACGCACACATCTTCGCCTCGTCGCCGCCCCCGGGGCCTGCAGGCCGTCCCCGTAACCCCTTGTAACACTCCCAGGGGGCGCCGCGACGCCGCAACCCAGGGACAAATCCGTGCACCCCCGGTGTATCCCGAGCAACCACTTCCAATACTGCCGTAGCCGGGCCGCCAGTAGAGACCCCGGTGTCATGGGAATACCCTACAGAGGTTTGGGCCTTATTACCCTGGTCGGGACGACCCATGACACCTCACTGTTGTATGCGGCGACCCGGGGCAGGCGGGTGAAGCATCCCTGTCCGACCCTCATGCACAGGGGCAGTACGGCTCACGATCAGGCCGGCACGACCTGTCACATCGCGTTGGCCGTCATACGCCGCCTGCCAGTACCGCACAATCAGGCCGTGTAGGCACTGCTTCTCAGGCGCTACCCCCTCCGCTGCGTCCAGCGTAGGGACGGTAGCTGGTGCACCCAGAATTCCCAACCCCATCAATCTGCCCCCCCGGCCCCCACCACGCCGTCACCAATTCCTCCGCGATGCCACAACCAGAGTGTCCGTGAGTCGCCCTCCAGAGCCGCCCACCACAGCATCAGCGGCAGGGCCGCAGACGGCGCCCCAGGGCACCGTACCCCTTCCACTCAGACGCTCTTCAGGCCACCCTGGATAGTCTTCCAGGCGCTAGAGGACATCTGTCCACAGTGCCGCAGTGCCCACCTCGCCTTAGGCCATCCCCTATCGGCACGCTCCTTACAGGTCCCGCACAGCGGGATGGAGGCGCACTGATGAACCCAAACTGACACCGTTTCCCCGCACCCGTGGCATCGCTGCGGAAGCACAGACCGCGACGGAACGCAGCTACCATCACAACACTGCGACCACAGGTCCTGCCATACATCGCAGCACGCGTCCTGGAGTCCGAGCAAGGCACCCGCCAGCGTGCGTGCTGTGGCACTACTGAGGAGGCTGCGCCTCGCTTCCTCCCACGTGGACACCCGGCGGAGTATCGGTCGCCCGTCGGGCATCACCGGCAGGCTCTCAAGCAGCCGGGGCCACCGCGCCACTTTGGGACTGTGTGTGCCTTGCGCCAGGAGCTCCCAACCGTAGTCCTGTAAGACCTCCCCGATGAAATCAACCCCGTCCTGCTCGGGGCCCCTGGCGGATGCCAGAACCAAGCGTTGTCCTCCCGCCCGAGCCTCAATGACAGCCTCGAGGCCTAGGGTGTCAAGGGTGTGACGGGCATCGGCAGCCACGTGGTCGTCCCCCTCTGGCAGAGAGAACACGGCCTCCGTGACGTGGCCCTGCGCGTCGTCGCCCTGTACCCGTGCCAGCTGCTTGGAGCCCATTAACACCGCCATGGACCGCTGCTCCGTGACCGCTGGTACGACTCGTCGCAGCTGCCGGTCATACAGCCACAACGTACCCACCTCAAGTGCGACAGCCACCGCCAGGATTGGGAGACTGCACAGAGGTTGCTGAAGGACCGGCAGCACCTCGCGAGGCCAGCTCATGACGTTCCCCACAGCTGGATGGTTGGCGTACACCTGAAGCCAGGGATCACTCTGGCCGTCAGGGCTTCTCACCTTGGTACCACGCACCTGGGCCCACGACTGCGCCGACACCCCGACACCATGATGCTGCTGTGGCCGGGCCCCCACACCCCCACCCAAAACTACCCCCAGCTCACAGAGGAGGACATGCCCGGCATCCAGCGATGCTTCTTCCAGACCCTCGACTACCTCCAGCAAACACATCCGCACGTCCTGGAGCAGATATGGCCACCCCCCGGGTAACCAACGTGCCCGCGCAGCCGAGACAACGCCGCCACGCCAGCACCAGCACGCACGGATCACCAGGTAAAACGCGCGCACACGCCCGATGCCCGAACCTGCGCCCTCTTACAGGACCCAGCATCATACGCCCGCCCCCGAGGCCCAAGACCCTCCGACGTCTCCCACAGCCCTCTCCTCGGCCTCCGACTCCACAACCTCCACCACCACGATCACCTCATCCACCACCACCACCACGTCCTCATCCAGCACTCCATCCCCCAGGCCGCGGGGGACACCTCCCAAACGGGCCTCCAAACCCGCCCCCACCGCGAGCAGCCCCGCCGCCGCCAAGGCCCACGCCCCGACGAAGCCCACACCCACGACCCAGCCAACGCCCAAGACCGCCGCCAAACGGCCACCCAAACCCAAGGGTCAACCCGCAGCCAAGCCCAAAGCCAAGCCCAAACCCGGCGCCACGACGGCAGCGTCAGTCCTCCGCCGTGCCCCCTCCCACGCCACCGCCCCGCCCCCCCCCCCTCCCGCCGCACGTCCCCGCGCCGCCCAGCACCCAGCCCCACACACTGCGCCACAGCATCGCCCTAATCCGGCTCCTCCACCATCGCCCCACTTGGCACCTCACAGTAGACCGCCGTCCTGTGGTCCCGCTCCCCCCGGCACCGCTCCCGGGGCCGCACCCGGCCCACGTCGTGTTCGCCCCCACGTCGCGGGCCGCGGACATCCTCCCGCTCCTTGCCGCCACCCCCCCCGGGCATCGCATACTGCTTGCCGCCAACCCCTCGGTCCTCAGTGAGGTCCTCATCGGGCACGCCGACGCGCTGCACGTGCGCCCGCTGCTGCCCAACCTGCACGCTGCGTACGCCCCCGGCACGCCCGTCGACCCCTCCGTGTGGGACTCCCAGTGAGGCCACCGGCCACCGGCCGGCCCGCACGCACCACCTTGCACTCGCCTTGGGCGCACGACCCCGTGGACGCCGCTACCCACACGCCCGGCCCCGCGCAACCGCCTAACGGAGCGAGAACCCAAGGACAAATCAAACCCGAGCCCCACCCCAAAACCGCTAACCCTTGACTCCTAACCAAGCCCGCCGAGGGAACACCGAAACCACAGCCCACACCCACAGCCCACACAGCCGCCTAACCAGCCAGCTCCAGAAGCAAAGAGACACCTCACCAAACCCACCCTGACCCAAGCCTAACCGAGCCGAAGCCCCAACACAAATCAAACCCGAGCCACACCCCGAAACCGTCAACCCTTGACTCCTAACCAGGCCCGCTGAGGGAAATACGTAGACACAGCCCACAGCCACAGCCCACACAGCCGCCTAACCAGCCAGCACCAGAAGCAAAGAGACACCTAACCAAACCCACCCTGACCCATACCCGTGTACATCAGGACGCGCGAGCCGCACCCCTGGGGCGCGACCGCCGCCACAGCACCGACGACACACGCCAGAGGACACAACGCTATTGCACCGCCGCACCAGCTGCCCGTGCCTGTGCCTGCAGTGTACGCGCGCCCCTGTTTTTCTCTTTTTTTTTCTTTTTCCCAAAAAAAAACAAAAACAAGTAAAAAAAAAAAAAACAAGTAAAAAAAAAACAAAAAAAAACGAAAATTAGGGGGGGAGGAAGAGGAACACAACCACCCATGGCACACCCGCACCGCATACAGCACGCACACCGCTGAACAGGAGCCCCGTGGCCCAGGACACCGCACATGCAACACAACACACCGAGCGAGCACACCGGTGAACAGGAGCCGGCTGGCCCAGGACACCGCAGACGCACCACAGCAAACCGCGCGGGCACACCGGTGAACAGGAGCCCAGCGGCCCAGGACACTGCACACACGTAGGGCGGCCGAGGGACAGGAAAGAACCAATACCCCATGGGTCGGACGCACTGGGGCGACCCAGCCGACCCACCGGGCCAGTGGCAGGAGCGGTACTCCAAGGCCACTGGTCCGAGCCCGGCCAGGCTGCATCGGGGACCATGGCAAACGTCACCCAGAGCCATGGAAGCAACCGGTGACAGGCGAGCCGGTACACAGTCCAGGAGGGGGTCACCTGCCAAGCAGAGTGGCCCCGCAACTCAAGCCACAAGGGTGAGGCGGTCGTACCGTAGACAAGCGGGAGCAATACCCCTTGTGGTGAGAGATACTCCACACGGCTGGACAGCCCCCCAGAGCTGCCGCCCAAAGGAGGGGGCATGTGGCCCTACCCATGGACACATGTGGGGACACCCTCCCACCTGGGACACATGGACCGGGTGGCCGCGACAATGCCTTCCCAAGCACATGCGGGAGCGGCTCAAGAGGCACCTGACATAGGGCAGTGGGAGGGACAGGACGTCCCCTTCGTAAGACCTTCTTCCTGCAATGTCAAAGGAGGCATCCCGAGCTCCCGAAGATACCTACCTACCTACCTTGCTGAAGGACCAGCAGCACCTCGCGAGGCCAGCCCATGACGTTCTTCACAGCTGGATGGTTGGCGTACACCTGAAGCCAGGGATCACTCTGGCCGTCAGGGCTTCTCACCTTGGTACCACGCACCTGGGCCCACGACTGCACCGACACCACGCGGGACCACTCCCTGAATGTCGTGATGTCCCGCGCCACCCAGGAACTGATCAACAGGTCGAAGGCCTGCGCCACCGCCGCCATCCAGTGAGGGAACAAGGACATGGCCTCTTCATGCTCTATGCACGACCGCGACACCAGCAGTGCGTGCAGCGGTGCCCTCTGAAAGGTTGCTCGCAGGTCGCCGGGGAGGCCGGCAAACGGGTTCCACGGCGGACGCTGCAGGATCCTCCCTGCCGGCGGGCAGATTGGTGTGTCACCGCGCAGGAACGCGTATACCGCTCTCCTTCGATCTTGCATCGGCAGCTGCATGATCTGGGTGAGCCGATGGTTCCTGCTGGCATACACATCTTCCCCAATCTGGACCATGTCCTCCACAAAGTGCCTGGCCTTGGCAGGGCCCCGCGACGACGCCGCTCGTACCGCAGCGAACAGCCGCTTCAGGTCCCCGGGGACGACACCCGCCATCAGGAATTCAGTCCACCTGCAGCCGTGCTCCCTCCACGCCACAAACTCCACTGCCCTGTCTGTCAGGGGTAGCTCCGCCGTGAACTCCTCCACACGCCTGCACAGGAGCCCAGCCACCTCCTCGTCCCGCGCACACAGTAGGCGCATGTGGCCAATGTCTTCCTCCGACCCCCAACAGAAGATACAGGGGTGGGCTGGTATTGCCATACGCGTGAGCTTTTGTCTCCACCGTCGCATGACCTGCATGGTGGACAAGCGACCGTCACGTGCCCGCAGCATATTCCTGTGCGTTGGGCCGTGGTGCACAGCTCCCAGGGGCATCGCCTCGCAGGCGCCAGTGGCGCTCCATCTCCCGGACTTGCTGAAGGGCTTGCATGGATGACACACGCGGCTCGAGCTCACCATTATCCCCCGGCACCAAGAGGATGGCGTGCTCCTTTGGCAGGACAAGATGGACAGGCGGGGCCATTGCGCGGGCTGCGGCAGAGTCCGGTGCCTCGAGCGGGAGCGCCGCCAAGTGCGAGCTCTGCCTCACCACCCAGTGGTGCGGCCCCGCAACTCGGCGCGGCAGCCGCCGCAGCCCCTCCACTATCCAGCTCAGTGCGTGCTGATTGACCAGATGTGATGTCGGCCCCTTGATGCCACGGTACAGGGCCTCCTGCGCCCTGTGGAGATGCGCTCCTATGACGGACGCATCCACCACGTGTACCGTGCACGCTGACGGGGGCGTGTGCAACAAGTACGCCGCCGCGCCAATGATCTCTGCCTCCGGGACCGTGCCGTAGATGGCACCCGTCCACGTGGGGATTCCGTGGCTGGCCACCGCCACGTTTGTGGCGTCGTCTCCCTAGGGCGAGGCGTCAGACGATGTGACTTTAGTCGCCAACGGCACCCAGCAGTACCGGTGGGGCTCCAGCCACGCCACGTCGGAGTGGGGGCTCTGCACCACCTTTCCCAGGGACGCCGCACTGGAGGCCGTGAGCTCCGGACACAGGACCCCCCTCGGTCGATACACCGCATGTGGTCTCCAGGCCAGGTCACATCCGCAGACTGACTTTATGGCGTCCAGGGCGCTGGTATACTCCGCTCCCCATCTCCAACATCTAAGCCTGTTTCTCCCAATTAGAAAAAAAAAAAAAAGCAAAAAAAAAAAAAACACCAAGGCACCAAGCAGGAGCGACGAAAACCGCGAGACACAAATGGGGAGGGGGGCGGGAGAAACCACAAAAGAGCAACCAACGGCCAAGCGTGAGACACAAACGCAGCGCACAGAGCGGAGAAGACAGGGAACGCACAGCACGAGGAAAAGAGCACCACAGCACGCAAACACCACCACCGGGCCAAAAACAGCACAGCCAACCAACAGCACAACACAGCACAGCACGACGGCCCACAGGAGGGCAAAGCAAGCCCCAGCAGCACCGCAACACGACAGCAGAGCACAACAGCACAGCACCACGCGACAGCACAGCACCACAGAACACGACACAGGAAAGCAGGGCACCACAGCAAACCACACCAACCACAGGGAAGCAGACCACGCGGCCAGACAGGGACACCGACACCGAAACACGCCACAGCAGACAACCACGGGCCAGGGGACCCAGCACCGCACCTCGGCACACCACAGGAAACAGCACAGCACACAGCAGCGCACCACAGCACCGGGCGCCAGCAACAGCACGCACCACACGAACAGCACAACGCGAGCGCACCAGCACAGCAAAGCACAGCACCGCACAGAACGGAGAGCACAGGGAACGCACAGCACAGCACCCCGAGACACACACAGCACAAGGCAGAGCGGCGAACAACAGCACGCACCACCGCGCCACGACAAAACACACACAGCACAGAGCACACAACGCGGGGAATACCGCAAAACACAGCGCCGCAGAGCACAAGGACCCAGGGCGACGGGCAGCGCCAGAGGGCGGGGCGCAACAAGCAGCGGCACCAAACGAGCGCAACAAAGCACACGGCAGCACAACACCGGGCGACACAACGCGCAGCAGCGCGGCGCAGCACCGCACCCAGGGACGCACAGCACAACACGGCACAAAGCACCGAGCGGCAGGAACGAAAACCGCGAGACACAGAGGGGGGGGGGGGGGGGCAGCAACCACGCGGGAGCAGCCAACAACCAGGCGGAAAGCACGAAAGAGGGACAAGCGCAGGGAGAGCCGAGAAGCGGAAGGCCAGCAAAGCAAACAACGCAAGCGCCGACGCCCAGGGCACCCGGGGCCGGAAACCAGAGAAAGCCGGAGACAACGGGGGCGCACAGAGGAAGAAGAAGAAGGAAAAAAAAACACCAAGGCACCAAGCAGGAGCGACGAAAACCGCGAGACACAAAAGGGGAGGGGGGCGGCCAGGCAGGAGACACGAACGAGGCGCGAGCGCAGGGAGAGCCCGGCAGCCAAAGGGGAACGACAACAGCAGCGAAAGAGAGAGGGGCAACCCCAGCCCGGAGGGGGCCAAAGAAAGCAGAAAGACAAAGCGGCCAAAGGAAAAGGTGAGGCGCACCAGAACGCGCCCGGGAGGCCGGCCCGCCCGACCCGGCCAAGCACCACACACCACACACCACTGCCGCCAGCGGACCCCAGCCAGGAGTGGCGGGGACCGCCCGTCGACAGCGGCAGCGAAACCCAGCCAGGAGTGGCGGGGAGTAGCACACAGGAACCTCCGCCAGGAGTGGCGAGGGACCCCACCAACACACCACACACCACACACCACCGCCGCCACCGGACCCCAGCCAGGAGTGGCGGGGACCGCCCACCACCACCGGCAGCGAAACCCAGCCAGAAGTGGCGGGGAGTAGCACACAGGGACCTCCGCCAGGAGTGGCGAGGGACCAACCACACCACACATCAACCACAACCCCAACAACACACCACCGCCACACACCACACACCACACACCGGCGCCGCCAGCGGACCCCAGCCAGGAGTGGCGGGGACCGCCCACCACCACCGGTAGGGAAACCCAGCCAGGAGTGGCGGGGAGTAGCACATAGGAACCTCCGCCAGGAGTGGTGAGGGACAAACCACACCACACACCAGCGACAACCCCACCAACACACCACCGCCACACAACACACACCACACACCACGGCCACAAGCGGACCCCAGCCAGGAGTGGCGGGGACCGCCCACCACCAGCGGCAGCGAAACCCAGCCAGGAGTGGCGGGGACCGCCCACCACCACCTGCAGCGAAGCCCAGCCAGGAGTGGCGGGGAGTAGCACACAGGAACCTCCGCCAGGAGTGGCGAGGGACCAACCACACCACACACCAGCCACAACCCCACCAACACACCACCGCCACACACCACACAACACACACCACACACCGGCGCCGCCAGCGGACCCCAGCCTGGAGTGGCGGGGACTGCCCACCACCACCGGCAGCGAAACCCAGCCAGGAGTGGCGGGGAGTAGCACACAGGAACCACCGCGAGGAGAGGCGAGGGACCAACCACACCACACACCAGCCACAACCCCACCAACACACCACCGCCACACAACACACACCACACACCACCGCCGCAAGCGGACCCCAGCCAGGAGTGGCGGGGACCGCCCACCACCACCGGCAGCGAAACCCAGCCAGGAGTGGCGGGGAGTAGCACACAGGAACCTCCGCCAGGAGTGGCGAGGGACCAACCACACCACACACCAGCCACAACCCCACCAACACACCACCGCCACACACCACACACCACACACCACCGCCGCAAGCGGACCCCAGCCAGGAGTGGCGGGGACCGCCCACCACCACCGGCAGCGAAACCCAGCCAGGAGTGGCGGGGAGTAGCACACAGGTACCACCGCCAGGGGTGGCGAGAGAACAACCACACCACACACCAGCCACAACCCCACCAACACACCACGGCCACACACCACACACCAACCACACAGCAACGCCGCCAACGGACCCCAGCCAGGAGTGGCGGGGACCGCCCACCACCACCGGCAGCGAAACCCAGCCAGGAGTGGCGGGGAGTAGCACACAGGAACCTCCGCCAGGAGTGGCGAGGGACCAACCACACCACGCACCAGCCACAACCCCACCGACACACCACCGCCACACACCACACACCACACACCACCGCCGCAAGCGGACCCCAGCCAGGAGTGGCGGGGACCGCCCACCACCACAGGCAGCGAAACCCAGCCAGGAGTGGCGGGGAGTAGCACACAGGTGCCACCGGCAGGGGTGGCAAGGGACCAACCACACCACACAGCAGCCAGAACCCCACCAACACACCACGGCCACACACCACACACCAACCACACAGCAACGCCGCCAACGGACCCCAGCCAGGAGTGGCGGGGACCGCCCACCACCACCGGCAGCGAAACCCAGCCAGGAGTGGCGGGGAGTAGCACACAGGAACCTCCGCCAGGAGTGGCGAGGGACCAACCACACCACACACCAGCTACAACCCCGCCAACACACCACCGCCACACACCACACACCACACACCACCGCCGCCAGCGGACCCGAGCGAGGAGTCGCGGGGACCGCCCACCACCACCGGCAGCGAAACCCAGCCAGGAGTGGCCGAAAGTAGCACACAAAAACCCCCACCAGGAGTGGCGAGGGACCCCACCAACCACACCACAAACCAGTCACAGAGCAAGCGCCAGCCGAGGGAAAGCAAAGGGAGGAACAGCCAGGCCGCCCCCCCACCCCCCCCCAAAAAAAAAAGAAGGGGGGGGGCCAGAGGGGGGGGCCGCGCAAAAACAGCCCACACACCAAACCGCCCGCCAACAACACAGAAGGTGGCCAAACCCCCCACCCAGAGGGCACCGAAAACAGGATCCCCAAACAGGCACATGGGGACCACCCAGCCAAAACCGGCAACACCAGGCCAGGAACAGCGGCCGACCGGGAAAAGGGGCACCGAAACAAGCAGACACAAAAAAAAAAAAAAAAAAAAGCCAGCAGCCCAGCCAGAAAGAAAGGAGACAGGGGGAGGGACCACAAGGCCCGGGACAGGGACACCCAGCAACCGGGGAAAACAAAAAGCGCAAAAAACACACCCCGACAACCCAGCCAAGAAGGGCGGGGGACAGCCGAGACCCGGGCCCACCACGCACGCCCACACCACACACCGGAACCGGAAAAGGCGGGGGGCAAGGGAAACGCGCACGAAACCACAAACGTCCCGAAAGCAGGTCCACACCAAGGCCCAACCACAAACACCACAAACAGCCGGCAAAAGAGGGACAACACCACAAACCGAGCCCAAACACACCCACCCAAGACCCCAGCCACGACGGGCAGGGGTAAACAAAACCCACAACCAACCGCAACGCGAACCAAACCACAAACACAAGCCAACAGTAGGAAACCGAGTGCCCACAGCCCGGGCACTGAGGCAGCCCGAGCCATGCAGGTGACCCGGCCAAACGAGATCCGGAGCCCGGGGGTAAGGCTGCATCCTAAGGCCAGCGCTGCTTTGGGACTCGGGGCGGAGCGTGCGACACCCAAGCGCCTCGGAACCCAAGTACCAAGAACATGCATGCATGCCTTGGGAACGGGATACGCCAGGAAGTCCGGTGAACCCCTGGGGTTCCGCCCAAAGGAGGGGACGTGCGCAAGCACGGGGGCACACCCTCCCGGCGAGACAAGCACGTCACGCTGGCGGCGATCAGCCCTCCTGGTGTAGCCCGGGGCCGCTCTGTTGGGGGCCAACAGTCAGGTCTAGCGGGATGTAAGCCGCCTCCCCTCTTCACGCGCGGAGCCTCTTCCTGTTCGTCACAGGGGCGACGCCAGGGGGAACCATGGGGCGCCTCTCCACGACCGAGTGCACCTACCTACCTACCTCTGCCTCACCACCCAGTGGTGCGGCCCCGCAACTCGGCGCGGCAGCCGCCACAGCCCCTCCACTATCCAGCTCAGTGCGTGCTGATTGACCAGATGTGATGTCGGCCCCTTGATGCCACGGTACAGGGCCTCCTGCGCCCTGCGGAGATGCACTCCTATGACGGACGCATCCACCACGTGTACCGTGCACGCTGACGGGGGCGTGTGCAACAAGTACGCCGCCGCGCCAATGATCTCTGCCTCCGGGACCGTGCCGTAGATGGCACCCGTCCACGTGGGGATTCCGTGGCTGGCCACCGCCACGTTTGTGGCGTCGTCTCCCTGGGGCGACGCGTCAGACGATGTGACTTTAGTCGCCAACGGCACCCAGCAGTACCGGTGGGGCTCCAGCCACGCCACGTCGGAGTGGGGGCTCTGCACCACCTTTCCCAGGGACGCCGCACTGGAGGCCGTGAGCTCCGGACACAGGACCACCCTCGGTCGATACACCGCATGTGGTCTCCAGGCCAGGTCACATCCGCAGACTGACTTTATGGCGTCCAGGGCGGTGGTATACTCCGCTCCCCAAACTGTTGCGGAGCAGGAAGGCTGGTATACAACCACAGACCCCTGCTCCACTGTGCCGCCATCACGCAACGACGTGACGGCGACGTGCGGATCGTGCGGCACGTTGGACATCCGGACCACCCCCGGGACCGAGTACTCATCCGGATCCGGGATTGGGCCTGCTGGCAGCAGAAGAACAATTGCCCACTGGCTGCACTTGTGCACCGCCGCGCACGCCCTGGAAAACGCTGGCCGCCCGTGCACAACCCACAGTGGTGGCGGGCTTATGCCGCCCCCGGCGTGAGGAGTGAGCAGGGGGACGGACGCCGGATCGTCTTGCTGTTGGTAGCCCTCAAAGACGTCCCCCAATAGAAACAGGAGGGCGGCTAGCGGGACGAACGGCATGGACAGCCCCAGGTTGGCCGGGTCCCATTCTTCCTCCCTGTATCCGCCCACCACATACACGTCCCCCGCAGCGGACTGTCTATTGCGTTTGCTGGCCTTCTTTCGGCGCACCGGGTGTATTAGCCGGTGAGTCAACGGACCAGGGAGCTGCGGCCGGAAGACGTCGCGGAGCCCCGTGAGCCACACGTGGTCCAGCTGGTGGGGCCCTACTCCCGCGTGCGGAAGGTGCAGGTGGTCCTCATGGCACTTCTGAAGCTGGACAGCCCAGTGCCCAGGCGCAGGGCAGGGGAGCCGCGCATGCAGGAGGTCATTTGCGGGATCAGTCAGGGACTGTACTGTCGCATCTGTGCGGGGCCCCGAGAGAATGCAGATGTCCCTACCCTTGAAGGTATAGTATTGGGACACCCACTTCCGCCCCGCCCACTGCACCTGCGGCAGATGAGCGTGTACACACGAGTACACCGACGATGGCATGAGAAGTCCTACGCGCAACGTCCCCATTGCTCTGAGTACCCTGTCCGTCCACGTACTGCCAGCGTGTGTGGCGAATGACGCAGAGGGCACCATGAACTGCCCGCAGACGCCGTACTGCACGTGCATGTCTCGGAGCATGGCCCGCAGCTCATCCCGGACTGTCGTCGACCTGTGGTGGGTGAGCTGAGCCATGGTCGCCACGACGGAGTCGCGGCATATAACCTGGACATCCGCCAGCCGTAGCCCATGACCTGACCGCACCGCCACGTTGGACAGGTCCTTGGGCAGCTTCTCGAACTGCAGGGCCGCAGCCTTGATGGCAGTATTCAGCTTGACCACCGCCTCCGCCGTGTCGGACAGGTAGGGCGCCGCGTACCGCACGATGCCTCCAACCACAGCCGACATCACCTCATGAGGCACCGACGCCGGCCCTAACGTGTTCTTGCACCAGCCCAGCAGAGCTTCACACCGGAGTACATGTTTCTCCTTCATGGTCGCCATCCCCCTGGGATCGAGGCGCAGGCCGAAGTATGGTACCATGCCCTTGGCACGTAAGCATACCCATGGGGCCGCCGTGTCCCCTGGGTTCAGGTATACCATAATCGAATGGATGCGAGCAGTATTGGCATAGGCGCATTTGCCCACGTTGAGGGACATGCCCATGTCAGTGAGATACCGCGCTATCGCCGCCGCATACTCCAGGAATTGCGGCAGGGAGTGCGCTATCAACAGGAGGTCATCACAGTACGCCTGTACCAGGGGTGGCACCGCATGGCGAGCATCTCCCCGCACCTTACAGGCGAGGCTCCGCAGGAGAGGCTCCAAAAGGAGGAGGTAGAGCACAGCGCTCTGCGCACTGCCCTGCCGCAGGCCCCTGTGGAGCCGTATGCTCGGCGTCGGGCCGTGCGCGGTGACGATGCGCACCAGAGACCCGCGGTGAGGGTGTGGAAGAGCCTGATGAGCTCCTCCGGGACACCCATGTGGCGCAGAAGGAGCGCCAGCCCTCCGTGCGGCGCTGTGTCAAAAGCTTTTGACACATCGAAGGCCAGGACGTGGTTTTCCTCCAGCCCACGCTGCAGCCTGCGCTGGGCCAGGAACAACGGGGCAGCCGCCGTGGAGCCTGGCATGGCTCCGAACTGCCAGTCCGCGGCCTGTCCCTTGCGTGCCAGAACAGCTGTGAACCTCCGCATGAGGGGAGTCATGAGCATTCGCATGTCTTGCTGCCCCAGCGCTATTGGCCTGTACTCGTCCAGGTTGCCCGTGGCTGTGCCCTTGGGCATCAGCCAGATAATGGCCTCGTGCCAGGACTCTGGGACGTCCGCACCCCGCAGGATTGCCCTGTACGCATGCACCAGGAGCCCCTGCACCGGTTCAGGCAGCTCTGCTATGAGGGCAGCCGTGACCCGGTTGGACCCCGGAGCTTTGTCGTCCGCCACGGCCTGCCTCACGGCGTCTTTAAGGTCCTGCATGGTGTAGTCTTGTACCGACCTCCATTCCTCCGGCTCCCCTTTGGGAATGTGGGCCCGGACCAGCCGCTCGAAGGCCGGCAGGTTCACTGGCCGCTTGGCGTACAGCGCCTCCCAATACCTCTGGACCTCGCCAATGACGTCCGAGGCCTCCAAGAGCACCTTCTCCGACTCGCGGACGCGTACGGACCATAAGCCTGACGGGGCATAGTTCACCACGTTGATGGCCCCCCGTATCGCTCTCCATCGGAGCTGCAGATCGGGTACCCTGCCCCGCCAGTAGTCCTTGATGGACCGGCGCCTGTTGCTCCTGAGGACATCCCGCAGCTCCTCCACGAGTGTCTCCAGCTGGTGGAGCTGTTGGTCCAATGCGGCACGCAGGTCCTCTACCGAGGCGGGGGACAGGTCGGGGTCCACTTGCCGGATGTGCTGTAGCAGGGCAGTCGCTTCCTGGGAGTGGAGTCCGGCCGCCACCGCGTCCCGTTGCCACAGCTGATGGGCACGCCAGGCCAGGGCCTGCTGATCCGAGGGGACCTGGTCCAGCGACGCCTCCGTTTCCGCCTGCCCGTATGGGTACCGCGGGTCCACGCCTGAAGGCATGCGCACTCCCGTGACCTTGGACACGTCATCACGGAAGGCGTAGAGCAGGTCAAAGACCGCTTGCACCTCCGACGTGCCCATGGTTGCAGTGTCCTGGTCCGACGAGAGCCACGCCTGTAGCCGCTGATCCCCGCAGGCCTTCTGCAGTACTGCCGCTGCCGCCTCACGAACCCCCGGGGAGTCCGGGCGTATGGCGTGCAGCCTGCCCTGGGCGTGCGAGTAGGCCATCCTGGTGACCCTCTCCTTGCCGGCAACCGCCAGCGGGATGTCCAGGACCACAGGGCCATGATCTGACCCCAGTGACGCAGGAGACCGCCCCGGCGCCAAGTGAGGGCGCTCACGCGCCGCCCATGGGACCAGAGGCGAGTTTAGAAGAAAGGAGTCCAGTCGGTGCCCTGCCCTCGTGGGCCTCCTGTCCTCCTCCCGTTCCGGGCCTGCCCTGTGGAAACCACACTGTTCCCACAGGGCTTGGAACCTCCTCGTGGTAGGGTCCCACGGGGACTCCAGCCACACGTTGAAGTCCCCTCCGAGGAGCACGGCCCTGGTGCCACCCGCGCTCTTGGTCGCCGCGTACATGGCGACGTCAGCCCAGAAGGACGCCTTAGACGCCCAGGAGTCGCCGCCGCTACCCGGGCCGTGGACGTTGATGACCGTGAGGGTGCCACCTGCGGTCACCACATCGAGGGCCATGGCCTTGCCCGGCACGATGTCCACAATGTCTCGAACTTCCTCCGCGGCGAACACGTCCGCCCGAAGGGCAATCAAGAGCCCGCCGCGCACCGCCGCCACCGACGCCGCCTGGGCATCCACCCCTGGGTACGCATGATACCCGTGGTGACGCCACTGGTTCTCGGAGTGCACCACACCTTGTGGGTCCTGCAGACCGGTCTCCTGGAATAGGCCCAGGATGGCACCCTCGGCCTGCATAATGCCCGCCGCCACCGCTTCACCGTCGAGCATACCTGGGGCCACTGGTACACCGTCCCCCCGCATCGAGCCCTGGACGTTTCAGGACACCGCCGCTCGGGTGTCGGAGGCTGGGCCCCTTCATGGCTGCACGTGTGGATCGGGGCCCCCCGCCGGATCCGGATCACTGGACGGAGAGGGGCCACCAGCAGGTTCAGGGGGACCACCCGCACCCGGCGTGGGCGGCGGGCGAGGTGGCCCCTGACCCCGTGGGCCTCCGCCCGAGGCGGTCGTCGCCTGCTGAGACCCGGCAGATGTGGCGGGCTCCCCCTCTGCCTGTCCGCTGGATGTACTTGCCGCCGTACTCCCCGTAGAAATCACTGCCCCACGCCGTGCTGCAGACCCAATCGCTCCAGATCGTGCCGCCGACGGCGACGCCCCGTGCTCCGCCGCAGGGCGGGCACCCGTGGGCAGCGTGAGCGCTCTGGACCCCGCCTGGGCCGACGCGAAAGGCCCCGCCTGGCCCCCCGGCATAACGCAAGCCAGCATGGCCAGCGCCTGGTCTCGTTGCGCCAGATCAGTCGCATGGTCCCGCTGGATGTGGTCCAGCAGGTCCTTGGGGTGGAGGTGGGTAGGCCGGCAGTGCGTGCCAGCTTTCCAAGTACAGTGACCAGCCCCATCCAGCCGAGACCAGGGGCAGACATTGATCGTCTTTGTCCCACGCTGATCCGTGGCCAAGTCACCACCGAAGTGCTGCAGCACGTACCGAATGTTGGGATAGCCGCCATACTGAGGCGGCTGGCCCCTCTTGGGCGGCGGCTTGGGCGCCGCTTGCGGGGCCTGCCTCGCCGCCGCGGCCGGGGGTGCCGCAGGCTGTACTGGTGGCACGCTTGGTGGTTGCGGCAGGTGCAGCATTCCCCCCACGGGAGACTGCTCCTCCACCCAGCGGCGCCACGCGTCGGCGAACTTCTCCCGGTCGCTCTCAACCTTCCACCTGGACGTGGAGAACGCCCGGAGCCACAGCCCCAAGTTCTCCGCCATGACCAAGCGGAGGGCATCTCCTCCGCTCTGCCGGCGGAAGCGTGTCGCGGCCGCGCCTGCCACGGTCCCTTGGAGGTACAGCGCGTCGCCCCCGTCGCCACTCAGTGCGCTAAGGTGCAGGGCCTCCAGGTCGGCGGGGCGGACCGTGAGCACCATGCCCTCTCCGCGATCGTACAGGCGCAGCACCGAGGAGTGGGGCTCCAACGCCGCCACAACCCAGTACCACGCCCGCGACGCGCTATGCAGCAGTGCCAGCGAGGGTGCCGGCCTGTTGCTGGAGGACTGCGCCGCCAGGGCCCTGAGGAGGGCCGCCGCGTGACCCTGCAGCGCCCTGCACATGCCAGCCGCATGCTCAGCCTGCCACATGTTGCTCGGGGCTACGGGCCAGACGTCCTGCCCCTGGATCACCGGCGGCCGCGTGACCTCCACGAAGACCGCCGGCGCCGGCAGGATGTCCTCGGCCGTGCACCTGTGCGCCCTGCGCGGCGGCCCCAGCCCACTGAGGCACTCCCGGAACACCCGGTAGCAGGCCGGGCCCCTGGACTGCTGCCTCCTGAGCCGGCACGCGGTGACTACGACCCACTCCAGTCCCCCTGTTTCCACCCGAACACAGGCCCAATACTCCGCCCCCTCCAACACCACGGGCCGCCCCATATCCGCCATGCCCACCGCATGGGTGGAAGGCACGCTCTCCACCCTCAGCCACCGCTTGGCGCTTTCTTCCCACGGCTGGGGGGCATGCATCCGCTGCTGCTGCATCGCGTCCTGCACGTGCTGCAGGGACACCGTCGCCAGCATGGACATCCCCCCGTCCGCCGCCGCCGCCATACACAGCAGGGCATGTTGCATGCGCGCCCCGGGCAGCCCCACGTTGTGCGGGACGTTCGCCAGGTCCAAGGGCGTGCGGGGCGCCGGCAGGGCCTCCAACACCGCTGCAGGCAGCTCCCCCAGGGACGGCAGACGCGCGATGGGCCCCATGTCCCTGTTGAGGACCACCACCGCCACCCATCGCCTGTCCAGCGCGGACAGGAGGTTGCTCGCCCTCAGCACCCTGAGGAGGGTACCGACGGCGGACATGAGGGCGCACACGCCACAGTCCTTGGCGTTGCCGGCCGGCTGCTGCATCTGTGCCGCCCGGGCCTCAGCCAGCAGACGCTCTGCACCCGGCCATCCCGCCCTCTGGCCCCTGGGTGCCATGCGCATCGTCCGGACCGCCATGTCCCACGTGTGCGGCCATTGGGGGGGGGCCCCTGACACCACAGGCCGGCCCAGCGGGTCCACGACCAACCGCATGTCAGGGGCCACGAGGTGGTGGGCCGTCCAGTGCCGCATGCCCGGCGTCTCCAACCGGTGGAGGTACACCGCCTCTGAGCCCCCCAGCTCGACGTACCTCGCAATGAGGAGGGCAGCCGGGGTTTGGTCGTGCCGCTGGCGTTCCCACCCCTCCCTCGGGAGCATCATGGTATGGGGGGCCAGGCACTGCACCACGTCGGCTGCCAGCGCGACCACGTCGTCGCTGAGCTCCACCCCATGGTCCGCGGCCACCAGGAAGTGGTGCCTGGGCTTGGAGTACACGTGCTCCAGGGCGCCCCGCAACTCAGCTGGCGGGGAGAGGCGTCTCCGCAGCCCCGCAGCCATGGGAGTGCGCCCGGGAGATGCCGCCCTGCTCCTCCTCACCAGACGGCGGCCTTAAGGACTGGCAGGTCCCGCCAGACAGCCATTGCGATCTGATCGCGCCAGGGCTGTGGCTTGTTGGCACCCCACTGGAGGATGGCCACCACAGCATGCGTGGTCAGGGGTGGCGGATAAGGCTGGGCCGAAGACGGGGGAGGTGACAACCTGCAGGCACTGGGCCAAGGGGTGGTGCATGCGGGCAGATGCCTGCCGGTTCGCCCACCCCCAGCCGCCGGTGCCGCGGGGAGTACCCCAGGAGTTACTCCTGATCCTCCAGGCCATGGCCCGTGTGGGGGCCCTCAGCCTGGACCGCAGCCAGGGCCACGGCCGGGGCCACGGAACGTTGCTGCAGGAAGCGGTGGTAAAGGCGCAAGGGGGAGGGCTCCCGGCGGTGGGGTATGCGGTGGAGAGTGGGGGCCTGACCGAGTGGGCGGTGGCGTTGCCATGTGGCATGGCGGCCCTGCTCACTCCGTTCCTGGTGGTCCCGTGGAGGGACATGGTAACCGTCCAGGAGGCCAACCTGGGATGGGTGTGCACGTGGCACACACACCCCGCCGGCATGGACCCTCGCGAGTGGCAGGCTAAGGCGGTCGTGACGTACCTGTCCTGGTCGTTGCCGGCAGCGCCGGGTGCGTGGGCGCAGTGGTGGGACAGGGCGCTCATCTGGGCGAGGGATGGCAGTGCTGTGGCGGCCTGCTCTGACCTCCCGCGAGAGCCCGTCTCAGTCCAGCCGTGGACTGTCTCCCTGCATCTCCCCACGGTGGCGACTCGTCTTGCGGCCACAGACCCGGAGGTCTCGCTGCTGGGAGACCAAGAGGGGCCAGGGCTTCGCCTGGGTCAGAGGCTCGAAGTTCGCACCGCCCGCCTCCCCAGCCCTGTGGACGGGGACATCCTGGGGGGACTCCAGTTCACGCGGGCTGGCGGGGCTGATGTGTGGACCGCTGTCCATCGCCAGCTCCCAGACGCGTGGCCCCAGGTGTACCGGCCCCCTGGTCACGAGCGTCTGGTGGGAGTGGAATGGCGCGTGTTGGCCGCCAACGGCCCGTGCCCACCGGTGGTGGTCCTGCCCAGGAGAACCAACCACCCCAGCTGGGAGACCGTGGCGGTCTTGTGGGGATCGGTGGCCGTCTGTGGGGCCGATGGCCACGTCTTCACTGCCCCAAGGGGCACGGTGATCGAGACCGACGGGGGGACAGCGTTGCAGCTCACGGTAGAGCCCCTGACCACGCATGCTGTGGTGGCCATCCTCCAGTGGGGTGCCAACAAGCCCTAGCCCTGGCGCGATCAGGTCGCAATGGCTGTCTGGCGGGACCTGCCGGTCCTTAAGGCCGCCGTCTGGTCAGGAGGAGCAGGGCGGCATCTCCCGGGCGCACTCCCATGGCTGCGGGGCTGCGAAGACGCCTCTCCCCCGCCAGCTGAGTTGCGGGGCGCCCTGGAGCACGTGTACTCCAAGCCCAGGCACCACTTCCTGTTGGCCGCGGACCATGGGGTGGAGCTCAGCGACGACGTGGTCACGCTGGCAGCCGACGTGGTGCAGTGCCTGGCCCCCCATGCCATGATGCTCCCGAGGGAGGGGTGGGAAGGCCAGCGGCACGACCAAACCCCGGCTGCCCTCCTCATTGCGAGGTACGTCGAGCTGGGGGGCTCAGAGGCGGTGTACCTCGACCGGTTGGAGACGCCGGGCATGCGGCACTGGACGGCCCACCACCTCGTGGCCCCTGACATGCGGTTGGCCGTGGACCCGCTGGACCGGCCTGTGGTGTCGCGGGCCCCGCCCAAATGGCCGCACACGTGGGACATGGCGGTCCCGACGATGCGCATGGCACCCAGGGGCCAGAGGGCGGGATGGCCGGGTGCAGAGCGTCTGATGGCGGAGGCTCGGGCGGCACAGGTGCAGCAGCCGGCCGGCAACACCAAGGACTGTGGCGTGTGCGCCCTCATGTCCACCGTCGGTACCCTCCTCAGGGTGCCGAGGCCGGACAACCTCCTGTCCGCGCTGGACAGGCGGTGGGTGGCGGCGGTGGTCCTCAACAGGGACATGGGGCCCATCGCGCGACTGCCGTCCCTGGGGGAGCTGCCTGCAGCGGTGTTGGAGTCCCTGCTGGCGCCCCGCACGCCCTTGGACCTGGCGAACGTCCCGCACAACGTGGGGCTGCCCGGGGCGCGCATGCAACATGCCCTGCTGTGTATGGCGGCGGCGGCGGACGGGGGGATGTCCATGCTGGCGACGGTGTCCCTGCAGCACGTGCAGGATGTGATGCAGCAGCAGCGGATGCATGCCCCCCAGCCGTGGGAAGAAAGCGCCAAGCGGTGGCTGAAAGTGGAGAGCGTGCCTTCCACCCATGCGTCGGGCATGGCGGATATGGGGCGGCTGGTGGTGTTGGAGGGGGCGGAGTATTGGGCCTGTGTTCGGGTGGAAACAGGGGGACTGGAGTGGGTTGTAGTCAACGCGTGCCGGCTCAGGAGGCAGCAGTCCAGGGGCCCGGCCTGCTACCGGTTGTTCCGGGAGTGCCTCAGTGGGCTGGGGCCGGTGCGCAGGGCGCACAGGTGCACGGCCGAGGACATCCCGCCGGCGCCGGCGGTCTTCGTGGAGGTCACGCGGCCGCCGGTGATCCAGGGGCAGGACGTCTGGCCCGTAGCCCCGAGCAACATGTGGCAGGCTGAGCATGCGGCTGGCATGTGCAGGGCGCTGCAGGGTCACGCGGCGGCCCTCCCCAGGGCCCTGGCGGCGCAGTCCTCCAGCAACAGGCCGGCAGCCTCGCTGGCACTGCTGCATAGCGCGTTGCGGGCGTGGTACTGGGTTGTGGCGGCGTTGGAGCCCCACTCCTCGGTGCTGCGCCTGTACGATCGCGGAGAGGGCATGGTGCTCACGGTCCGCCCCGCCGACCTGGAGGCCCTGCACCTTAGCGCACTGAGTGGCGACGGGGGCGACGCGCTGTACCTCCAAGGGACCGTGGCAGGCGCGGCCGCGACACGCTTCCGCCGGCAGAGCGGAGGAGATGCCCTCCGCTTGGTCATGGCGGAGAACATGGAGCCGTGGCTCCGGGCGTTCTCCACGTCCAGGTGGAAGGTCGAGGGCGACCGGGAGAAGTTCGCCGACGCGTGGCGCCGCTGGGTGGAGGAGCAGTCTCCCGTGGGGGGAATGCTGCACCTGCCGCAACCACCAAGCGTGCCACCAGTACGGCCTGCGGCACCCCCGGCCGCGGCGGCGAGGCAGGCCCCGCAAGCGGCGCCCAAGCCGCCGCCCAAGAGGGGCCAGCCGCCTCAGTATGGCAGCTATCCCAACATTCGGTACGTGCTGCAGCACTTCGGTGGTGACTTGGCCACGGATCAGCGTGGGTCAAAGACGATCAATGTCTGCCCCTGGTCTCGGCTGGATGGGGCTGGTCACTGCACTTGGAAAGCTGGCACGCACTGCCGGCCTACCCACCTCCACCCCAAGGACCTGCTGGACCACATCCAGCGGGACCATGCGACTGATCTGGCGCAATGAGACCAGGCGCTGGCCATGCTGGCTGGCGTTATGCCGGGGGACCAGGCGGGGCCTTTCGGGTCGGCCCAGGCGGGGTCCAGAGCGCCCACGCTGCCCACGGGTGCCCGCTCTGCGACGGAGCACGGGGCGTCGCCGTCGGCGGCACGATCTGGAGCGATTGGGTCTGCAGCACGGCGTGGGGCAGTGATTTCTACGGGGAGTACGGCGGCAAGTACATCCAGCGGACAGGCAGAGGGGGAGCCCGCCACATCTGCCGGGTCTCAACAGGCGACGATCGCCTCGGGCGGAGGCCCACGGGGTCAGGGGCCACCTCGCCGGCCGCCCGCGCCGGGTGCGGGTGGTCCGCCTGAACCTGCTGGTGGCCCCTCTCCGTCCAGTGATCCGGATCCGGCGGGAGGGCCCGATCCACACGTGCAGCCATGAATGGGCCCAGCCTCCGACACCCGAGCGGCGGTGTCCTGGAACGACCAGGGCTCGATGCGGGGGGACGGTGTACCAGTGGCCCCAGGTATGCTCGACGGTGAAGCGGTGGCGGCAGGCATCATGAAGGCCGAGGGTGCCATCCTGGGCCTATTCCGGGAGACCGGCTTGCAGGACCCACAAGGTGTGGTGCACTCCGAGAACCAGTGGCGTCACCACGGGTATCATGCGTACCCAGGGGTGGATGCGCAGGCGGCGTCGGCGGCGGCGGTGCGCGGCGGGCTCTTGATTGCCCTTCGGGCGGACGTGTTCGCCGCGGAGGAAGTTCGAGACATCGTGGACATCGTGCCGGGCAAGGCCATGGCCCTCGATGTGGTGACCGCAGGTGGCACCCTCACGGTCATCAACGTCCACGGCCCGGGTAGCGGCGGCGACTCCTGGGCGTCTAAGGCGTCCTTCTGGGCTGACGTGGCCATGTACGCGGCGGCCAAGAGCGCGGGTGGCACCAGGGCCGTGCTCCTCGGAGGGGACCTCAACGTGTGGCTGGAGTCCCCGTGGCACCCTACCACGAGGAGGTTCCAGGCCCTGTCGGAACAGTGTGGTTTCCACAGGGCAGGCCCGGAACGGGAGGAGGACAGGAGGCCCACGAGGGCCGGGCACCGACTGGACTCCTTCCTTCTAAACTCGCCTCTAGTCCCATGGGCGGCGCGTGAGCGCCCTCACTTGGCGCCGGGGCGGTCTCCTGCGTCACTCGGGTCGGATCATGGCCCTGTGGTCCTGGACATCCCGCTGGCGGTTGCCGACAAGGAGAGGGTCACCAGGATGGCCTACTCGCACGCCCAGGGCAGGCTGCACGCCATACGCCCGGACTCCCCGGGGGTTCGTGAGGCGGCAGCGGCAGTACTGCAGAAGGCCTGCGGGGATCGGCGGCTACAGGCGTGGCTCTCGTCGGACCAGGACACTGCCACCATGGGCACGTCGGAGGTGCAAGCGGTCTTTGACCTGCTCTACGCCTTCCCTGATGACGTGTCCAAGGTCACAGGAGTGCGCATGCCTTGAGGCGTGGACCCGCAGTACCCATACGGGCAGGCGGAAACGGAGGCGTCGCTGGACCAGGTCCTCTCCGATCAGCAGGCCCTGGCCTGGCGTGCCCATCAGCTGTGGCAACAGGACGCGGCAGCGGCCGGACTCCACTGCCAGGAAGCGACTGCCCTGCTACAGCACATCCGGCAAGTGGACCCCGACCTGTCCCCCGCCTCGGTAGAGGACCTGCGTGCCGCATTGGACCAACAGCTCCACCAGCTGGAGACACGCGTGGAGGAGCTGCGGGATGTCCTCAGGAGCAACAGGCGCCGGTCCATCAAGGACTACTGGCGGGGCAGGGTACCGGATCTGCAGCTCCGATGGACGGCGATACGGGGGGCCATCAACGTGGTGAACTATGCCCCGACAGGCCTATCGTCCGTACGCGTCCGCGAGTCGGAGAAGGTGCTCTTGGAGGCCTCCGACGTCATTGGCGAGGTCCAGAGGTATTGGGAGGCGCTGTACGCCATGCGGCCAGTGAACCTGCCGGCCTTTGAGCGGCTGGTCCGGGCCCACATTCCCAAAGGGGTGCCGGAGGAATGGAGGTCAGTAGAGGACTACACCATGCAGGACCTTAAAGACGCCGTGAGGCAGGCCGGGGCGGACGACAAAGCTCCGGGGTCCAACCGGGTCACGGCTGCCCTCATAGCAGAGCTGCCTGAACCGGTGCAGGGGCTCCTGGTGCATGCGTACAGGGCAATCCTGCGGGGTGCGGACGTCCCAGAGTCCCCGCACGAGGCCATTATCTGGCTGATGCCCAAGGGCACAGCCACGGGCAACCTGGACGAGTACAGGCCGATAGCGCTGGGGCAGCAAGACATGCGAATGCTCATGACTCCCCTCATGCGGAGGTTCACAGCTGTTCTGGCACGCAAGGGACTGGCCGCGGACTGGCAGTTCGGAGCCATGCCGGGCTCCACGGCGGCCGCCCCGGTGTTCCTGGCCCAGCGCAGGCTGCAGCGTGGGCTTAAGGAAAACCACGTCCTGGCCTTCGATGTGTCGAAAGCTTTTGACACAGCGCCGCACGGAGCGCTGGCGCACCTCTTGCGCCACATGGGTGTCCCGGAGGAGCTCATCAGGCTCTTCCACACCCTCAGCTGCGGGTCTCTGGTGCGCATCGTCACAGCGCACGGCCCGACGCCGAGCATACGGCTCCACAGGGGCCTGCGGCAGGGCAGTGCAGAGAGGGCTGTGCTCTACCTCCTCCTTTTGGAGCCTCTCCTGCGGAGCCTCGCCTGTAAGGCGCGGGGAGATGCTCGCCATGCGGTGCCACCCCTGGTACAGGCGTACTGTGATGACCTCCTGTTGATAGCGCACTCCCTGCCGCAATTCCTGGAGTATGCGGCAGCGATAGCGCGGTATCTCACTGACATGGGCATGTCCCTCAACGTGGGCAAATGCGCCTATGCCAATACTGCTCGCATCCATTCGATTATGGTATACCTGAACCCCGGGGACACGGCGGCCCCATGGGTATGCTTACGTGCCAAGGGCACGGTACCATACTTCGGCCTGCGCCTCGATCCCAGGGGGATGGCGACCATGAAGGAGAAACATGTACTCCGGTGTGAAGCTCTGCTGGGCTGGTGCAAGAACACGTTAGGGCCGGCGTCGGTGCCTCATGAGGTGATGGCGGCTGTGGTTGGAGGCATTTTGCGGTACGCGGCGCCCTACCTGTCCGACACGGCGGAGCCGGTGGTCAAGCTGAATACTGCCATCAAGGCTGCGGCCCTGCAGTTCGAGAAGCTGCCCAAGGACCTGTCCAACGTGGCGGTGCGGTCAGGTCATGGGCTACGGCTGGCGGATGTCCAGGTTATATGCCGCGACTCCGTCGTGGCGACCATGGCTCAGCTCACCCACCACAGGTCGACGACAGTCCGGGATGAGCTGCGGGCCATGCTTCGAGACATGCACGTGCAGTACGGAGTGTGCGGGCAGTTCATGGTGCCCTCTGCGTCATTCGCCACACACGCTGGCAATACGTGGGTGGACAGGGTACTCAGAGCGATGGGGACGTTGCGCGTAGGACTTCTCATGCCATCGTCGGTGTACTCGTGTGTACACGCCCATCTGCCGCAGGTGCAGTGGGCGGGGCGGAAGTGGGTGTCCCAATCCTATACCTTCAAGGGTAGGGACATCTGCTTTCTCTCGGGGCCCCGCACAGATGCGACAATACAGTCCCTGACTGATCCCGCAAATGACCTCCTGCATGCGCGGCTCCCCTGCCCTGCGCCTGGGCACTGGGCTGTCCAGCTTCAGGAGTGCCATGAGGACCACCTGCACCTTCTGCACGCGGGAGTAGGGCCCAACCAGCTGGACCACGTGTGGCTCACGGGGCTCCGCGACGTCTTCCAGCCGCAGCTACCCGGTCCGTTGACTCACCGGCGAATACACCCGGTGCGCCGAAAGAAGGCCAGCAAACGCAATAGACATTCCGCTGCGGGGGACGTGTATGTGGTGGGCGGATACAGGGAGGAAGAATGGGACCCGGCCAACCCGGGGCTGTCCATGCCGTTCGTCTCGCTAGCCGCCCTCCTGTTTCTATTGGAAGACGTCTTTGAGGGCTACCAACAGCAAGACGATCCGGCGTCCGTCCCCCTGCTCACTCCTCACGCCGGGGGCGGCATAAGCCCGCCACCACTGTGGGTTGTGCAGGGGCGGCCAGCGTTTTCCAGGGCGTGCGCGGCGGTGCACAAGTGCAGCGAGTGGGCAATTGTTCTTCTGCTGCCAGCAGGCCAAATCCCGGATCCGGATGAGTACTCGGTCCCGGAGGTGGTCCAGATGTCCAACGTGCCGCACGATCCGCACGTTGCCGTCACGTCGTTGCGTGATGGCGGCGCAGTGGAGCAGGGGTCTGTGGTGGTATACCAGCCTTCCTGCTCCGCAACAGTTTGGGGAGCGGAGTATACCACCGCCCTGGACGCCATAAAGTCAGTCTGCGGATGTGACCTTGCCTGGAGACCACATGCGGTGTATCGACTGAGGGTGGTCCTGTCCCCGGAGCTCACGGCCTCCAGTGCGGCGTCCTTGGGAAAGGTGGTGCAGAGCCCCCACTCCGACGTGGCGTGGCTGGAGCCCCACCGGTACTGCTGGGTGCCGGTGGCGACTAAAGTCACATCGTCTGACGCATCGCCCCAGGGAGACGACACCACAAACGTGGCGGTGGCCAGCCACGGAATCTCCACGTGGACGGGTGCCATCTACGGCACGGTCCCGGAGGCAGGGATCATTGGCGCGGCGGCGTACTTGTTGCACACGCCCCCGTCAGCGTGCACGGTACACGTGGTGGATGCGTCTGTCATAGGAGCGCATCTCCGCAGGGCGCAGGAGGCCCTGTACCGTGGCATCAAGGGGTCGACATCACATCTGGTCAATCAGCACGCACGGAGCTGGATAGTGGAGGGGCTGCGGCGGCTGCCGCGCCGAGTTGCGGGGCCGCACCACTGGGTGGTGAGGCAGAGCTCGCACTTGGCGGCGGTCCCGCTCGAGGCACCGGACTCTGCCGCGGCCCGCGCAATGGCCCCGCCTGTCCATCTTGTCCTGCCAAAGGAGCACGCCATCCTCTTGGTGCCGGGGGATAATGGTGAGCTCGAGCCGCGTGTGCCATCCATGCAAGCCCTTCAGCAAGTCCGGGAGATGGAGTGGCGTTCGCTAGCGGCTCGCACCAGGGCGCACACGCCACTGGCTGGCGCCTGCGAGGCGATGCCCCTGGGAGCTGTGCACCACGGCCCAACGCACAGGAATATGCTGCGGGCACGTGACGGTCGCTTGTCCACCATGCAGGTCATGCGACGGTGGAGACAAAAGCTCACGCGTATGGCAATACCAGCCCACCCCTGTATCTTCTGTGGGGGCCGGAGGAGGACATTGGCCACATGCGCCTACTGTGTGCGCGGAACGAGGAGGTGGCTGGGCTCCTGTGCAGGCGTGTGGAGGAGTTCACGGCGGAGCTGCCCCTGACAGACAGGACGGTTTAGTTTGTGCCCTGGAGGGAGCACGGCTGCAGACGGACTGAATCCCTGATGGCTGGTGTCGTCCCCGGGGACCTGAGGCGGCTGTTCGCTGCGGTGCGAGCGGCGTTGTCCCGGGGCCCTGCCAAGGCCAGGCTCTTTGTGGAGGACATGGTCCAGATTGGGGAAGATGTGTATGCCAGCAGGAACCATCGGCTCACCCAGATCATGCAGCTGCCGATGCAAGATCGAAGGAGAGCGGTATACGCGTTCCTGCGCGGTGACACACCCTTCTGCCCGCCGGCAGGGAGGATCTTGCAGCGTCCGCCGTGGAACCTGTTTGCCGGCCTCCCCGGCGACCTGCGAGCAACCTTTCAGAGGGCACCGCTGCACGCACTGCTGGTGTCCCGGTCGTGCATAGAGCATGAAGAGGCCATGTCCTTGTTCCCTCACTGGATGGCGGGGGTGGCGCAGGCCTTCGACCTGTGGATCAGTTCCTGGGTGGCGCGGGACATCACGACATTCAGGGAGTGGTCCCGCGTGGTGTCGGCGCAGTCGTGGGCCCAGGTGCGTGGTACCAAGGTGAGGAGCCCTGACGACCAGAGTGATCCCTGGCTTCAGGTGTACGCCAACCATCCAGCTGTGGGGAACGTCATGGGCTGGCCTCGCGAGGTGCTGCTGGTCCTTCAGCAACCTCTGTGCAGTCTTCCAATCCTGGCGGTGGCTGTCGCACTTGACGTGGGTACGTTGTGGCTGTATGACCGGCAGCTGCGACGAGTCGTACCAGCGGTCACGGAGCAGCGGTCCATGGCGGTGTTAATGGGCTCCAAGCAGCTGGCACGGGTACAGGGCGACGACGCGCAGGGCCACGTCACGGAGGCCATGTTCTCTCTGCCAGAGGGGGACGACCACGTGGCTGCCGATGCCCGTCACACCCTTGACACCCTAGGCCTCGAGGCTGTCATTGAGGCTCGGGCGGGAGGACAACGCTTGGTTCTGGCATCCGCCAGGGGCCCGGAGCAGGACAGGGTTGATGTCATCGGGGAGGTCTTACAGGACTACGGTTGGGAGCTTCTGGCGCAAGGCACACACAGTCCCAAAGTGGCGCGGTGGCCCCGGCTGCTTTAGAGCCTGCCGGTGATGCCCGACGGGCGACCGATACTCCGCCCGGTGTCCACGTGGGAGGAAGCGAGGCGCAGCCTCCTCAGTAGTGCCACAGCACGCACGCTGGCGGGTGCCTTGCTCGGACTCCAGGACGCGTGCTGCGATGTATGGCAGGACCTGTGGTCGCAGTGTTGTGATGCTAGCTGCGTTCCGTCGCGGTCTGTGCTTCCGCAGCGATGCCACGGGTGCGGGGAAACGGTGTCAGTTTAGGTTCATCAGTGCGCCTCCATCCCGCTGTGCGGGACCTGTTGAAGCAGGTCACAACCCTACCCTGGCATTTTACCCCTAAGGGAGCATTATTTGGCCCTATATATGGGATATATGTGGGATAGGGTATATCATATTCCATTTCCTTGTTAGGAACATAGGATGTGGGATAGATAAGGCAATCTTGGATGTTTAGTAGTTATTCAATTAGTGGATGATAGGGTGGATTTCTCATATGTGCATATCAGGTATTTCATTGGCTATGTGTACCATATCTGTTTGCAGGATACTATTCAGTCAACACCATCGTTATGTCTTCGGTGCCAAGCAATGTTGCTGCCCATGCCACTGCGACCTCTGCTCCTGACCACCCGGTCCGGTTTCATGGTAGCAGAGGCGAAAATTTTTCGTCTCTGTTGGGCGTTTGGCATCGCGGAAAGCGATCGGTCCAAGACATCATGGACCAAATTCAAGTCAAAATCTCTTCCCCGGGAGGGATAGCTGAGGGTGTCCAGGTCCCCACTCTCAGGACCTCCTCGGCCCTGACCCCATCGACCGGGCAGGGGCCGCAAAAACGGGCCAAGCCCCAAGTGGCTACAAATCCTAAGTTTCCGAAATCCCCGACCGTTCCCATCGGGGCCCCCCATCCTCGAAATCCAGCTGGTGTACCTGGGATGGTTGGGGGGGAAATAGACGGCCACCCTCAGAGAGCGATAAGAGGACCACAATCGCCTATTATGGGCTCGGGAACCGTTACTAGCGCCGAGAATCGGGCAGTAATCGACCAGTCTACTGGGGTGATCGAGCGTACGAAGGCTGCGCCCTCACGCGCTGCCGACTGGGGTACGATGGCTTCGCCAATGGGGCCTATCGTGGTCGACTCTGGCACTCCTCCGTCGCTAGGGGGGTTGCCAGAGCCTCAGGTCAGAAAAAACCTGTTTGCGGCAGGGCCCATCAGCCCCATTGTTGACCAACTCGACGCTGAAAACCGTCGAGTCCTCGCGCTCACGCCTGATCCCCATGGCCATCTGGGTCCGGCTCGAGAGGCCGTGGCCCTGATCCAGCAAGCCCTGTCGGGGACTAGGCAGAACCCCACTGTGGTGGAATCGTCGCCCACTCCAATGAGTGGATCGCGGCGGTTTCCCTCCCTGGTGGAGGAATCTCCTGCCTTGGGAGCGTATCCCAATCCCCCGAGCGGATCCAGGCTAAATCCTACGATCATCGAGGAATCCCCCACGCAAATCGAGGAGGATGAGTGTGACCAGTGGTTCCCCCTGGCGGTTGAGCAGTGGAACGACGATGAGGAGGAGGAGATTGGAGTGTTGGAACGTCATGAACTCCATCATTCCCCTATTTCCGTTGCCTCGTCGCCTGCACCTCCTGAACCTATGTCAGGGACCAGGGATCGCCCCATGCTTGTGGAAGAATCCCCGGCCCCCCACTACATCACGGTGGAGGACTCTCCGGCCCCTCAGTTCATTGCTGTGGAAGAGTCCCCGGTGCCTATGAGCGGCGTCAAAAACGGCCCGTGTCTTGTCGTGGAATCTCCGGAGCCTACGGAGGACCGGGCCGGTACCACATCTCCAGTGCCTATGAGTGGCACGAAAGATCGTCCATCCCTAGTGGATGATTCTCCGGCAATGCCGAAGGTCAACAATCTGTGCTGGGGGGGAGGGAATCAGGTGGAGTGAGGTTCAGCAACCCTCCCAATAAATTTGGTCTCTCCCCCCTCAAATACATCTCCTACGGAGGACCCCCAACTGCCCAATTGGGGGGGGGATCCAGAGGTTGCAACGGGATCGGAGCCTGTTTTTGCTTCCCATCCGAGAACTCGATCACCTATGGTGGTTCATGAGTCACCGCAGTATATTGTGGTGGACGATTCCCCACCCCCACCGCCGCGACCGAATACTGTTGGTCATGTTCCCCCTCCGCCGTCACCCCGCCACCGCCAGGTGGCTTAATTCGAGCACGTGCACGTAATCCCGCACCTGGTTCGGCCATCTAGTGGTGGGGGTTCGGGGAGGGGACATCCCTCTAGTGGGGGGGCGCCAGCACCTGTGGCTGCGCGCCCCGCACCCCCGTCTCGCCCTGCGGGGGGGCCCTCTGGTCCCTCCGTGGCAGGGGGGGCTGCTGGGGGGGGCGGTGGTGGGTCATCTCCTCCTCGTGGAGGGGGGGGTCCATCCTTTCGACATTCTGGGGGCCCCACTCCTACACGGGGGGAGGACGATCTACAGCACACCTGTGGCTGTCCCCGGTGTGTGGTGCACTACGAAACGTGCATCCAATCTCTGATGGCACAGGTGAGGGACCTGCGAAATCAGAATCTGGAGTTGCAGCGATCCCATCAGGAACTTTCTCAGGCAGTAGCCTCTACCGTGGGCATCAGTCGGTCCTACGGGGACCGGATGACCCAAATCTTGTCTACTTTGGCTAAGTTTGACGCGGTGGTTCAGGGCTACCAACGGGATTCTAAGGTGGTGGAGGCTAGCGTGGCAGATCATCTTAAGATGTCCAACGGCAACACGGCTAAGTGCTTTAGCGCAGTGGAGTCGCTCGCTACAGGTTACGCCGCCGTTGCGTCTAGGATCGATGCGTGGGACCACTGGTACTCCACGCCTGCGGAACCTGTTACAGTGGTCCTACCCCCGCCATCGGTGCCTCCGCCCGTTCCTGATCCTACACCGGCGGCGCCTACGGCGCCCATGGGCGCGCCATCCGGTTCATCCGGTGGTGGGTGTGTCCTTCCTTTCCGTCCACCCATCCCACGATTGCATCTACCATCCGAACGCTTGTCCGGATTCGGGGTGGCCGAGGGGGGGGGAAGAACACCACGAACACCCCCACCCCCAAGAACCTACATCGTGGAGGGGAATCGCCGAAAAGCAGAAGGAACGTGCTGTTCCCGAGTGGAGGGCGACGCCTAAGGGCGAAGAACACCCCACGGAGCCTACGGCCCCGTGGGCCAATGAAGAGGAGAACACCTCTTCGTTGGGGAACATTAATCCCCTCACGAAAAATGTTTTCACTTCCCCTGGGAAACCTTCGTACACGCCTTCTCATCCTACGGATACGTGTACAGTCTCTCCAGTGAGGGTTGCACCAAGTGCAAGTGGAGGTGCACCCCCAACCATGGCTCCCCCTGCTTACCACCCGTACCAAATGCCTATGGTGCAAAATAGTTACACCAAAGCGGTGGAGGATAGTGATATGCCTAAACCGCAATTTAATGGGCAGCTAGAGTGCTACGACGAGTGGGTGGAGAAGCTTCAACAATGGTTGGGGGGGTGTGATCCAATGTACCGAGAAGCCAACGAGGCAAAAATGATTTTGAGTACCTTGCCCCCATGGCTAAAGGCTATCATCAACGCCCGGGTTGCCGAGGCCACCCACCACACACGCACGGCCCCCACCCTCAAAGAGTTGTGGGACTTTTTGGAACAACGTTTCCACGAGTATGACCCCTCAAGGGCTGACGAAAGGTGGCGAGCCCTCACCCCCAGGGTGGTTAAAGGGCAAGTGACCCTCATCGACCTTGAAGATTTCTATGCTCGTTGGCAACGTTTGTTGCCTCTGAGCAATGAGACTCGTCCCCACGTGATCCGGGAGCAGCTCCTAAGCAAGCTCCCGTGGATCAAGGAGAAGGTCGTCCAGCAAGAGGCTAAGAATAGCCCAGACCGCTATGTGGTGGATTTTAGTGGCCTTGACCCTTCGCCGGGTCGCGCCCCATTCGAAAAAGAACTCAGGAAATATAGCGCTCAAGCTTGCACTACGGTTCCCGAGATTGTTTCCTATTCGGGGCCGGGGGTGATAGTTGACTGCAAAGACCCGGCTCTCCAGGAGTGGATCTTGAAACTCAACAACACACCTCACACACGCGGCTACACTATGAAAGTGGAGCAACGTAGGCCTCGTTTGAAGCCTGCGGAAATCTACGCCCTTGCCCATAAGAGCGTTTCGGAGAGGGAAGCTCTCGAACGCCTCAATAAAGGAGACAAGACGACGGTGACGTACACTCATCGCCCTTCTCACAATAAAACCGCGGTGCATGCGGTTGATGCGGAGGCTACGGCGGACCCTGACACCTCCGAACCCGCTGACACCTCCGTCAACGCCGTGGTTCACTCTAAACCTCCGGCGAAGAAACCCGTCGTCCCCGGGGCTAAACCGCCACCTACCTTTTGGGTTCCGTGTTCCAAACATTGGAAAACACGTAAACAAACGGAGATGGACATGTCTTGGATTGATTGGGGTGCCACCAATACCACCCTTTCGACGTGTAAGCCTAATTCTCCAGGCAATGACACTCATTGGAACATTGCGGGTAAGTCTAAAGGTGGTAAGCCTAAGGGTGGCGATAAGGGTGGCGGTGGTGATAAGGGTGGTGGTGGTTATAAGGGTGGCGGCGGCAAGGGCGATAAAGGAGGCAAGGGAGCGCCGAACGGGCGCGGACGTTGGTAGGAGTGCCCAGAGGCGCCCCCTTCGAAAGAAGAAAACCTCGGGCACCCCTGTGACACTACCGTGGCTCTCGTTCCATCGAGAGTCATGAAGGGGCATATAGTGACTAGTGAGATTCAAACCGAACTTTCCGTTCAGGTTGTTTTGCCCAATGGAGAACGCAAGGCCCTCCGTGTTTTGGTGGATTTTGGGTGCCAAGCGGTCGCTTTGGCCAACCCCAATGTTTTTGGAGACCAACTCTCCGAAAAATATGAATCCCCTCAACGGAGGCGCCTACTCCAAGCAGATAATGAGACGCCTTTGCCAGGGGGGGACGAGAAAATAGACTTCAAAATTCAATTTACAGGGGTTGTGGATGGTAGTGTTTCACTTCCTCGTCTTGCCCAGTATAGCGTGTCCCCGTACCTTGTCCCGAATTTACCTTGGGATATGGTTTTGGGGCACCCATGGGGTTACGAACATTGTGTGAGCCATTTTGCCCGTTTCAATTGTTTGTACTCTCACCATCCAGTGCACCCCCGTTTTTGGATTGAGGACTTCCGTGAGGCTCCACGAACCAGCAAACCATTTTTGGTGAAACCCATTCATGGTAAGGTGTCACGTCAGTCCGTGTGGGGCCTAACAGTTCCAGTCATTGGGGCGGTCACTCCTACGCACCCTGCCCCGGCCATTGTGGTTACGCCCCCTGGTGGCGAACCGCCTAACCATGTTGAGGCCGAGAAACACATATCCTATGCCTTGACCGCTTCCTCCGTGGCCCCCGTACAGGACCGGGCTTGTGCTTTGGAGCTCGTTGAATTTGCTCCCGAAACCCTTGCCCGTGATGTTCTACCTACGCGGCGTGATGGGTCCATGTGGACCCAGTCTGACTATGACCTCACGCCATATTGGGCCGCACGTGTCAAAAAACAATTTGGCAAAAACCCCGACGTGGACGCCTCCAATAGGGTCCCGGGTATGGCTCAGGCTACCTGTTGGGTTTCGCCGCTCGAAGATTTCTTTTCCACTGCGCGGACCCCTCCAAATTATATTGGATGTGCCCTCCCCATCATCGGTTTTCCGATTGTGTTCGGAAAATTCGGCAAGAAAAACTACGAGCCATCGTCGTAGGGCCGAAGTGGACACATAGGGAGTGCCGCAAAACCCCTTATGGAAATTACTTTGCAAGGGTACCACCTTCCTGGGCCAGAGACTAAAGCCTGTCTCTATCAGAATGACCACCTCACGCCCCTTTCTCAACGGGGTTGGTCCACGGTGGCGCTATACGTGGACGGTGGTATTGCGGAGGAAAATTTGGCGGCCACTAAATGTCATGTGGCCTCCGTTTTAGCACCGGCCGTCTCTAACCCCAACACGGATGGCGAGCCGGGCATGACCTCGGAGGAGGAGTCGGAGGATGAAAGGGTGCCTAACCATTTGGCTTCGGTGCGCACCCTCACGTATCAGGCGACCCATTAAAAACTCCTCGCACCCGTTACTCTTGATCCTACCCCCGAAGATTTGGAGACACAAGAATGCGTGCGTTCACACATTGCGAAAATTGAACGAGAGTTATTGGGTGGGAGGGCCACTACCGTTAAGCGTTACCGAAAACGTAAAGGCGCCACACGATTGTTGGTCGCTTCTCGTGTGGGTGGCGTTGTCACCACCCAAGAGCCTATTGTGTCTCCGGAGGTGGAGCTCATGAGGAAGCGCATCCTCGCGGACTATGAGCGGGATGTTTTTAGTGGGGAGGTTCGTCTCCGTCCGAACCAGGAACACCCTAAGGTCCGTGGTACGGAGCGGTTGGGGTTTGCTAAACTTGACCTATACCCGAACGCCAAACCCAAGTCCGTAAAACCTATACGGTTGGTCGGGGAGCGTGCCGCGGCGGAGCAAGAAATAGTGGAGGACTTTTTGGCTCGTGGCTGGATTGAGCCGTGCCCTGCCTCCGAATGGGCGTCCAACGGTTTCGTTGTGCCCAAGAAAGAGAAAGGAAAATGGCGCCTCGTGGTGGACTACCGCCAACTTAATGAGGCTACCTTGCCTGACGCACACCCCCTCCCCCTCATAGAAAACATGTTGGAAAATCAATCCAAACACAAGATTTTCACTATTGTGGACTTGAGTAAAGGGTTTCATCAAATTCCCCTTCACCCTGAATCCCGGGCTAAGACTGCCATGAATTTGGCGGGTAAGCGATACCAATGGCGTGTTATGCCTATGGGTATCAAGAATGGGCCCGCTATTTTTCAACGGGTCATGGACCATGTTTTGCAGGGTTTGGATTGCGCGGACGTATATATTGATGATATTATTATTGGTTCCTCCGGTGCGACGGAGGAGGAGCTATTGGCTAACCACGACCGCGACGTGCGTGCCGTGTTGGATAGGCTACGAAAAGAGGAGTTGGTTGCTTCGGTTAGCAAAACCGATTTCTTTGTTCGTTCGGTTGAGTTTTGTGGCCATGTGTTGGAAAATGGCACACGTCGGCCGGCGCCAGGGAAAATGTTGGCGCTTGAGCGTTGGGACAAACCGGATAATGTTCGGGAGCTCCGCGGGTTCTTGGGGCTCGCCAACTATTATTCGGGCTATGTCCAACACTACGCCTCCATAGCTACCCCTTTGATTAATATGTTGAAGGATTTGCCTAAGCATAAGAATGGCAAAAAGATCGGCCTGACATGGAATGCTTCGGCTAACGAGGCCTTTTTGAAGCTCAAGCGTGCTATTACGGATATTGTTCCCCTCCAACTAGCCGATTGGGATAAGGACTTTGTCCTCACCCCGGACGCTAGTAATTGGGCGGTGGGGGCGGCCCTACAGCAGGAAGGTCCTGATGGTGCCCTACGCCCCCTTGCCTTTTTCTCCCGCAAATTGTCAGGCAGCCAATTGAATTGGAGCCCTCGGGAGAAAGAATGCTACGCCATAGTGGCGGCGCTTTTAAAATGGCATGGTTGGGTGGGGAACAAGCGCGTGGAGGTCGGTACGGACCACCGTAGCCTTGAAAATTGGGCTACGGAGGACCTCAAAACCGTGGGGGGTCCCTCTCCACGCCAAGCACGTTGGCATGAATTGTTCTCTAAATTCGACCTCCATGTGGTTTACACTCCGGGGCCAGTGAACCCCGTGGGTGATTTCTTGTCCCGTTGGGCTTACCCCGCTAACCCGGCGTTGGGTGATGTGTCCATAAATGGGACGGCCCAAGCGGCCGGGGATGTGCGGGACATGATGGCGGCCGAGAAGGAGGAACTTCTCGCCCGCCCCCTTGTATTTAGGGCGGTTGTGGCGCCCGTTGTTACTAGGTCTAAAGCGGCGCCTCGGGCTCAAGGGGCACCCGCGTGTGATCCACCCCCTCTGGCTTCGCCTCCAGTGGGGGGGGGGACGAAACAAAAGAGAAAGCTTCGGAGACTGGAGCGAATTGTCAAGATAAAAAAATCTTGGAAGTCCCACAAGAAAGCAACTCTTATACATGGGGAGGATGCTCCCAATGTTTTTGAGATAAATTGGGCTAAACACTACCCAAATTGTCAACGCTACAAACAAATGTGGCAAGATGCCTTGAATGGGAGCTTCCAAGATGGAGTGAAGTTGGTGGATAACAAGCTCGTCCGTAATGGACGGTGGTGTGTTCCTACGCCGCTAGTGCATCGTTTGGTAGCCGAATACCATGATGCATTTCACTTAACTACCTCCAGTGTGGAAAAACACTGGAAGCAAATTAACCATGGCATTGAAGGTGAGGGGTTGTACAAAGCAGTGGAACTGCAATGTCAAACGTGTGCCTCGTGTGCCATTCACACGCATGACACCAAGCGCAAGCAAGGGTACATGACCCCTATGCCTATACCTATGGAGCCCATGGACTCCATAGCGCTTGATGTGTTTCACTACCCTTCCACCTCCCACGATGGAGAGGTGTATGACCGAATGCTCCTATGTGTATGCCGGCTTTCCGGCTACCTCATCGCGATCCCTATTCCTAAACCCCGTCATGAAGACAAGGATGAAGGGCTAACGGGGAGAAGAGCGGCTCATTTGGTAATGGAGCGCTGGGTGGATAGGTTCGGAGCCCCTCGTGAAATATGCTCCGACCGTGGGCCACAATTTGTGAGCCAATATTTCCAAACCCTTTGTTCTAAGATTGGTGCCCGCTCGACTATGTGTCTCGCAGGTAGGCACCAAGGTAATGGCAAGGCCGAAAATACTGGCAAGCAGCTAAGGCGTGCCGTTGCTAAAGCCATTACCTTGAAGAAAAAGAAGACTAATTGGGTAGAGGTTTTGCCCGCCGTTGTACGAGCGTGGCATGAGACTACAGGTCCTTCAGGTTATACACCTAACGAGATTGTGTTTGGTAAACACAACCGTACTAAGGGGCCTCCTCTTGCTGAGCCTAAGGGGGTGGCCCAAGACGCCGCTCACTACTTCCAACGGCGTGAGGAGCTTATTACTCTTGCACGGAGGGCTATGATTCAAGTGCAAGAGACAATGGCTCGTAAGTATAATAAGAGTAGGAGGATGTCCCCCAATTTCTCAAAAGGGGACCGCGTATGGGTCCGTCGCCAACGCAAAAATCTTGGCGATAAGACTTGTCCCTATTGGGATGGGCCCTATGAGGTTGTGGCCAAGAAGGCGCACGACCTCTATGTTATTCAAGTGGACCAACGGAGGTTAGTTGACGTCCACATTGATTGTTTAATGAAAACAGTCAACTCCCCTCGCTCCCCCGTGCCTCTAAATTACACGGAGGAGGTTGCTAGGGTGCCCTCCCAGTTTGAGGAGGACACCTATAATGTCAAGAAAATATTAAGTCACCGTACTTACCGCAAGAGACTTCTCTTCAAGGTGCGGTGGGAGGGTTATACCAAAGATTGGGATACCGAGGAACCCGTTGAAACCTTCTTACCATCCTACAACAAAGTTTGGAGAGATTACTTGCAGAAACAGAATCTCACCCAAACCGTTGACATCCTTGCCCACCTTGGTGGACCGCTCTCATGAGCGTGCCACGAAAAGAAAACCCTAACCAATATGGATATAATATTGTTTGGGGAAGGGAGGAGAGAGCGAGAAGCGGTGGGAGACAGGAAAGAAGATGTGCATGCACGGCGCGCTCCTCAGTTACAAAGATCCCCACCGGAGCAGGGCGGTGGGTACCGCAGGTTTACCCCACCGTCTACCTCTCTCACCGCTAAAGGCTTGAGAGTCCTTGGGGTGGGGTGGCGTGGCATATAGCCTGGGGCGGAAGTGGGACGTGTTCTTTCGGGGGTCTTAATGCCATTCAAACCCCTATCCTCGGGTCTTACTGGAGCACTCCTACCACCACCAGGACTACTGCCGTCAGTCCTGCCCACGATGACGCCCCCTCTCAAGGGTGCTAACAACGTGGCAAGCACTTCCCGAAGACTCTGCCGGGTTGTGCGCATGGTGGTGTTTGCAAGGTTTCGGAGTGCCGCCCCGTACCGAAACCACGACCCCACGACCGTCCCTGACCCGTGACCCAAGCCAACGAGCTAAATCATTTGCTCAAAATGGCGAAGGCTTGAAAACTTCTTTGGGTTGGCGGGTACAACCCATTTTCCCTTTTGTGTTGGGCGTGATGGTTTTCCACCGATTTGCCCTTGTCCACACGAGGGTAGGTATACAAGGTACGAAGTACTCGTGTGGCTCACATTACGTGGAAAAAATTTCGTGGCGTGCAAAATTGCCACCACATACGGCGAGGACTTAAGCCTAGAGGGAGGGGTCGTCCTCTACAATACAAGTATTCTAATATGAATTGCAATGGGTGCCTTTGCCCCGTCACTCTATGAGTGGGTGGGGTCTTCAAAGGCAAAGAGTGGCGTTGCGGATTTGGGCCGTCTCCGCCGCCTGGGTATTCGTCCCCGGTCGCTATGCGTGCCCGGGTTGGGAGTGGGTACCCTCCATTGTCATTGCATGGGGCCGCATGCTGGCTGGGTGTGCTCTTCATGTCCGTGATGAATTTCGCGGGGGAATTCCTGCGTGCAACGAGAGGGAGCGAACAATATGATGAAAAGGGCGAGTGTGCACACGCATATGTTTATGAGAGAATATGTATATTAATGTTTTCTCTACAGTTCCCCACGAGTGGACTTGGATTTCCACAACACCCGAGGGGTCCTCTATCCCAACACCCAACCAAACGGGTTAGGATATGGGCGTGGCATTTTTCTTTATAGAGACCCGTGCGTGGACTTGGATTTCCACAACACACACGAGTCTCTCTGTCCGAGACACACCAAAACCGGGTGTGCCCGTGGCCAATGGTAGCGTGTGTGTGCGCATGCCATTAATTTAGTTACGGGATTATGTGGTTGCCTATTACGTTGGTTATCACCCGCCCCCCGAACAAGCAAGACCTAGGTTGACACCTACCTTTGGGGTTTTGTAGCCGTGTACACCGGCCCAAGTTTACACACGGAGGTGTAAACATGAATCCGTCATACACGGTGTAGAGGGGTTGGGGGAGTAAAACTCATTCGGGGCGTGTCATCGTGCCCCCGGGGAGCAGGGTGGGCTGATACACCAGCGGGACCGTACGGGCGACCTCCCCAATTTGCAACCTGGAGGTGACCCCCTGCGCTACGGCCCGCCGGTGGCACACCCACCGACAAAGGTAACACGCAAGCTAACCTAAGTGTTTATACGCACGCCCCCAAGACACACACGAACACCAAGCAACAAGGTGGTGTATCTATACACGTGTTCTATTGTGGATATGCTTACTGTTTGTTGTGTGTACGTGAGTAGTTTGTGGAAGCTCTTGCACGTGCCGTATGTGTGGAGTGCCCCCATCACGTGCCCCAAGGCCGCCACCGCGAGACCCACACTCTGTGATGCCCTCCGGGCGAGTGTGTGCCCCCGGGCCCTGCCAATGGGTGTGCGCGCACAAGTGTGTTTTGTGTTTGTCGCTGTGCATCGCTCTATTATGTGTATATATGATATATATACGTAGTATGGCTCCTAGGTGAGGGGTTAGCAGTGAAGTCAGGTTATTATTACATGGTTATGAGGTTTGTCTATTTAAGTGTGTCTACTCACACCCTCATCCCATCTCCGTACCTCCTCCTTTACCCTCTACGTGGTGCATCACGTGTGACACACATGCTAAATTAAGCATCCACACGGACACGGCCATTGGCTGAGCCGTGCCCGTAGCATTTAGCCACAGCCCTGGCTGGTTTCCGGCAATCCACACACAATGCACACCGGCCTTCGTTTCATTTTTGTTGTGTGTCGGGTCAGTTTGACAAGTGGGCCTTTGGCTAGGCCTTGTCTGGACGTTTACAAGCAAGTGATCAAGCAAGCTTACATCTTACAAGCAAGAGCTCACTCGTTAATACAAGCGTTAGGTCAAGCACATCAAGCAGCATCAAGACCATACAAGCCCTCATAAATTGTCTAAAGCACGAAGGTGGAAGGTGTGGGCATCGTACCCGTGTTTCTCTTTGTGCCTAGTGTTTACAGCGGTTCTTTTACCCTGAGGCCATCGTGGCCTCTTTCCTCTAGTTAGTGAGCTACCGCGCGCACGGTGGGCCATCGTGGCCGTGTTTGTTAAGTGACCTAGGCATGCACAAGGCACTGGCGAGCACAAGTCAGACATGCATCCCTGCCCTCTATCGTTGTTTCCCCACGTGCTCCCTTGTGCAGGCACAGTCCTACGTTACTGTTGGACATTCCTGTCAATACTCCTGGCAGTTTTTCTTTTTCAACATGTGAAATGTTTGCACTTTCGCGTAGCACCGCTTCGCATGTACCATTACCTTCAGTTTTGTTTAAAAGTGTGATTTCACTTTGCCTTTAGTTTTAATTCTTTGAAAAACTACCTGCCCTTACCTGCTGGACCCCACATGCCTCATGCGACACGCAGGGACCAGACTCTACGCGCAACAGCTCGCGATTTCGCCTACTACTTATTGCGGGACCTGCGGGATCCCGTCCGTCAATTTGTGTATTTTGGCGGTGCTTCGATGCCCGCCGATCGGAGCTACTTCAGCGGCTGTGCGGCCGGCTCCGAGATTGCTTCCGTCGGTTCGAATCCCTGTAGGTGGGAATTTGCTAACCCATGATTTGCTGCTGTTTGTGACTGCTACGTTCCTCTTGGGCATGTACTTTCTGCCCGTGGCAGTCGTTTTAAGTGGGGGGGTGAAGCAGGTCACAACCCTACCCTGGCATTTTACCCCTAAGGGAGCATTATTTGGCCCTATATATGGGATATATGTGGGATAGGGTATATCATATTCCATTTCCTTGTTAGGAACATAGGATGTGGGATAGATAAGGCAATCTTGGATGTTTAGTAGTTATTCAATTAGTGGATGATAGGGTGGATTTCTCATATGTGCATATCAGGTATTTCATTGGCTATGTGTACCATATCTGTTTGCAGGATACTATTCAGTCAACACTATCGTTATGTCTTCGGTGCCAAGCAATATTGCTGCCCATGCCACTGCGACCTCTGCTCCTGACCACCCGGTCCGGTTTCACTGTAAGGAGCGTGCCCATAGAGGATGGCCTAAGGCGAGGTGGGCACTGCGGCACTCTGGACAGATGTCCTCTAGCGCCTGGAAGACTATCCAGGGTGGCCTGAAGAGCGTCCGAGTGGAAGGGGTACGCTGCCCTGGAGCGCCGTCTGCGGCCCTGCCCCTGATGCTGTGGTGGGCGGCTCTGGAGGGCGACTCACGGATACTCTGGTTGTGGCATCGCGGAGGAATTGGTGACGGCGTGGTGGGGGCCGGGGGGGCAGATTGATGGGGTTGGCAATTGTGGGTGCACCAGCTACCGTCCCTACGCTGGACGCAGCGGAGGGGGTAGCGCCTGAGAAGCAGTGCCTTCACGGCCTGATTGTGCGGTACTGGCAGGCGGCGTATGACGGCCAACGCGATGTGACAGGTCGTGCCGGCCTGATGGTGACCCGTACTGCCCCCGTGCATGAGGGTCGGACAGGGATGCTTCACCCGCCTGCCCCGGGTCGCCGCATACAACAGGGAGGTGTCATGGGTCGTCCCGACCAGGGTAATAAGGCCCAAACCCCTGTAGGGTATTTCCATGACACCGGGGTCTCTACTGGCGGCCCGGGTACGGCGGTATTGGGAGTGGTTGCTCGGGATACACCGGGGGTGCACGGAGTTGTCTGGGGGTTGCGGCGTCGCGGCGCCCCCTGGGAGTGTTACAAGGGGTTACGGGGACGGCCTGCAGGCCCCGGGAGCGGCGACGAGGCGAAGATGTGTGCGTAGAAGGGTATGGCAGTGGGGTCGTCAGGGGGACAGTATGGCGGGCGTCGTGGGGACGGCGTGGCAGCCTGGGAGGAGCGCTCACGGGGGGCACGTGGAGTTCCAGGTGACGGAGTACTGGAGTCTTGGGGGTAAACGCGGCGGTACTGGGATCCGTACGGTGGGGGTACGCGGCGGTACTGGGGAACCGTACAGTGGGGGAGCAGCGGGGAAGTTCCAGATGACGGTGTAGTGGCATCGTGGGGGTATACGCGGCGGTACTGGGGACCGTACAGTGGGGGCGCTACGGGGCTGCATGGCGGTACTGGGGTGTCCCCCTGACCCCTCTAACAACTCAGGGGGAGCGCGGGGGCATCCCTTGGCCCCGTTAACAATCTAGAGGGACCGTGCCTGCGGGCATGTACATAGTCTAACCTCTGACCATGGCCTTGTGGTTACGGTGGTGCGTGTCGTGGCGGCTCGCAGGTGGCGTCGGCGTGGCAACAGCGGTACTGCGTGGCGTCGTAGCGAAGAGTATGCGGTCGCCACACCGCTGAAACGGCTTACCCCTGGGGGGCGCAAGTCCGGTCGGCTAGAGGCGAGGGGGGAAGAGGAGCGGCATGCTGAGTGGTCCGGGGGGTGGCGCGCGGGCCAAATCTATAAGTAGGCTCGCCACGTCGTCAGTGGAAGCCGAACCTGCGGCCTGGCCGCTGCTGTTGCGAAAGAGGCGCAACCACGGGAGCTGGCCAATCAATGCAGGTAAGGGTCAAGGGTAGGCGCCAGGGCAATGTATGTGGGCCAGATGAGGTGCACCTGGTTACCACAGCCCGGAGCGAGCCTCTGGTGGGTACCCCTACAGGGGGTTGATAACCAAGCTACGGCACCCACAAGCCCGAATCCCAGCCAGCGATATTCACGGGTTGCGACACTCCCGTCACGTAGCGGCCGGCGTCCCCCCCTGAAGACCCTCAAGTTATATTATACGTGGGCAAGTGGATGCCTCGAAGCTGATTGGGTGCTGGCCCCTGACATGGAGTGCTGGCATGGTATATATCAGGGGTGTGGGAGCAGCTCAGGGTCACGGGGACGTGGAATTGGTACCGTGTTTCTGTACTTTACTAGGGGGATGGTGCGGTGGGTCGGTGGCGTACATTGTGGAGACATGGGGGCGATGAAAGCTGAGGGCCAGGCTAGGCTGGAGCCTCCCAGAAATCCTGGCAATGCACATACGGGCTATTGCGTGCTGGCAGTGGGGTACGTGGAGTCAGGGGTGGTGGGCAATTTCGAGAACGCAGACGGCAATGGATTCCAGGGGGTCATGGGTGATGGATGTCTCCACGGTGGCGGGGGTACGCGAACGACGGAGGGTCAGCTCTCGCTTCGCCGCATGCGTGCTGCTTTGTTCCTTGGTTGCCGCTTTGCGACGGACAGAGAAGCCCTTGCTTTCTACTTGTTGCGACGCTGCTGCGTTGCTTTGCCTTGCCCCCATACCCCCGGCGAACAAACGGGCCAGCGCCCGTTGCCGTTGCTAATGCTAACGCCATGCAGTTGCCACTGCCCCCAAAGCCTGGTTGACCGGTACCCCCGGTCCTCTGGGTCCTTCGTCATGCTTCGGGCAACCTCAGGCAGCCCTGGGACCCATGGGATCGAGCGAGGCAGGAACCACCTGTCGGCGCGAGATGCCCGGTAACTCCAGTAGACGGCATGATAAGTGGTTATGACTATGATTATGACTATATATATATATATATATATATATATATATAGGTGTTTGGACTAATGAAATTGAAGTGGCCCCAAATATTTGGTGTTTCACTCTCACTTGAGTTAGGCAAAGCCGCAACCGACCTCAAACCCTGCACTCAATGTGGACACTGGCCAATGCTCGGGATGTCTATTCCATGTGCTTCAAAGTATCGATTTCGCCCTGAAAGTGGGCCTCATCAGCAAAACATAGCTCTACAGGACAGGCAATCATCATTCATGTACAGTGTGTGCTGCACATTGTTCCATGCCACATAATCACAATAAATGCAACTCGTGGATGTTACAGCGCCAAACAAACACCAAGGTTGTTGCGACCTACTTCCTTCTCAGCGCTGTGCGCGCGTGTCTCCTGAATAATTTACGAAGCGAGGCCAAAGGCTTCAAAATCGCAAATAAACGTGTTTTACCCTTCAAGAAAGGTAACCTTTTTTGTATGCAATGCAATACACGCGGCCACGACAGCTGTACCGCTGAATGATGCCATGCGCGAAGTATATGCACTCGGGGGATTCCCACCCTCCCTCCACCCCCAATGACACCCGACTCGTGGCTCTCCACTTGACTCAGCGAGCATTGCACATCATCCACATGTGCCAATACCCGTTCACGTCGTGGTATCAATACCTTTGAACGTTCATCCCATGAAAGAATCATTTGTGTGACCACGTGTTTAGGATAATCCAACAATTCCACCGCCGTAGTTAACCTTCGTAGGCAAAGGGCATAAAAGCGCTCGTGGGAACAAATACGTAGATACCTAATGCATTCGCCTCTAATCCATGAACATTTAGTGTGACGGGGCACATTCGCACGCCAAGGAATATAGGTGCATGCATGCGACGGCTTCCAATAGACACTTGTGCGTAGGGGGGCGAGTGATACCACCCATATGTCCAAAAAAGCAATTCCACAGCGACTCGCTTTATCCACAAAAGTAAAGGCGAGATGTTTGGGGTATACCTTACACAAATGCGTGTTCAAATCCTGCACACTGAGACTCAAAGGGTGAACGGCGAAGCCGTCATCAATATAGCGCCATAATAGAATGTCACGGGGCAGGGGGGAGCGTCTCTCATATGCCCTAAGAACCAATTGGGCCCACGATGGAGCGCAGTTCGTTCCCATGGCAAAACCAATCAATTGCAAAAAGATGGCCACTCCCTCATTGAGGAAGATGCAATGCGTGAACACTACATTCATGAGAAACTTTCCAAGGTACATATGCTCCTGGTAGTCCATATTCATATATGGGAACGATGTTTTCAACTCAACAAATTGTTCCCAAGGCATTTCGGCAAACAAACAATGTAGAAATACACGTTCATGGCTCGAAATGGGTAGAGCGTCGGATTCATGTTGAAGAAAGTAGGCGCGCCAAAAATCCATCGCCATGGAAACATCGCTCCAACGGAAATTCGTGTATAGACTCTCAAAATCGAAAGTGGATATGCACCATTCTCTCCCATCCGCCCCCCACCCCGGGTCAGAAGAAAATTTCCTCAATCTTTTGAGTAGGTCCAGCGTATCTAAAATGGGGGAGCAGAGGGGGTCATGGTGTCGATCTATCTTGAGCAAGATTGTGCCCATAGTGGCAAGTAGGATGGATGATGGTGTTGTTGCCCAACGAAACATGCCCACCACCGGTCGTGTTGGGAAACGCCCATTTGGTTTTAGGGCGAAACCCTCTTTATGTGTTTTTGCAAGCAAGTAGAAATTCGGGAGGCGGGGTTTATGTTGAAAGTCCAAGAAATTTTGTAGGAACTCCAACATCATCGGTGGCAAGAATGGCATAATGACTTGCTTAAGCTTATTTTGCCACTCCTCCGCCTTGTCTTCCCAAAGTGAAACCTCATTCACCTCTCCCACTCGTAAATACACATCGTGTCCATGCAATTGCCCACGCATGTGGGCCGTGGCCTCGTACACATATGCATTTCGTGACACAACCAAAGATCCACCGTCCTTATCGGACGCCATGACAATGTGTTTATTCAAAAATGACTCCAACAAATGAGCATTAAACTTCACACCTCGTGTTGTGTAAGAATTACTCAAATGATCAATGTATTGCCGAATTTGGTGTAACACAATTCCAATCGATTTATCGATGCGCCATACCTCTTGTTGTATTTTCTCTTCAACACTCGCATTCGGGGTCGTACCTTTCTTCACAAACATTCTTTTATAAGGAAAGGCATCAAACGAAGGATAGGAATCTTTTGAGGTGTTTGGAAATTTATCATGAAAAACCGTCCATGTGAGTACCCGTTTGAGGTCCTCCAATTCATGTGGTACCGATTTAGATAACCTTGACAAGAAGCGTTTCGTATCGGGAAAGGGGACAAACTTATTACCCAACATCAACAAAAGGGAAAGGTGTGGAGGCACTTCATCAATGTTGTCACCATGTAGAACCTGCGGTTCGCTTACCGCCACATCCTTTATGGTATTTTGATTTCTCTTCACTTGCCTCCATTCTTTCTTCCTCTTCTTTTTCCGTTCGGTGTTTCGCCGCTCTTGCCTTGTCGTTTCCTTTTCTTCTCGTCCTTGTTCTCCTTCTTTGGATCGGCTCCGGAACGAGGTCTCCGTGGGCGTGGGCGAGTTTTCCGTTTGGGTTTCACACCTCTCTTTTTGTTTTTGGTTTTTGTGGCGCCGCCGGATGTGGTACCACTTTTGGGATTCCCGTTTTTTGATTCCTTCGCAATCATCAAGGCTTGCAATGCTTCCGAGATGGCCGACACATGAAATTGGAGCGATTCGTTGAGATGTGCTTGGTCTCGAAATTCTTCTCTTTCCACGCCAAGCATTTTCTCAATGTTATCGTGAATCCGTTGTTTATTTTCCAAGTCCTTCACCTTTGTCACTCGTGAGACATTTTTTGCCTCATTGAATGCTTCCCACTTTTCGTACTCATCATTTAAAAGACGCACCGTGAGTTGTTTCCCAAAAGCAACATCCTTGAGGGCATTCGCCTTGGAAGTTAGACCCGCTTCGGTAAGCATGTTCGGAATAGCACATGGGTCGTCCTCGTCAATGTTCAATGGATTTAATCCCGAGTCAAACTCCGCCATAAACGAGTGAACACCCGTGAAATATTCATCATATTGTTTGACCAAGTCCACCAATGTTTCATGGCATTTGGTTTTCGCTTCCACGATGTCTTTGGCAATGTATCCAAGGCGTTGCTCATATTCCAACTCATGTATTCTGGTTTGTTCATTTTCACCAATGACCATTGTGAGCGTTTCTTTTCCTTGACGGAACTTTGTTTGATGAATTTGAAGTGAGTTTTCCGACTTCCACACGATCTTCTTCTTAGCATTCATTTTGGTTCGGAGAGCGCGGTGAGCAAACAAATGTTGCAAAGTGCATTTGAGAAGAGACTTGGGCACATGTTGTAAATCCCAACGTTTGAATGAAGCGCCGGCACGATCATTTGATCCCTTCTTGTCGTGCTTCATATTCTGCTTGGCCATAAGTGTAACGTAATGGCGGTAACGTAGCGCTAATGAAATTGAAGTGGCCCCAAATATTTGGTGTTTCACTCTCACTTGAGTTAGGCAAAGCCGCAACCGACCTCAAACCCTGCACTCAATGTGGACACTGGCCAATGCTCGGGATGTCTATTCCATGTGCTTCAAAGTATCGATTTCGCCCTGAAAGTGGGCCTCATCAGCAAAACATAGCTCTACAGGACAGGCAATCATCATTCATGTACAGTGTGTGCTGCACATTGTTCCATGCCACATAATCACAATAAATGCAACTCGTGGATGTTACAGCGCCAAACAAACACCAAGGTTGTTGCGACCTACTTCCTTCTCAGCGCTGTGCGCGCGTGTCTCCTGAATAATTTACGAAGCGAGGCCAAAGGCTTCAAAATCGCAAATAAACGTGTTTTACCCTTCAAGAAAGGTAACCTTTTTTGTATGCAATGCAATACACGCGGCCACGACAGCTGTACCGCTGAATGATGCCATGCGCGAAGTATATGCACTCGGGGTATATATATATATATATATATATATACATATATATATATATATATATATATATATATATATATAGTGGAGTCCCCCCCGGCGAATCCGAGGTTCTTCCTCGAAGGGGCCCACGAGCCCAGGGGACGCCACCGGGTTTTATCGGCCAAGCCGGACGGAGCTCCCACCGGCGACCCCCCCCCCAGGAGGGAGGGAGCACACAACAACCGCCAGCCCCCCCCCCCCTCAGCCCCCCCAAAAAAGAGACTCCGGCGCGGAGGGTTCGGGATATAGTCCCATGCCGCGCGGCCATGAATCGACATGGCCCTACACCGGGCGATACACGCCCCCCCCCCTCGCTCAAGAGGGGCCCCCGTCGTCCCCCGGGCAGGGAGCAACCCCCCCCGCTCAAGGAACGGCCGCCCTCGGGAGCCCTCGCCCAGCCCCCGGGGGCCTCTCGGGGTTCGTCGCCGAGCCCGCCCGGCCCTTCCACACCCCCCCTCACCAGCCGCAGCCCAGAGGCCCGCCCGGTCTCCCCCGCGCCGGCCCACAACCACCAGGGACCCGGGCCCCGGAGCCCAGGTACCCAGCCCCCCCCATCCCCCCGGTATCCCTCCGGCGGGGCCCGTCCCGGTCCGGTGCGGCCGCGAGGGGACGGCGTGGCGCTCCGCCCCGCCTCCACCAGGATTCGCCCCCGTGGATGATGCTCGGCGGGATTCGTCCCTGCCGAGCGGGGTGCGGGCCCCACCGCTGACCCCGGCCCCGCCAACACCTCGAGCGCCCCGGGCTCCCCGGCCGACTTTGGCCAGCCCCGTCCGCTCCTCCGCCCGGTCGGCCGCACGGTGACGCTCTGCGGCTGAGCTCACCGCACCCCCGTCCCCCTCGCGTGCGCACCCACCCACCAGCCCACAGCCCCCCCCCCCCCCCCCCAGCGTGCACGCCGTGCCCCCACCGCCCCCCCACTCTCCCGCCCCTCCCCTCTCAGGTAGCGAAGCCCCCGAGGTGGGCTGCCGCAGCCGCCAACGGGCGGCCGCCTTACGAACAAGAGGACCCCCCGCACACGGTTGGGGTCCAGGCCCTGCACCCCTTCCCCCTGCCACACGCATCATGGCGTTGCATGTGTCTTACCTCCCTCCCTATGCACCATGTGTCATGGCCGCGAGTGGCCTTTGCCACCCCCACACCGAAACCGCACGGGGGGGCCGGAGGCCCCTGGGTGGGGCCCCCAGAACCCCAGCAGCTGCGCCTCCTGACTGGAGGGTGGTGGGGCCCGCCGGCGCGCGGTACGAGCCCCCGCCACCCTCAATCCGCCTGCCGCCACCCCCTGACCCCCCCCCTGTCCCCCACCCCTGGCTGGGCCGGTGCGGCCCGCGCGTGCGGTACGAGCTCGCGCCGCCCCTTGATGTATTATACGGGCAGTGCGGGCGGCCAGGAGAGCGGAGGGGCCCCGCACTGCCCCGAGCGCCCCCCCCCACGACAGCTGGCGCTAAAGGCCAACCGGCGCCTGGTGGGCTGTTGTGCAGGGGGGGCGAGGCGACCGGGCACTTCGTACCCGCCCCCAACGGGGGTCTGTACCCACGGCACCGGGCACAGACACCCGTTGGGAGGTAGCCACACCACCACCCACCACAGCACCTCGGCCACCGGAGGAAGGGAATAGCCCCGGGCAAGGGCCTCCCCCAGGCCGAGGGAAGGCGCCGACCGCCAGGCTCATCCTGGCCCCCCATTTCCTCTTCATTGTCATCCCCCTTGGCCGTCCCGGCCCACAATCCCCGCGGCGGGTAAGTTCCTGGGGTAGAACCCTAAGAACTTCGGTGACGGAAACACAGGTCGTGGTTTCGCACCCGGCCGACGTCGGGAGCCTCCGTCTCCACGGGACCCCAGGGCACCCCGGCCATCCCAGCCAGGGATAACCCGCCGCCAGCGCCCCAGCCCCGATCCCCAGGCTCTTCGGCCTCAGTTCCCCTGCGTCTTCCTCGCCACATCCTCGTAGTGAAAGGCTAGGTAGCAGGCCAACCCCAACACCACCCCACGGCACGCCCCCCACGCAACCCACGCCGCCCCCGGCCGCCCACCAGCTGCGCCCCAGCGCACCCCCATGCCGCTACGCCCCTACGCAGCCCCCCAACCACTGCGCAGCCCCACACAGTTGCTCTGCGCAGCCCCACGCTGCTGCGCCCCTGCGCAGCCCCACGCTGCTGCACCCCTGCGCAGCCCCACGCTGCTGCACCCCTGCGCAGCCCCATGGTGCTGCGCCCCTGCGCGGCCCCACGCTGCTGCACGCCTGCGCAGCCCCACGCTGCTGCACCCGTGCACAGCCCCACGCTGCTGCAACCCTGCGCAGCCCCACGCTGCTGCACCCCTGCGCAGCCCCACGCTGCCCTCCAGCGCAGCTGCACGCTGCTGCGCCCTTGCGCAGCCCCACGCTGCTGCACCCCTACGCAGCCCCACGCTGCACTCCAGCGCAGCCCCACGCTGCTGCGCCCCTACGCAGCCCCACGCTGCACTCCAGCGCAGCCCCACGCTGCTTCGCCCCTACGCAGCCCCACGCTGCACTCCAGCGCAGCCCCTTGCTGCTGCGCCCCTGCGCAGCCCCACGCTGCACTCCAGCGCAGCCCCACGCTGCTGCGCCCCTACGCAGCCCAACGCTGCACTGCAGCGCAGCCCCACGCTGCTGCGCCCCTACGCAGCCCCACGCTGCACTCCAGCGCAGCCCCACGCTGCTGAGCCCCTGCGCAGCCCCACGCTGCACTCCAGCGCAGCCCCACGCTGCTGCGCCCCTACGCAGCCCCACGCTGCACTCCAGCGCAGCCCCACGCTGCTTCGCCCCTACGCAGCCCCACGCTGCACTCCAGCGCAGCCCCTTGCTGCTGCGCCCCTGCGCAGCCCCACGCTGCACTCCAGCGCAGCCCCACGCTGCTGCGCCCCTACGCAGCCCAACGCTGCACTGCAGCGCAGCCCCACGCTGCTGCGCCCCTACGCAGCCCCACGCTGCACTCCAGCGCAGCCCCACGCTGCTGAGCCCCTCCGCAGCCCCACGCTGCACTCCAGCGCAGCCCCACGCTGCACTCCAGCGCAGCCCCACGCTGCTGCACCCCTGCGCGGCCCCACGCTGCACTCCAGCGCAGCCCCACGCTGCTGCGCCCCTGCGCAGCCCCACGCTGCACTCCAGCGCAGCCCCACGCTGCTGCGCCCCTACGCAGCCCCGGGTTGCTGCGCCCACGCTGCTACGCCCCTGCACAGCCCCACGCTGCTGCGCCCCTGCACAGCCCTGGCTGCTGCGCCCCTGCGCAGCCCCACGCTGCTGCACCCCTGCGCAGCCCCACGCTGCCCTCCAGGGCAGCTGCACGCTGCTGCACCCCTCCGCAGCCCCACGCTGCTGCACCCCTGCGCAGCCCCACGCTGCACTCCGGCGCAGCCCCACGCTGCCCTCCAGCGCAGCTGCACGCTGCTGCACACCTGCGCAGCCCCACGCTGCTGCGCCCCTACACAGCCCCACGCTGCACTCCAGCGCAGACCCACGCTGCTGCGCCCCTATGCAGCCCCACGCTGCACTCCAGCCCAGCCCCACGCTGCTGCGCCCCTACGCAGCCCCATGCTGCACTCCAGCGCAGCCCCGCGCTGCTGCGCCCCTACGCAGCCCCACGCTGCACTCCAGCGCAGCCCCACGCTGCTGCGCCCCTACGCAGCCCCACGCTGCACTCCAGCGCAGCCCCACGCTGCTGCGCCCCTGCGCAGCCCCACGCTGCACTCCAGCGCAGCCCCACGCTGCTGCACCCCTGGGCAGCCCCACACTGCACTCCAGCGCGGCCCGACGCTGCTGCGCCCCTGTGCAGCCCCACGCTGCACTCCAGCGCAGCCCCAAGCTGCTGCGCCCCTACGCAGCCCCAGGTTGCTGCGCCCACGCTTCTACGCCTCTGCACAGCCCCACACTGCTGCGCCCCTGCACAGCCCTGGCTGCCGCGCCCCTGTGCAGCCGTATGCTGCTGCACTCCTGCGCAGCCCCACGCTGCTGCACCCCTGTGCAGCCCCACGCTGCACTCCAGCGCAGCCCTACGCTGCTGCACCCCTGCGCAGCCCCACGCTGCTGCACCCCTGTGCAGCCCCACGCGGCACTCCAGCGCAGCCCCACGCTCCTGCGCCCCTACGCAGCCCCACGCTGCACTCCAGCGCAGCCCCACGCTGCTGCACCCCTACGCAGCCCCACGCTGCACTCCAGCGCAGCCCCTCGCTGCTGCGCCCCTACGCAGCCGAACGCTGCACTCCAGCGCAGCTACACGCTGCTGCGCCCCTACGCCGCCCCACGCTGCACTCCAGCGCAGCCCCACGCTGCTGCGCCCCTGCGCAGCCCCACGCTGCACTGCAGCGCAGCCCCCCGCTGCTGCGCCCCTACGCAGCCCCACGCTGCACTCCAGCGCAGCCCCACGCTGCTGCACCCCTACGCAGCCCCACGCTGCACTCCAGCGCAGCCCCTCGCTGCTGCGCCCCTACGCAGCCCCACGCTGCACTCCAGCGCAGCCCCACGCTGCTGCGCCCCTACGCAGCCCCACGCTGCACTCCAGCGCAGCCCCACGCTGCTGCGCCCCTGCGCAGCCCCACGCTGCACTCCAGCGCAGCCCGACGCTGCTGCGCCCCTACGCAGCCCCACGCTGCACTCCAGCGCAGCCCCACGCTGCTGCACCCCTACGCAGCCCCACGCTGCACTCCAGCGCAGCCCCTCGCTGCTGCGCCCCTACGCAGCCCCACGCTGCACTCCAGCGCAGCCCCACGCTGCTGCGCCCCTACGCAGCCCCACGCTGCACTTGAGCGCAGCCCCACGCTGCTGCGCCCCTGCGCAGCACCACGCTGCACTCCAGCGCAGCCCCACACTGCTGCACCCCTGCGCAGCCCCACGCTGCACTCCAGCGCAGCCCCACGCTGCTGCGACCCTGCGCAGCCCCACGCTGCACTCCAGCGCAGCCCCACGCTGCTGCGCCCCTAGGCAGCCCCAGGTTGCTGCGCCGCCGCTGCTACGCCCCTGCACAGCCACACGCCCCTGCGCCCCTGCACAGCCCTGGCTGCCGCGCCCCTGCGCAGTCCCACGCTACTGCGCCCCTGCCCAGCCCCGGGTTGCTGCGCCCCTACGCAGCACCACGCTGCACTCCAGCGCAGCCCCACGCTGCTGCGCCCCTTTGCAGCCCCAGGTTGCTGCGCCCACGCTGCTACGCCCCTGCACAGCTGCACGCTGCTGCGCCCCTGCACAGCCCTGGCTGTCGCGTCCCTGCGCAGTTCCACGCTACCGCGCCCCTGCCAAGCCTCGGGCTGCTGCGCCCCTACGCAGCACGACGCTGCTGCGCCCCTGCGCAGCCCACCGCTGCCCTCCAGCGCAGCCCCAGGCTGCTGCGCCCCTGCGCCGCGCCAGGTTGCTGCGCCCACGCTGCCACGCCCCTGCCCAGCCCTAGGCTGCTGCGCCCCTGCACAGCCCTGGCTGCCGCGCCCCTGCGCAGCCCCACGCTACTGAGCCCCTGCCCAGCCCCAGGCTGCTACGCCCCTGCGCAGCCCCACGCTGCTGCTCCCCTGCACAGCCCCACCCCGCTGCGCCCCTGCGCAGCCCCAGGTTACTGCGCCCACGCTGCTACACCCCTGCCCAGCCCCACGCTGCCACGCCCCTGCCCAGCCCAACACGCTGCTGCTCCCCTGCACAGCCCGACGCCGCTGCGCCCCTGCGCAGCCCCACGCTGCCCTCCAGCACAGCCCCACGCTGCTGCGCCCCTGCGCAGCACCAGGTTACTGCGCCCACGCTGCTACGCCCCTGCCCAGCCCCACGCTGCTACGCCCCTGCCCAGCCCCACACGCTGCTGCTCCCCTGCACAGCCCCAGGCTGCTGCGCCCCTGCGCCGCCCCAGGTTGCTGCGCCCACGCTGCCACGCCCCTGCCCAGCCCTAGGCTGCTGCACCCCTACACAGCCCGGGCTGCCGCGCCCCTGCGCAGCCCCACGCTACTGAGCCCCTGCCCAGCCCCGGGCTGCTACGCCCCTGCGCAGCCCCACGCTGCTGCTCCCCTGCACAGCCCCACGCCGCTGCGCCCCTGCGCAGCCCCACGCTGCCCTCAAGCACAGCCCCACGCTGCTGCGCCCCTGCGCAGCACCAGGTTACTGCGCCCACGCTGCTACGCCCCTGCCCAGCCCCACGCTGCTACGCCCCTGCCCAGCCCCACACGCTGCTGCTCCCCTGCAGAGCCCCAGGCTGCTGCGCCCACGCTGCCACTACCCTGCCCAGCCCTGGGCTGCTGCGCCCCTGCACAGCCCTGGCTGCCGCACCCCTGCGCAGCCCCACGCTACTGAGCCCCTGCCCAGCCCCGGGCTGCTACGCCCCTGCGCAGCCCCACGCTGCTGCTCCCCTGCTCAGCCCCACGCCGCTGCGCCCCTGCGCAGCCCCAGGTTACTGCGCCCACGCTGCTACACCCCTGCGCAGCCCCACGCTGCTACGCCCCTGCCGAGCCCCACACGCTGCTGCTCCCCTGCACAGCCCCACGCCGCTGCGCCCCTGCGCAGCCCCACGCTGCCCTCCAGCGCAGCCCCACGCTGCTGCGCCCCTGCACAGCCCCAGGTTGCTGCGCCCACGGTGCTACGCCCCTGCCCAGCCCCACGCTGTGGCGCCCCTGCGCAACCCCGCGCTGCGCCCCTGCGCAGCCCCGCACTACTACGCCCCCGCGCCACCCCAAACCTTTGCGCCCCTACGCAGCCCCACGCTGCGCCCCTAAGCAGCCCTACACTGCTGCGCCCCTTCACGGCCCCATGCCGCGCCCCGGCGCAGCCCCACGCTGCTGCGCCCCTGCGCAGCCCCACGCTGCACTCCAGCACAGCCCCACGCTGCTGCGCCCCTACGCAGCCCCAGGGTGGTGCGCCCACGCTGCTACGCCCCTGCACAGCCCCACACTGCTGCGCCCCTGCACAGCCCTGGCTGCCGCGCCCCTGCGCAGCCCCATGCTGCTGCACCCCTGCGCAGCCCCACGCTGCCCTCCAGCGCAGCTGCACGCTGCTGCGCCCCTGCGCAGCCCCACGCTGCTGCATCCCTGTGCAGCCCCACGCTGCACTCCAGCGCAGCCCCACGCTGCTGCGCCCCTACGCAGCCCCACGCTGCACTCCAGCGCAGCCCCACGCTGCTGCGCCCCTACGCAGCCCCACGCTGCACTTCAGCGCAGCCCCACGCTGCGGCGCCCCTACGCAGCCCCACGCTGCACTCCAGCGCAGCCCCACGCTGCTGCACCCCTACGCAGCCCCACGCTGCACTCCAGCGCAACCCCACGCTGCTGCGCCCCTGCGCAGCCCCACGCTGCACTCCAGCGCAGCCCCACGCTGCTGCGCCCCTACGCAGCCCCACGCTGCACTCCAGCGCAGCCCCACGCTGCTGCGCCCCTACGCAGCCCCACGCTGCACTCCAGCACAGCCCCACGCTGCTGCGCCCCTGCGCAGCCCCACGCTGCACTCCAGCGCAGCTCCACGCTGCTGCGCCCCTGCGCAGCTTCACGCTGCACTCCGGCGCAGCCCAATGCTGCTGCGCCCCTACGCAGCCCCACGCGGCACTCCAGCGCAGCCCCACGCTGCTGCGCCCCTTGGCAGCCCCACGCTGCACTCCAGCGCAGCCCCACGCTGCTGCGCCCCTGCGCAGCCCCACGCTGCACTCCAGCGCAGCCCCACGCTGCTGCGCCCCTACGGAGCCCCAGGTTGCTGCGCCCACGCTGCTACGCCCCTGCACAGCCCCACGCTGCTGCGCCCCTGCACAGCCCTGGCTGCCGCGCCCCTGCGCAGTCCCACGCTACTGCGCCCCTGCCCAGCCCCGGGCTGCTGCGCCCCTACGCAGCACCACGCTGCTGCACCCGTGCGCAGCCCCACGCTGCACTCCAGCGCAGCCCCACGCTGCTGCGCCCCTGCGCAGCCCCATGCTGCACTCCAGCGCAGCCCCACGCTGCTGCGCCCCTACGCAGCCCCAGGTTGCTGCGCCCACGCTGCTACGCCCCTGCACAGCCCCACGCTGCTGCGCCCCTGCACAGCCCTGGCTGCCGCTCCGCTGCGCAGTATCACGCTACTGCGCCCCTGCCCAGCCCCAGGCTGCTGCGCCCCTGCGCAGCCCCACGCTGCACTCCAGCGCAGCCCCACGCTGCTGCGCCCCTACGCAGCCCCAGGTTGCTGCGCCCACGCTGCTACGCCCCTGCACAGCTGCACGCTGCTGCGCCCCTGCACAGCCCTTGCTGCTGCGTCCCTGCGCAGTCCCACGGTACTGCGCCCCTGCCCAGCCTCGGGCTGCTGTGCCCCTACGCAGCACCACGCTGCTGCGCCCCTGCGCAGCCCACCGCTGCCCTCCAGCGCAGCCCCACGCTGCTGCGCCCCTGCGCCGCCCCAGGTTGCCGCACCCACGCTGCCACGCCCCTGCCCAGCCCTAGGCGGCTGCGCCCCTGCACAGCCCTGGCTGCCGCGCCCCTGCGCAGCCCCACGCTACTGAGCCCCTGCCCAGCCCCGGGCTGCTACGCCCCTGCGCAGCCCCACGCTGCTGCTCCCCTGCACAGCCCCACGCCGCTGCGCCCCTGCGCAGCCCCAGGTTACTGCGCCCACGCTGCTACACCCCTGCCCAGCCCCACACTGCTACGCCCCTGCCCAGCCCCACACGCTGCTGCTCCCCTGCACAGCCCCACGCCGCTGCGCCCCTGTGCAGCCCCACGCTGCCCTCCAGCACAGCCCCACGCTGCTACGCCCCTGCGCAGCCCCAGGTTACTGCGCCCACGCTGCTACGCCCCTGCCCAGCCCCACGCTGCTACGCCCCTGCCCAGCCCGAAACGCTGCTGCTCCCCTGCACAGCCCCACGCCGCTGCGCCCCTGCGCAGCCCCACGCTGCCCTCCAGCGCAGCCCTACACTGCTGCGCCCCTGCGCAGCCCCAGGTTGCTGCGCCCACGGTGATACGCCCCTGCCCAGCCCCAAGCTGTGGCGCCCCTGCGCAGGCCCGCGCTGCGCCCCTGCGCAGCCCCGCGCTGCGCTCCTGCGCGGCCCCACGCTGTGCCCCTGCGCAACCCCGCGCTGCGCCCCTGCGCAGCACCGCACTACTATGCCCCCGCGCCACCCCAAACTTTTGCGCCCCTACGCAGCCCCACACTGCTGCACCCCTTCACTGCCCCATGCCGCGCCCCGGCGCAGCCCCATGCTGCTGCGCCCTGCGCAGCCCCACGCTGCACTACAGCGCAGCCCCACGCTGCTGCGCCCCTACGCAGCCCCACGCTGCACTCCAGCGCAGCCCCACGTTGCTGCGCCCCTATGCAGCCCCACGCTGCACTCCAGCGCAGCCCCACGCTGCTGCGCCCCTGCGCAGCCCCACGCTGCTGCACCCCTGCGCAGCCCCACGCTGCACACCAGCGCGGCCCCACGCTGCTGCACCCCTGCGCAGCCCCGCGCTGCACTCCAGCGCAGCCCCACGCTGCTGCGCCTCTACGCAGCCCCAGGCTGCTGCGCCCACGCTGCTACGCCCCTGCACAGCCCCAAACTGCTGCGCCCCTGCACAGCCCTGGCTGCCGCGCCCCTGCGCAGCCCCATGCTGCTGCACCCCTGCGCAGCCCCACGCTGCCCTCCAGCGCAGCTGCACGCTGCTGCGCCCCTGCGCAGCCCCACGCTGCTGCACCCCTGCGCAGCCCCACGCTGCACTCCAACGCAGCCCCACGCTGCTGCGCCCCTACGCAGCCCCACGCTGCACTCCAGCGCAGCCCCACGCTGCTGCGCCCCTGCGCAGCCCCACGCTGCATTCCAGCGCAGCCCCACGCTGCTGCGCCCCTGCGCAGCTTCACGCTGCACTCCGGCGCAGCCCCACGCTGCTGCGCCCCTACGCAGCCCCACGCGGCACTCCAGCGCAGCCCCACGCTGCTGCGCCCCTAGGCAGCCCCACGCTGCACTCCAGCGCAGCCCCACGCTGCTGCACCCCTGCGCAGCCCCACGCTGCACTCCAGCGCAGCCCCACGCTGCTGCGCCCCTGCGCAGCCCCACGCTGCACTCCAGTGCAGCCCCACGCTGCTGCGCCCCTACGGAGCCCCAGGTTGCTGCGCCCTGGCTGCCACGCCCCTGCACAGCCCCACGCTGCTGCGCCCCTGCACAGCCCTGGCTGCCGCGCGCCTGCCCAGTCCCACGCTACTGCGCCCCTGCCCGGCCCCGGGCTGCTGCGCCCCTACGCAGCACCACGCTGCTGCACCCCTGCGCAGCCCCACACTGCACTCCAGCGCAGCCCCACGCTGCTGCGCCCCTGCGCAGCCCCATGCTGCACTGCAGCGCAGCCCCACGCTGCTGCGCCCCTACGCAGCCCCAGGTTGCTGCGCCCACGCTGCTACGCCCCTGCACAGCCCCACGCTGCTGCGCCCCTGCACAGCCCTGGCTGCCGCTCCCCTGCGCAGTATCACGCTACTGCGCCCCTGCCCAGCCCCAGGCTGCTGCGCCCCTGCGCAGCCCCACGCTGCACTCCAGCGCAGCCCCACGCTGCTGCGCCCCTACGCAGCCCCAGGTTGCTGCGCCCACGCTGCTACGCCCCTGCACAGCTGCACGCTGCTGCGCCCCTGCACAGCCCTTGCTGCTGCGTCCCTGCGCAGTCCCACGCTACTGCGCCCCTGCCCAGCCTCGGGCTGCTGTGCCCCTACGCAGCACCACGCTGCTGCGCCCCTGCGCAGCCCACCGCTGCCCTCCAGCGCAGCCCCACGCTGCTGCGCCCCTGCGCCGCCCCAGGTCGCTGCGCCCACGCTGCAACGCCCCTGCCCAGCCCTAGGCGGCTGCGCCCCTGCACAGCCCCACGCTACTGAGCCCCTGCCCAGCCCCGGGCTGCTACGCCCCTGCGCAGCCCCACGCTGCTGCTCCCCTGCACAGCCCCACGCTGCTGCGCCCCTGCGCAGCCCCAGGTTACTGCGCCCACGCTGCTACGCCCCTGCCCAGTCCCACGCTGCTACGCCCCTGCCCAGCCCCACACGCTGCTGCTCCCCTGCACAGCCCCACACCGCTGCGCCCCTGCGCAGCCACACGCTGCCCTCCAGCGCAGCCCTACGCTGCTGCGCCCCTGCGCAGCCCCAGGTTGTTGCGCCCACGGTGTTACGCCCCTGCCCAGCCCCAAGCTGTGGCGCCCCTGCGCAACCCCGCGCTGCGCCCCTGCGCAGCCCCGCGCTGCGCTCCTGCGCGGTCCCACGCTGTGCCCCTGCGCAACCCCGCGCTGCGCCCCTGCGCAGCACCGCACTACTACGCCCCCGCGCCACCCCAAACCTTTGCGCCCCTACGCAGCCCCACACTGCTGCACCCCTTCACTGCCCCATGCCGCGCCCCGGCGCAGCCCCATGCTGCTGCGCCCTGCGCAGCCCCACGCTGCACTACAGCGCAGCCCAACGCTGCTGCGCCCCTACGCAGCCCCACGCTGCACTCCAGCGCAGCCTCACGTTGCTGCGCCCCTATGCAGCCCCACGCTGCACTCCAGCGCAGCCCCACGCTGCTGCGCCCCTGCGCAGCCCCACGCTGCTGCACCCCTGCGCAGCCCCACGCTGCACTCCAGCGCGGCCCCACGCTGCTGCGCCCCTGCGCAGCCCCGCACTGCACTCCGGCGCAGCCCCACGCTGCTGCGCCTCTACGCATTCCCAGGCTGCTGCGCCCACGCTGCTACGCCCCTGCACAGCCCCAAACTGCTGCGCCCCTGCACAGCCCTGGCTGCCGCGCCCCTGCGCAGCCCCATGCTGCTGCACCCCTGCGCAGCCCCACGCTGCCCTCCAGCGCAGCTGCACGCTGCTGCGCCCCTGCGCAGCCGCACGCTGCTGCACCCCTGCGCAGCCCCACGCTGCACTCCAACGCAGCCCCACGCTGCTGCGCCCCTACGCAGCCCCACGCTGCACTCCAGCGCAGCCCCACGCTGCTGCGCCCCTACGCAGCCCCACGCTGCACTCCAGCGCAGCTCCACGCTGCTGCGCCCCTGCGCAGCTTCACGCTGCACTCCAGCACAGCCCCACGCTGCTGCGCCCCTACGCAGCCCCACGCTGCACTCCAGCGCAGCCCCACGCTGCTGGGCCCCTACGCAGCCCCACGCTGCACTCCAGCGCAGCCCCACGCTGCTGCATCCCTGTGCAGCCCCACGCTGCACTCCAGCGCAGCCCCACGCTGCTGCGCCCCTACGCAGCCCCGAGCTGCACTCCAGCGCAGCCCCACGCTGCTGCACCCCTACGCAGCCCCACGCTGCACTCCAGCGCAGCCCCACGCTGCTGCGGCCCTACGCAGCCCCACGCTGCACTCCGGCGCAGCCCCACGCTGCTGCATCCCTGTGCAGCCCCACGCTGCACTCCAGCGCAGCCCCACGCTGCTGCGCCCCTGCCCAGCCCCGGGCTGCTGCGCCCCTACGCAGCACCAGGGTGCTGCACCCCTGCGCAGCCCGACGCTGCACTCCAGCGCAGCCCCACGCTGCTGCGCCCCTACGCAGCCCCACGCTGCACTCCAGCGCAGCCCCACGCTGCTGCGCCCCTACGCAGCCCCAGGTTGCTACGCCCACGCTGCGACGCCCCTGCACAGCCCCACGCTGCTGCGCCCCTGCACAGCCCTGGCTGCCGCTCCCCTGCGCAGTATCACGTTACTGCGCCCCTGCCCAGCCCCAGGCTGCTGCGCCCCTGCGCAGCCCCACGCTGCACTCCAGCGCAGCCCCACGCTGCTGCGCCCCTACACAGCCCCAGGTTGCTGCGCCCACGCTACTACGCCCCTGCACAGCTGCACGCTGCTGCGCCCCTGCACAGCTGCACGCTGCTGTGCCCCTACGCGGCACCACGCTGCTGCGCCCCTGCGCAGCCCACCGCTGCCCTCCAGCGCAGCCCCACGCTGCTGCGCCCCTGCGCCGCCCCAGGTTGCTGCGCCCACGCTGCCACGCCCCTGCCCAGCCCTAGGCTGCCGCGCCCCTGCGCGGCCCCACGCTACTGAGCCCCTGCCCAGCCCCGGGCTGCTACGCCCCTGCGCAGCCCAAAGCTGCTGCTCCCCTGCACAGCCCCACGCCGCTGCGCCCCTGCGCAGCCCGAGGTTACTGCGCCCACGCTGCTACACCCCTGCCCAGCCCCACGCTGCTACGCCCCTGCCCAGCCCCACACGCTGCTGCTCCCCTGCACAGCCCCACGCCGCTGCACCCCTGCGCAGCCCCACGCTGCCCTCCAGCACAGCCCCACGCTGCTGCGCCCCTGCGCAGCCCCAGGTTACTGCCCCCACGCTGCTACGCCCCTGCCCAGCCCCACGCTGCTACGCCACTGCCCAGCCCCACACGCTGCTGCTCCCCTGCACAGCCCCACGCCGCTGCGCCCCTGCGCAGCCCCACGCTGCCCTCCAGCGCAGCCCTACGCTGCTGCGCCCCTGCGCAGCCCCAGGTTGCTGCGCCCACGGTGATACGCCCCTGCCCAGTCCCACGCTGTGGCGCCCCTGCGCAACCCCGCGCTGCGCCCCTGCGCAGCCCCGCGCTGCGCTCCTGCGCGGCCCCACGCTGTGCCCCTGCGCAACCCCGCGCTGCGCCCCTGCGCAGCACCGCACTACTACGCCCCCGCACCACCCCAAACCTTTGCGCCCCTACGCAGCCCCACACTGCTGCACCCCTTCACGGCCCCATGCCGCGCCCCGGCGCAGCCCCATGCTGCTGCGCCCTGCGCAGCCCCACGCTGCACTACAGTGCAGCCCCACGCTGCTGCGCCCCTACGCAGCCCCACGCTGTACTCCAGCGCAGCGCCACGCTGCTGCGCCCCTATGCAGCCCCACGCTGCACTCCAGCGCAGCCCCACGCTGCTGCGCCCCTGCGCAGCCCCACGCTGCACTCCAGCGCAGCCCCACGCTGCTGCACCCCTGCGCAGCCCCACGCTGCACTCGGGCGCGGCCCCACGCTGCTGCGCCCCTGCGCTGCCCCACGCTGCACTCCAGCGCAGCCCCACGCTGCTGCGCCCCTATGCAGCCCCAGGTTGCTGCGCCCACGCTGCTACGCCCCTGCACAGCCCCACACTGCTGCGCCCCTGCACAGCCCTGGCTGCCGCGCCCCTGCGCAGCCCCATGCTGCTGCACCCCTGCGCAGCCCCACGCTGCCCTCCAGCGCAGCTGCACGCTGCTGCGCCCCTGCGCAGCCCCATGCTGCTGCACCCCTGCGCAGCCCCACGCTGCACTCCAACGCAGCCCCACGCTGCTGCGCCCCTAGGCAGCCCCACGCTGCACTCCAGCGCAGCCCCACGCTGCTGCGCCCCTACGCAGCCACACGCTGCACTCCAGCGCAGCTCCACGCTGCTGCGCCCCTATGCAGCCCCACGCTGCACTCCAGCGCAGCCCCACGCTGCTGCGCCCCTACGCAGCCCCACGCTGCACTCCAGCGCAGCCCCACGCTGCTGCGCCCCTGCGCAGCCCCACGCTGCACTCCAGCGCAGCCCCACGCTGCTGCGCCCCTACGCAGCCCCACGCTGCACCCCAGCGCAGCCCCACGCTGCTGCGCCCCTACGCAGCCCCACGCTGCACTCCAGCGCAGCCCCACGCTGCTGCATCCCTGTGCAGCCCCACGCTGCACTCCAGCGCAGCCCCACGCTGCTGTGCCCCTACGCAGCCCCACGCTGCACTCCAGCGCAGCCCCACGCTGCTGCGCCCCTACGCAGCCCCACGCTGCACTCCAGCGCAGCCCCACGCTGCGGCGCCCCTATGCAGCCCCACGCTGCACTCCAGCGCAGCCCCACACTGCTGCACCCCTACGCAGCCCCACGCTGCACTCCAGCGCAGCCCCTCGCTGCTGCGCCCCTGCGCAGCCCCACGCTGCACTCCAGCGCAGCCCCACGCTGCTGCGCCCCTACGCAGCCCCACGCTGCACTCCAGCGCAGCCCCACGCTGCTGCGCCCCTACGCAGCCCCACGCTGCACTCCAGCGCAGCCCCACGCTGCTGCGCCCCTGCGCAGCCCCACGCTGCACTCCAGCGCAGCCCCACGCTGCTGCGCCCCTGCGCAGCTTCACGCTGCACTCCGGCGCAGCCCCACGCTGCTGCGCCCCTACGCAGCCCCACGCGGCACTCCAGCGCAGCCCCACGCTGCTGCGCCCCTAGGCAGCCCCACACTGCACTCCAGCGCAGCCCCACGCTGCTGCACCCCTGCGCAGCCCCATGCTGCACTCCAGCGCAGCCCCACGCTGCTGCGCCCCTGCGCAGCCCCACGCTGCACTCCAGCGCAGCCCCAGGCTGCTGCGCCCGTACGGAGCCCCAGGTTGCTGCGCCCACGCTGCTACGCCCCTGCACAGCCCCACGCTGCTGCGCCCCTGCACAGCCCTGGCTGCCGCGCCCCTGCGCAGTCCCACGCTACTGCGCCCCTGCCCAGCCCCGGGCTGCTGCGCCCCTACGCAGCACCACGCTGCTGCACCCCTGCGCAGCCCCACGCTGCACTCCAGCGCAGCCCCACGCTGCTGCGCCCCTGCGCAGCCCCACGCTGCACTCCAGCGCAGCCCCACGCTGCTGCGCCCCTACGCAGCCCCAGGTTGCTGCGCCCACGCTGCTACGCCCCTGCACAGCCCCACGCTGCTGCGCCCCTGCACAGCCCTGGCTGCCGCTCCCCTGCGCAGTATCACGCCACTGCGCCCCTGCCCAGCCCCAAGCTGCTGCGCCCCTGCCCAGCCCCACGCTGCACTCCAGCGCAGCCCCACGCTGCTGCGCCCCTACCCAGCCCCAGGTTGCTGCGCCCACGCTGCTATGCCCCTGCACAGCTGCACGCTGCTGCGCCCCTGCACAGCCCTTGCTGCTGCGTCCCTGCGCAGTCCCACGCTATTGCGCCCCTGCCCAGCCTCAGGCTGCTGTGCCCCTACGCAGCACCACGCTGCTGCGCCCCTGCGCAGCCCACCGCTGCCCTCCAGCGCAGCCCCACGCTGCTGCGCCCCTGCGCCGCCCCAGGTTGCTGCGCCCACGCTGCCACGCCCCTGCCAAGGCCTAGGCTGCTGCGCCCCTGCACAGCCCTGGCTGCCGCGCCCCTGCACAGCCCCACGCTACTGAGCCCCTGCCCAGCCCCGGGCTGCTACGCCCCTGCGCAGCCCCACGCTGCTGCTCCCCTGCACAGCCCCTCGCCGCTGCGTCCCTGCGCAGCCCCAGGTTACTGCGCCCACGCTGCTACACCCCTGCCCAGCCCCACGCTGCTACGCCCCTGCCGGGCCCCACACGCTGCTGCTCCCCTGCACAGCCCCACGCCGCTGCGCCCCTGAGCAGCCCCACGCTGCCCTCCAGCACAACCCCACGCTGCTGCGCCCCTGCGCAGCCCCAGGTTACTGCGCCCACGGTGCTACGCCCCTGCCCAGCCCGACGCTGCTACGCCCCTGCCCAGCCCCACACGCTGCTGCTCCCCTGCACAGCCCCACGCCGCTGCGCCCCTGCGCAGCCCCACGCTGCCCTCCAGCGCAGCCCTACGCTGCTGCGCCCCTGCGCAGCACCAGGTCGCCGCGCCCAGGGTGATACGCCCCTGCCCAGCCCCACGCTGTGGCGCCCCTGCGCAACCCCGCGCTGCGCCCCTGCGCAGCCCCGCGCTGCGCTCCTGCGCGGCCCCACGCTGTGCCCCTGCACAACCCCGCGCTGCGCCCCTGCGCAGCACCGCACTACTACGCCCCCGCGCCACCCCAAAGCCTTTGCGCCCCTACGCAGCCCCACACTGCTGCACCCCTTCACATCCCCATGCCGCGCCGCGGCGCAGTCCCATGCTGCTGCGCCCTGCGCAGCCCCGGGCTGCACTACAGCGCAGCCCCACGCTGCTGCGCCCCTACGCAGCCCCACGCTGCACTCCAGCGCACCCGCACGCTGCTGCGCCCCTATGCAGCCCCACGCTGCACTCCAGCGCAGCCCCACGCTGCTGCGCCCCTGCGCAGCGCCACGCTGCACTCCAGCGCAGCCCCACGCTGCTGCACCCCTGCGCAGCCCCACGCTGCACTCCAGCGCGGCCCCACGCTGCTGCGCCCCTGCGCAGCCCCACGCTGCACTCCAGCGCAGCTCCACGCTGCTGTGCCCCTATGCAGCCCCACTCTGCACTCCAGCGCAGCCCCACGCTGCTGCGCCCCTACGCAGCCCCACGCTGCACTCCAGCGCAGCCCCATGCTGCTGCGCCCCTGCGCAGCCCCACACTGCACTCCAGCGCAGCCCCACCCTGCTGCGCCCCTACGCAGCCCCACGCTGCACTCCGGCGCAGCCCCACGCTGCTGCGCCCCTACCCAGCCCCACGCTGCACTCCAGCGCAGCCCCATGCTGCTGCGCCCCTGCGCAGCCCCACGCTGCACTCCAGCGCAGCCCCACGCTGCTGCGCCCTTGCGCAGCCCCATACTGCACTCCGGCGCAGCCCCACGCTGCTGCGCCCCTACGCAGCCCCACGCTGCACTCCAGCGCAGCCCCACGCTGCTGCGCCCCTAGGCAGCCCCACGCTGCACTCCAGCGCAGCCCCACGCTGCTGCACCCCTGGGCAGCCCCACGCTGCACTCCAGCGCAGCCCCACGCTGCTGCGCCCCTGCGCAGCCCCACGCTGCACTCCAGCGCAGCCCCACGCTGCTGCGCCCCTACGCAGCCCGAGGTTGCTGCGCCCACGCTGCTACGCCCCTGCACAGCCCCACGCTGCTGCGCCCCTGCACAGCCCTGGCTGCCGCGCCTCTGCGCAGTCCAACGCTACTGCGCCCCTAGGCAGCCCCGGGCTGCTGCGCCCCTACGCAGCACCACGCCGCTGCGCCCCTGCGCAGCCCTGGCTGCCGTGCCGCTGCACAGTCCCACGCTACTGCGCCCCTGCCCAGCCCCGGGCTGCTGCGCCCCTGCGCAGCCCCACGCTGCACTCCAGCGCAGCCCCACGCTGCTGCGCCCCTACGCAGCCCCAGGTTGCTGCGCCCACGCTGCTACGCCCCTGCACAGCTGCACGCTGCTGCGCCCCTGCAAAGCCCTGGCTGCCGCGCCCCTGCGCAGTCCCACACTGCCACGCCCCTGCCCAGCCCTAGGCTGCTGCGCCCCTGCACAGCCCTGGCTGCTGCGCCCCTGCGCAGCCCCACGCTACTGAGCCCCTGCTCAGCCCCGGGCTGCTACGCCCCTGCGCAGCCCCACGCTGCTGCTCCCCTGCACAGCCCCACGCCGCTGCGCCCCTGCGCAGCCCCAGGTTACTGGGCCCACGCTGCTACACCCCTGCCCAGCCCCACGCTGCTACGCCCCTGCCCAGCCCCACACGCTGCTGCTCCCCTGCACAGCCCCACGCCGCTGCGCCCCTGCGCAGCCCCACGCTGCCCTCCAGCACAGCCCCACGCTGCTGCGCCCCTGCGCAGCCCCGAGTTACTGCGCCCACGCTGCTACGCCCCTGCCCAGCCCCACGCTGCTACGCCCCTGCCCAGCCCGACACGCTGTTGCTCCCCTGCACAGCCCCACGCCGCTGCGCCCCTGCGCAGCCCCACGCTGCCCTCCAGCGCAGCCCCACGCTGCTGCGCCCCTGCACAGCCCCAGTTTGATATGCCCCTGCCCAGCCCCACGCTGTGGCGCCCCTGCGCAACCCCGCACTGCGCCCCTACGCAGCCCCGCGCTGCGCCCCTGCGCGGCCCCACGCTGTGCCCCTGCGCAACCCCGCGCTGCGCCCCTGCGCAGCACCGCACTACTACGCCCCCGCGCCACCCCAAACCTTTGCGCCCCTATGCAGCCCCACGCTGCGCCCCTACGCAGCCCCACACTGCTGCGCCCCTTCACGGCCCCATGCCGTGCCCCGGCGCAGCCCCACGCTGCTGCGCCCTGCGCAGCCCCACGCTGCTGCGCCCCTGCGCAACCCCGCACCGCGCCCCCGCGCAGCCTAACGCTGCGCCCCTGCGCAGCCCAGCGCTGCTGCGCCCCTGCGTGGCCCCACGCCGCGCCCCTGCGCGGCTCCATGCCGCGGCCATGCGCGGCCCCACGCTGCGATCCGGCGCGACCCCACGCTGCGCCCCTGCCCAGCCCTACGCTGCACCCCTGCGCAGCCCCACACTACTGCGCCCCTGCGCAGACCCACGATTCGCCCCTGCTCAGCCCCGCATGCGCCCCTGCGCAGCCCCACGCTGCGCCCCTGCTCACCCCTGCGCTGCGCCCCTGCGCAGCCCCACGCTACTGCACCCCTGCGCAGCCCCATGCCGCGCCCATGCGCGGCCCCACGCTGCGCCCCTGCGCAGCCCCACACTACTGCGCCCCTCCGCAGCCCCACGCTGCGCCCCTGCTCAGCCCCACGCTGCGCCCCTGCGCAGCCCCACACTACTGCGCCCCTGCGCAGCCCCACGTTACGCCCCTGCTCAGCCCCGCGCTGCGCCCCTGCGCAGCCCCATGCTGCGCCCCTGCTCAGCCCCGCGCTGCGCCCCTGCACAGCCCCACGCTGCGCCCCTCCGCAGCCCCACGCTACTGCACCCCTGCGCAGCCCCATGCCGCGCCCATGCGCAGCCCCGCGCTGCGCGCCTGCGCAGCCCCACACTACTGCGCCCCTGCACAGCCCCACGCTGCCCCCCTGCTCAGCCCCGCGCCGCTCCGCTGCGCAGCCCCACGCTGCGCCCCTGCGCAGCCCCACGCTACTGCGCCCCTGCGCAGCCCCATGCTGCGCCCATGCGCGGCCCCGCGCTGCGCCTCTGCGCAGCCCCACGCTGCACCACTGCGCAGCCCCGCGCCGCGCCCCTGCGCGGCCTCATGCCGCGCCCATACGCGGCCCCACCCCGCGCTCCTCAGCGGCCCCATGCTGCACTCCTGCGCGGCCGCACGCTGCACCCCTGCGCAGCCGCACACTGCTGCGCCCCTGCGCCGCCCCACACGGCTGCGCCCCTACACCGCACCACGCGGCGCCCCTGCGCAGCCCAGGCAGGGAGCAACCCCCCCCCCCCCCTCAAGGAACGGCCGCCCTCGGGAGCCCTCGCCCAGCCCCCAGGGGCCTCCCTGGGCTCGCCCCCGAGCCTGCCCGGCCCTTCGACGCCCCCCCTCACCAGCCGCAGCCCAGAGGCCTGCCCGGTCTCCCCCGCGCCGGCCCACAACCACCAGGGACCCGGCCCTCGGAGCCCCGGTGCCCAGCCCAGCCCGCCCCCCCGGTGGCCCTCCGGCGGGGCCCGTCCCGGTCCGGTTCCACCGCGAGGGGACGGCGTGGCGCTCCCCCCCGCCTCCACGGGGATTCGCCCCCGTGGATGATGCTCGGCGGGATTCGTTCCCGCTGAGCGGGGTGCGGGCCCCACCGCTGACCGCGGCCCCGCCTACACCTCGAGCGCCCCGGTCTGCCCGGCCGACTTTGGCCAGCCCCGGCCGCTCCTCCGCCCGGTCGGCCACACGGTGCCGCTCTGCGGCTGAGCTCACTACACCCCCGTCCCCCTCGCGCGCCCGGCCGGCCGCCAGCCCACAGCCCCCCCCCCCCCCCAACGTGCACGCTGACCCCATGGAGTCGGGCTCTCAGGGCCGCCGCCGACCACCAGCCGGTCCGCCTGCGCAGCCCCGCGGCCGCCACGGGCCCCGCACCCGCATGGCGCCGCCACCGCCTCGGCTGCCCGCCGCTACCCACGCGCCCTGCCCAGGCCTCGGCCCCCAGGGCACGCTTCCAGCTAGCCGCTGGTCCCGCGGCCCGCAGTGGGGCCCGCATCGGGCGCGCCAACGCCCTTGCACACGCAGACCCCACGGCCAGGCCTGCGCGGCGCGCGTGCCCCCGGCGCGCCCGCCAACCCCATGGAGTGGGGCTCTCAGGGCCACCGCCGGCCGCCAGCTGGTCTGCCCACACCGCCCCGCGACCGCCGCGGGCCCCGCACCGCATGGCGCCGCCTCCGCCTCGGCAGCCCGCCGCTACCCACACGCCCGGCCCAGGCCTGAGCCCCCCCGCCGGCTGTGCCGCGCGGCCTCCCGCACACGGGACACAGGGACGGGCACCAGGGGATAGACCATACATAGTCCCCGCCCCCTCCACCCCCCTTACTCCACCTCCGCACTGGACGTAGCCCAATCCCCTGTAGCTGGGGAGTGGCGGCTGGAAGCGAGGGGAACCAGTGCCCTGCAGGTCCCCAGACAGGTGGTCCCCTCACCCCGCCCCCCATCTCGCCTCCGTTTCGCACAGGTGCGCACGCCCTCCCCCCACGGCGGGAGAGGGAACCAGGGTAGCATGGGCAGGTGGTCCCTCTCACAGCGACGCGCGCCCCCAGGTAGCCACACCCTCCGCCACGCATGACCCCCCCCCTCCACTCCACGGCGCTCCCCCCCCCCCTCGGTCGTCGTCGGCACACGACCGGCCAGCGTGGCGCCGGCCGACTGCTCCCTTGCGCCCTGCCCAGGGAGAGCGTGTCTGGCGATTTCTCCCGCCAGCACGTGCTGGGTGCCTCCACAACAACAACAACAACAATACATATATATATATATATATATATATATATATATATATATATATGTGTGTGTATATATATATATATATATATATATATATATATAGGTGTTTGGACCGCGGAACTTTATTGAAGGTGGGCGTTAGTACATTCACCGTAACTGGAGCTCTACAGGAAATCTGAGCCTGTCCTGGCACACACTGAGTAGGTCTAGCTGTTCTGCACAAGAGTGCTCACCGCGCCTGGAAGGTTAGAAGACAATCAGTAGAATGACACAGTGAAATTAGTTTTTCCTTTTCCGCTGGGACAGAGTTTCAACACGGGTTAGTAACTGTCCCTCGTTGCAGCTCACGGCAGAGCCCCTGACCACGCATGCTGTGGTGGCCGTCCTCCAGTGGGGTGCCAACAAGCCACAGCCCTGCCGCGATCAGGTCGCAATGGCTGTCTGGCGGGACCTGCCGGTCCTTAGGGCCGCCGTCTGGTCAGGAGGAGCGGGGCGGCATCTCCCAGGCGCACTCCCCTGGCTGCGGGGCTGCGGAGACGCCTCTCCCCCGCCAGCTGAATTGCGGGGCGCCCTGGAGCGCGTGTACTCCAAGCCCAGGCACCACTTCCTGGTGGCCGCGGACCATGGGGTGGAGCTCAGCGACGACGTGGTCGCGCTGGCAGCCGACGTGGTGCAGTGCCTGGCCCCCCACGCCATGATGCTCCCGAGGGAGGGGTGGGAAGGCCAGCGGCACGACCAAACCCCGGCTGCCCCCCTCATTGCGAGGTACGTCGAGCTGGGGGGCTCAGAGGCGGTGTACCTCGACCGGTTGGAGACGCCGGACATGCGGCACTGGACGGCCCACCACCTCGTGGCCCCTGACATGCGGTTGGCCGTGGACCCGCTGGGCCGGCCTGTGGTGTCGGGGGCTCCGCCCCAATGGCCGCACACGTGAGACATGGCGGTCCGGACGATGCGCATGGCGCCCAGGGGCCAGAGAGCAGGATGGCCGGGTGCGGAGCGTCTGCTGCCGGAGGCCCGGGCGGCACAGGTGCAGCAGCCGGCCGGCAACACCAAGGACTGTGGCGTGTGCGCCCTCATGTCCGCCGTCGGTACCCTCCACAGGGTGCCGAGGCCGGGCAACCTCCTGTCCGCGCTGGACAGGCGGTGGGTGGCGGCGGTGGTCCTCAACAGGGACATGGGGCCCATCGCGGTCTGCCGTCCCTGGGGGAGCTGCCTGCAGCGGTGTTGGAGGCCCTGCCGGCGCCCCGCACGCCCTTGGACCTGGCGAACGTCCCGCACAACGTGGGGCTGCCCGGGGCGCGCATGCAACATGCCCTGCTGTGTATGGCGGCGGCGGCAGACGGGGGGATGTCCATGCTGGCGACGGTGTCCCTGCAGCACGTGCAGGACGCGATGCAGCAGCAGCGGATGCATGCCCCCCAGCCGTGGGAAGAGAGCGCCAAGCGGTGGCTGAGGGTGGAGAGCGTGCATTCCACCCATACGGTGGGCATGGCGGATATGGGGCGACTGGTGGTGTTGGAGGGGGCGGAGTATTGGGCCTGTGTTCGGGTGGAAACAGGGGGACTGGAGTGGGTCGTGGTCACCGCGAGCCGGCTCAGGAGGCAGCAGTCCAGGGGCCCGGCCTGCTACTGGGTGCTCCAGGAGTGCCTCAGTGGGCTGGGGCCGGTGCGCAGGGCGCACAGGTGCACGGCCGAGGACATCCCGCCAGCGCCGGCGGTCTTCGTGGAGGTCACGCGGCCGCCGGTGATCCACGGGCAGGACGTCTGGCCCGTAGCCCCGAGCAACGTGTGGCAGGCTGAGCATGCAGCTGGCATATGCAGGGCGCTGCAGGGTCACGCGGCGGCCCTCCCCAGGGCCCCGGCGGCGCAGTCCTCCAGCAACAGGCCGGCAGCCTCGCTGGCACTGCTGCATAGCGCGTCGCGGGCGTGGTACTGGGTCGTGGCGGCGTTGGAGCCCCACTCCTCGGCGCTGCGCCTGTACGATCGCGGGCAGGGCACGGTGCTCACGGTCCGCCCCGCCGACCTGGAGGCCCTGCACCTTAGCGCACTGAGTGGCGACGGGGGCGACGCGCTGTACCTCCAAGGGACCGTGGCGGGCCCGGCCGCGACACGCTTCCGCCGGCATAGCGGAGGAGATACCCTCCGCCTGGTTATGGCGGAGAACATGGGGCCGTGGCTCCGGGCGTTCTCCACGTCCAGGTGGAAGGTCGAGGGCGACCGGGAGAAGTCCGCCGACGCGTGGCGCCGCTGGGTGGAGGAGCAGTTTCCCGTGGGGGGAATGCTGCACCTGCCGCAGCCACCAAGCGTGCCACCAGTACGGCCTGCGGCACCCCCGGCCGCGGCGGCGAGGCAGGCCCCAAAAGCGGCGCCCAAGCCGCCGCCCAAGAGGAGCCCCCCGCCTCAATATGGCGCCTATGCCAACATTCGGTACGTGCTGCAGCACTTCGGTGGTGACTTGGCCACGGATCAGCGTGGGACAAAGAGGATCAATGTCTGCCCCTGGTCTCGGCTGGATGGGGCTGGTCACTGCACTTGGAAAGCTGGCAAGCACTGCCGGCCCACCCACCTCCACCCCAAGGACCTGCTGGACCACATCCAGCGGGACCACGCGACTGATCCGGCGCAACGGGACCAGGCGCTGGCCATGCTGACTGGCGTCATGCCGGGGGGCCAGGCGGGGCCTTTCGCGTCGGCCCAGGCGGGGTCCAGAGCGCTCACGCCGCCCACGGGTGCCCGCCCTGCGGCGGGGCGTGGGGCGTAGCCGTCGGCGGCACGATCTGGAGTGCTTGGGTCTGCAGTACGGCGTGGGGCAGTGTCTTCTACGGGGAGTACGGCGGCAAGTACGTCCAGCGGACAGGCAGAGGGGGAACCCGCCACATCTGCCGGGTCTCAGCAGGCGACGACCGCCTCGGGCGGAGGCCCACGGGGTCAGGGGCCACCTCGCCAGCCGCCCGCGCCGGGTGCGGGTGGTTCCCCTGAACCTGCTGGTGGCCCCTCTCCGTCCAGTGATCCGGATCCGGCGGGGGGCCCCGATCCACACGTGCAGCCATGAAGGGGCCCAGCCTCCGACACCCGGGCGGCGGTGTTCTGGAACGTCCAGGGCTCGATGTGGGGGGACGGTGTACCAGCGGCCCCAGGTATGCTTGACGGTGAAGCGGTGGCGGCGGGCATCATGAAGGCCGAGGGTGCCATCCTGGGCCTGTTCCAGGAGACTGGCCTGCAGGACCCACAAGGTGTGGTACACTCCGAGAACCAGTGGCGTCACCATGGGTATCATGCATACCCAGGGGTGGATGCCCAGGCGGCGTCGGCGGCGGCGGTGCGCGGCGGGCTCTTGATTGCCCTTCGGGCGGACGTGTTCGCCGCGGAGGAAGTTCGAGACATCGTGGACATCGTGCCGGGCAAGGCCATGGCCCTGGATGTGGTGACCGCAGGTGGCACCCTCACGGTCATCAACGTCCACGGCCCGGGTAGGGGCGGCGACTCCTGGGCGTCTAAGGCGTCCTTCTGGACTGACGTGGCCATGTACGCGGCGGCCAAGAGCGCGGGTGGTACCAGGGCCGTGCTCCTCGGAGGGGACTTCAACGTGTGACTGGAGTCCCCGTGGCACCCTACCACGAGGAGGTTCCAAGCCCTGTGGGAACAGTGTGGTTTCCACAGGGCAGGCCCGGAACGGGAGGAGGACAGGAGGCCCACGAGGGCGGGGCAGCGATTGGACTCCTTCCTTCTGAACTCACCTCTGGTCCCACGGGCGGCGCGTGAGCGCCCTCACTTGGCGCCGGGGCGGTCTCCTGCGTCGCTGGGGTCGGATCATGGCCCTGTGGTCCTGGACATCCCGCTGGCGGTGGCCGGCAAGGAGAGGGTCACCAGGATGGCCTACTCGCACGCCCAGGGCAGGCTGCACGCCATACGCCCGGACTCCCCGGGGGTTCGTGAGGCGGTAGCGTCAGTGCTGCAGAAGGCCTGCGGGGATCAGCGGCTACAGGCGTGGCTCTCGTCGGACCAGGACACTGCCACCATGGGCACGTCGGAGGTGCAAGCGGTCTTTGACCTGCTCTACGGCTTCCGTGATGACGTGTCCAGAGTCACGGGAGTGCGCATGCCCTCCGGCGTGGACCCGCAGTACCCATACGGGCAGGCGGAAACGGAGGCGTCGCTGGACCAGGTCCTCTCGGATCAGCAGGCCCTGGCCTGGCGTGCCCATCAGCTGTGGCAACGGGACGCGGCGGCGGCCAGACTCCACTCCCAGGAAGCGACTGCCCTGCTACAGCACGTCCGGCGAGTGGACCCCGACCTGTCCCCCGCCTCGTTGGAGGACCTGCGTGCCGCATTGGACCAACAGCTCCACCAGCTGGAGACACGCGTGGAGGAGCTGCGGGATGTCCTCAGGAGCAACAGGCGCCGGTCCATCAAGGACTACTGGCGGGGCAGGGTACCGGATCTGCAGCTCCGGTGGACGGCGATACGGGGGGCCATCAACGTGGTGAACTATGCCCCATCAGGCCTATGGTCCGTACGCGTCCGCGAGTCGGAGAAGGTGCTCTTGGAGGCCTCGGACGTCATTGGCGAGGTCCAGAGGTATTGGGAGGCGCTGTACGCCAAGCGGCCAGTGAGCCTGCCGGCCTTCGAGCGGCTGGTCCGGGCCCACATTCCCAAAGGGGTGCCGGAGAAATGGAGGTCGGTACAGGACTACACCATGCAGGACCTCAAAGACGCCGTGAGGCAGGCCGTGGCGGACGACAAAGCTCCGGGGTCCAACCGGGTCACGGCTGCCCTCATAGCAGAGCTGCCTGAACCGGTGCAGAGGCTCCTGGTGCATGCGTACAGGGCAATTCTGCGGGGTGCGGACGTCCCGGAGTCCTGGCACGAGGCCATTATCTGGCTGATGCCCAAGGGCACAGCCACGGGCAACCTGGACGAGTACAGGCTGATAGCGCTGGGGCAGCAAGACATGCGAATGCTCATGACCCCCCTCATGCTGAGGTTCACAGCTGTTCTGGTACGCAAGGGACTGGCCGCGGACTGGCAGTTCGGAGCCATGCCGGGCTCCACGGCGGCTGCCCTGGTGTTCCTGGCCCAGCGCAGGCTGCAGCGTGGGCTGGAGGAAAACCACGTCCTGGCCTTCGATGTGTCGAAGGCTTTTGACACAGCGCCGCACGGAGCGCTGGCGCTCCTCCTGCGCCAGATGGGTGTCCCGGAGGAGCTCATCAGGCTCTTCCACACCCTCAGCTGAGGGTCCCTGGTGCGCATCGTCACCGCGCACCGCCCGACGCCGAGCATACGGCTCCACAGGGGCCTGCGGCAGGGCAGTGCGGAGAGCGCTGTGCTCTACCTCCTCCTTTTGGAGCCTCTCCTGCGGAACCTCGCCTGTAAGGCGCGGGGAGATGCTCGCCATGCGGTGCCACCCCTGGTACAGGCGAACTGTGATGACCTCCTGTTGATAGCGCACTCCCTGCCGCAATTCCTGGAGTATGCGGCGGCGATAGCGCGGTATCTCACCGACATGGGCATGTCCCTCAACGTGGGCAAATGCGCCTATGCCAGTACTGCTCGCATCCATTCGATTATGGTATACCTGAACCCGGGGGACACGGCGGCCCCATGGGTCTGCTTACGTGCCAAGGGCACGGTACCATACTTGGGCCAGCGCCTCGATCCCAGGGGGATGGCGACCATGAAGGAGAAACATGTACTCCGGCGTGAAGCCCTGCTGCGTTGGTGCAAGAACACGCTGGGGCCGGCGTCGGTGCCTCATGAGGTGATGGCGGCTGTGGTTGGAGGCATCGTGCAGTACGCGGCGCCCTACCTGTCCGACACGGCGGAAGCGGTTCGTCAAGCTGAATACTGCCATCAAGGCTGCGGCCCTGCAGTTCGAGAAGCTGCCCAAGGACCTGTCCAACGTGGCGGTGCGGTCAGGTCATGGGCTACGGTTGTCGGATGTCCAGGTTATATGCCGCGACTCCGTCATGGCGACCATGGCTCACCTCACCCACCACAGGTCGATGACAGTCCGTGATGAGCTGCGGGCCATGCTCCGTGACATGCACGTGCAGTACGGAGTGTGCGGGCAGTTCATGGTGCCCTCTGCGTCATTCGCCGCACACGCTGGCAATACGTGGGTGGACAGGGTACTCCGGGCGATGGGGACGTTGCGCGTGGGGCTTCTCATGCCATCGTCGCTGTACTCGTGTGTACACGCCCATTTGCCGCAAGTGCAGTGGGCGGGGCGGAAGTGGGTATCCCAATCCTATACCTTCAAGGGTAGGGACATCTGCATTCTCTCGGGGCCCCGCACAGATGCGACAGTACAGTCCCTGACTGATCCTGCAAATGACCTCCTGCATGCGCGGCTCCCCTGCCCTGCGCCTGGGCACTGGGCGGTCCAGCTTCAGGAGTGCCATGAGGACCACCTGCACCTTCCGCACGCGGGAGTAGGGCCCCACCAGCTGGACCACGTGTGGCTCACGGGGCTTCGAGACGTCTTCCGGCCGCAGCTGCCCGGTCCGTTGACTCACCGACTAATACACCCGGTGCGCCGAAAGAAGGCCAGCAAACGCAATAGACAGTCCGCAGCAGGGGACGTGTATGTGGTGGGCGGATACAGGGAGGAAGGATGGGACCCGGCCAACCCGGGGCTGTCCATGCCGTTCGTCCCGCTGGCCGCCCTCCTGTTTCTGTTGGGGGACGTCTTTGAGGGCTACCAACAGCAAGACGATCCGGCGTCCGTCCCCCTGCTCACTCCTCACGCCGGGGGCGGCATAAGCCCGCCACCACTGTGGGTTGTGCACGGGCAGCCGGCGTTTACCAAGGCGTGCGCGGCGGTGCACAAGTGCAGCGAATGGGCAATTGTTCTTCTGCTGCCGGCAGGCCCAATCCCGGATCCGGATGAGTACTCGGTCCCGGAAGTGGTCCAGATGTCCAACGTGCCGCACGATCCGCACGTTGCCGTCACGTCGTTGCGTGATGGCGGCGCAGTGGAGCAGGGGTCTGTGGTGGTGTACCAGCCTTCTTGCTCCGCAACGGTTTGGGGAGCGGAGTACACCACCGCCCTGGACGCCATAAAGTCAGTCTGCAGATGTGACCTTGCCTGGAGACCACATGCGGTGTATCGACTGGGGGTGGTCCTGTCCTCGGAGCTCACGGCCTCCAGTGCGGCGTCCCTGGGAAAGGTGGTGCAGAGCCCCCACTCCGACGTGGCGTGGCTAGAGCCCCACCGGTACTGCTGGGTGCCGGTGGCGACTAAACTCACTTCGTCTGACGCGTCGCCCCAGGGAGGCGACGCCACAAAAGTGGCGGTGGCGAGCCACGGAATCCCCACGTGGACGGGTGCCATCTACGGCACGGTCCCGGAGGCAGAGATCATTGGCGCGGCGGCGTACTTGTTGCACACGCCCCCGTCGGCGTGCACGGTACACGTGGTGGATGCGTCCATCATAGGAGCGCATCTCCGCAGGGCGCAGGAGGCCCTGTACCGTGGCATCAAGGGGCCAACATCACATCTGGTCAATCAGCATGCACTGAGCTGGATAGTGGAGGGGCTGCGGCGGCTGTCGCGCCGAGTTGGGGGGCCGCACCACTGGGTGGTGAGGCAGAGCTCGCACTTGACGGCGGTCCCGCTCGAGGCACCGGACTCTGCCGCGGCCCGTGCAATGGCCCCGCCAGTCCATCTTGTCCTGCCGAAGGAGCACGCCATCCTCTTGGTGCCGGGGGATAATGGTGAGCTCGAGCCGCGTATGCCATCCATGCAAGCCCTTCAGCAAGTCCGGGAGATGGACTGGCGTTCGCTGGCGGCTCGCACCAGGGCGCACACGCCACTGGCTGGCGCCTGCGAGGCGATGCCCCTGGGAGCTGTGCACCATGGCCCAACGCACAGGAATATGCTGCGGGCACGTGACGGTCGATTGTCCACCATGCAGGTCATGCGACGGTGGAGACAGAAGCTCACGCGTATGGCAATACCAGCCCACCCCTGTATCTTCTGTGGCGGACCGGACGAGGACATCGGCCACATGCGCCTACTGTGTGCGCGGGACGAGGAGGTGGCTGGGCTCCTGTGCAGGCGTGTGGAGGAGTTCACGGCGGAGCTACCCCTGACGGACAGGGCGGTGGAGTTCGTGGCATGGAGGGAGCACGGCTGCAGGTGGACTGAATCCCTGATGGCGGGTGTCGTCCCCGGGGACCTGAAGCGGCTGTTCGCTGCGGTGCGAGCGGCATCGTCCCGGGGCCCTGCCAAGGCCAGGCTCTTTGTGGAGGACATGGTCCAGATTGGGGAAGATGTGTATGCCCGCAGGAACCATCGACTCACCCAGATCATGCAGCTGCCGATGCAAAATCGAAGGAGAGCGGTTTACGCGTTCCTGCGCGCTGACACACCCTTCCGCCCGCCGGCAGGGAGGATCCTGCAGCGTCCGCCGTGGAACCCGTTTGCCGGCCTCCCCGGCGACCTGCGGGCAACCTTTCAGAGGGCACCGCTGCACGCACTGCTGGTGTCGCGGTCGTTCATCGAGCATGAGGAGGCCCTGTCCTTGTTCCCTCACTGGATGGCGGCGGTGGCGCAGGCCTTCGACCAGTGGATCGGTTCCTGGGTGGCGCGGGACGTCACGGCATTCAGGGAGTGGTCCCGCGTGGTGTCGGCGCCGTCGTGGGCCCAGGTGCGTGGTACCAAGGTGAGAAGCCCTGACGGCCAGAGTGATCCCTGGCTCCAGGTGTACGCCAACCATCCAGCTGTGGGGAACGTCATGGGCTGGCCTCGCGAGGTGCTGCCAGTCCTTCAGCAACCTCTGTGCAGTCTCCCAGTCCTGGCGGTGGCTGTCCTACTTGACGTGGGTACGTTGTGGCTGTATGACCAGCAGCTGCGACGAGCCGTACCGGCGGTCGCGGAGCAGCGGTCCATGGCAGTGTTAGTGGGCTCCAAGCAGCTGGCACGGGTACAGGGCGACGACGCGCAAGGCCACGTCACGGAGGCCATGTTCTCTCTGCCAGAGGGGGACGACCACGTGGCTGCCGATGCCCGTCACACCCTTGACACCCTGGGCCTCGAGGCGGTCATTGAGGCTCGGGCGGGAGGGCAACGCTTGGTTCTGGCTTCCGCCAGGGGCCCGGAGCAGGACGGGATTGATGTCATCGGGGAGGTCTTGCAGGACTACGGTTCGGAGCTCCTGGCGCATGGCACGCGCAGCCCCAAAGTGGCGCGGTGGCCCCGGCTGCTTGAGAGCCTGCCGGTGATGCCCGACGGGCGACCGATACTCCGCCCGGTGTCCACGTGGGAGGAAGCGAGGCGCAGCCTCCTCAGTATTGCCACAGCACGCACGCTGACGAGGGCTTTGCTCGGGCTCCAGGACGCGTGCTGCGACGTATGGCAGGACCTGTGGTCGCAGTGTTGTGATGGTAGCTGCGTTCCATCGCGGTCTGTGCTTCCGCAGCGATGCCACGGGTGCGGGGAAACGGTGTCCGTTTGGGTTCATCAGTGTGCCTCCGCACTGCTGTGCGGGACATGTAAGGAGCATGCCGATAGGGGGTGGCCTAAGGCGAGGTGGGCACTGCGGCACTCTGGACGGATGTCCTCAAGTGCCTGGACGACTATCCAGGGTGGCCTGAAGAGCGTCCGAGTGGAAGGGGTACGGTGCCCTGGAGTGCCGTCTGCGGCCCTGCCCCTGATGCTGTGGTGGGCGGCTCTGGAGGGCGACTCACGGATACTCTGGTTGTGGCATCGCGGAGGAAATGGTGACGGCGTGGTGGGGGCCGGGGGTGCTGGTTGATGGGTTGGGAATTGTGGGTGCACCAGCTACCGTCCCTACGCTGGACGCAGCGGAGGGAGTGGCGCCTGAGAAGCAGTGCCTTCGCGGCCTGATTGTGCGGTACTGGCAGGCGGCGTATGACGGCCAACGCGATGTGACAGGTCGTGCCGGCCTGATGGTGAGCCGTACTGCCCCCGTGCATGGAGGTCGGACAGGGATGCTTCACCCGCCTGCCCCGGGTCGCCGCATACAACAGTGAGGTGTCATGGGTCGTGCCGACCAGGGTAATAAGGCCCAAACCCCTGCAGGGTATTCCCATGGCACCGGGGTCTCTACTGGTGGCCCGGCTACGGCAGTGTTGAAAGTGGTTGCTCGGGATACACCGGGGCTGCACGGAGTTGTATGGGGGTTACAGCGTTGCGGCGCCCCCTGGGAGTGTTACACGGGGTTGCGGGGTCAGCCTGCAGGCCCCGGGAGCGGCGACGGGGCGAAGATGTGTGCGTGGAAGGTTATGACAGTGGGGTCGTCAGGGGCACAGTATGGCGGGCGTCGTGGAGACGACGTGGCAGCATGGGAGGAGCGCTCACGGGGGGCACGTGGAGTTCCAGGTGGCGGCGTACTGGAGTCTTGGGGGTAAACGCGGCGATACTGGGATCCGTACGGTGGGGGTACGCGGCGGTACTGGGGAACCGTACAGTGGGGGAGCAGCGGGGAAGTTCCAGATGACGGTGTACTGGCATCGTGGGGGTATACGCGGCGGTACTGGGATCCGTATGGTGGGGGTACGCGGCGGTACTGGGGTCCGTACGGTGGGGGAACGCGGCAGTACTGGGGAACCGTACAGTGGGGGAGCACGGGGATGCATCGCGGTACTGGGGTGTCCCCCTGACCCCTCTAACAACTCAGGGGGAGCGCGGGGGCATCCCCTGGCCCCGTTAACAAACTAGAGGGACCGTGCCTGCGGGCATGTACATAGTCTAACCTCTGACCATGGCCTTGTGGTTGCGGTGGTGAGTGTCGTGGCGGCTAGCAGGTGGCGTCGGCGTGGCAACGGCGGTACTGCGCGGCGTCGTAGCGAAGAATATGCAGTCGCCTCACCACTGTAACAGCTTACCCCTGGGGGGCGCCAGTCCGGTCGGCTAGAGGCGAGGAGGGCAGGGGAGCGGCATGCTGAGTGGTCCGGGGGGTGACGCGCGGGCCAATGCTATAAGTAGGCTCGCCACGTCGTCGGTGGGGGCCGAACCTGCGGCCTGGCCGCTGCTGTGGCGGAAGAGGCGCAACCACGGAAGCCGGCCAATCAGTGCAGGTAAGGGTCAAGGGTACGCGCCAGGGCATTGTATGTGGGCCAGATGAGGTGCACCTGGTAACCACGACCCGGGGCGAGCCTCTGGTGGGTACCCCTACAGGGGGTCGATAACCAAGCTACGGCACCCACCAGCCCGAATCCCAGCCAGCGATATTCACGGGTTGCGCCACTCCCGTCGCGAAGCGGCCGGCGTCCCCCCCTGTAGACCCTCAAGATATATTATATGTGGGCAAGTGGATACCTCGAAGCAGATTGGGCGCTGGCCCCTGGCATGGGGTGCCAGCATGGTATATATCTGGGGTGTGGGGGCAGCGCAGGGCCACGGGGACGTGGAATTGGTAACGTGTTTCTGTACTATACTAGGGGACTGGTGCGGTGGGACGGTGGCGTACCATGTGGAGACATGGGGGCGATGAAAGCTGAGGGCCAGGCTAGGCTGGAGCCTCCCAGAAATCCTGGCTATGCACATACGGGCTATTGCGTGCTGGCAGAGGGATGCGTGGAGTCAGGGTTGGTGGGCAGTTTCAAGGACGCGGGCGGCAGTGGATTCCATGGGGTCATGAGTGATGGATGTCTCCACAGTGGCGGGGGTACGGGAACGACGGAGGGTCAGCTCTCGCTTCGCCGCATGCGTGCTGCTTTGTTCCTTCGTTGCTGCTTTGCGACGGACAGAGGTGCCCTTGCTTTCTGCTTGTTGCGATGCTGCTGCGCTGCTTTGCCTTGCCCCCTTACCCCCGGCGAACAAACGGGCCAGCATCCGTCGCCGTTGCTAATGCTAACGCTTTGCAGTTGCCACTGCCCCCAAAGCCTGGTTGCCCGGTATCCCCGGTCCTCTGGGTCCTCCGTCATGCTGTGGGCCACCTCAGGCAGCCCTGGGACCCACGGGATCGAGCAAGGCAGGAACCACCTGTCGGCGCGAGATGCCCGGTAACTCCAGTAGACGGCATGATAAGTGGTTATGACTATGACTATGACTATGTACATATATATATATATATATATAGGTGTTTGGACCGCGGAACTTTATTGAAAGTGGGCGTTAGTACATTCACCGTAACTGGAGCTCTACAGGAAATCCGAGCCTGTCCTGGCACACACTGAGTAGGTCTAGCTGTTCTGCACAAGAGTGCTCACCGCGCCTGGAAGGTTAGAAGACAATCAGTAGAATGACACAGTGAAATTAGTTTTTCCTTTTCCGCTGGGACAGAGTTTCAGCACGGGTTAGTAACTGTCCCTCGTTGCTCTCAACTAGGTAGGAGCGAAAGAGCGGGTTGATACTCCCATCTGGTTGTATAAAGGCGGACATGGGTTCTCAGGTCGCCTCAGATAGCCCATAGCCATGCCATACGGTTAGGAATTTCCAGCCCTGCCTATACTCGTGGCGAGCAATACCTGCAACCACGTAGTAGCCATCGACTGCCATCTCATCAACAGTCATCTCCTCGAGTTCGTCTGCCTCCTTTGGGCTGGCAGCGTTCTCTAGGTCGATACGCTCGACCTCATTGTCCCTGAGGCGCCATTCATCCTAGGACAAATCGTCAGGGGAGTGAAAGTGCCTCAACTGCTTAGGCGCACAAAGCAGTTCACCACCCAGATGTGGACTGCACCTGACATGGATCCTAGATCCATCTATCCCGATGATACGATAGGGCCCGAAATAAGGGTCCTGTAGGCAGTTACGAGGCCAGGAGGGTAGGCGTGAATGGTGAACCAAAACAAGGTCACCGACGTTGAAGCTGGCAGGTCGCTGTAGGCGATTCCGTCGGCTCACTTCATGGTCACGGATATGTCTCAGATTAGTCCCAGCCTGGTTAGCCATAGACTGTTTGTGTTCCAGCCAATCCCCAACAGGGCTCTTGAAGTCCTCAGGAAAGGGGGTTTTGAAGAACCAAGCAGGTCGTCCTCCATGGAACAGCATGTGTGTTAACAAGTAGGGGGTGAAACCCTTAGAAGAGCTCCTCTGAGAGTTCATGGTCAGCACTGCGCAGGGCACTAGGCGTACCCAGTCTTTGGTACGTTCCTGTTTCATCAAGATTCTCAGGTTCTGTTCCACCACACGGTTTTGTCTCTCACAAAGAGGGTTAGACGTGTGGGTATAGGGTACACCTGTGGTTACCTCAACGTTGAGGGCATTCAGCACTCGTTTGTACGATCCAGTGTCACTGCGGATGCGTACATCCTCACCAGAGTGCACCTGCTTAGGTGCTCCAAAGGGTTCGAACCACTGTTCGACCAACATTTTCACAGTCTGCTCACCAGTGATTCTCTTATTGCAAAGGAACACACGGGTGAAGCGAGACAGGCCACAGGTGACCACTAGGCAACTATCGTAGCCGCCGAAGCGAGGTAGGCCGTGGATGAAGGCCACATAGAGAAGAGAGTTAGTACAATAGGGTATGGGTAAGCTGGAAATCAGTCCCCTATCCCTACTGTCGCTCTGCTTGCTGGCATGACAGCCAGAAGCAGCCACAATGGTCTGCATACGAGACCTCAGTCCAGTCAGGGTTAGAGTAGAGTAGAAACACTCGCGGAAGGAGTCCACTGAGCGGTTAGCGCCAGTGTGACCTGAGCTGAGATGGGACCACTGTAGACACCAATCAAGTCGGGCCTCAGGCACGACAATACGGTCCTTGTAGAAGAGGTAGTGGTTGTTTTTTTACCACTGGTGCCCATCAATGACACGGGGTTCGAGACCAGTGCTGAGGATCTAGAGAATTTCTTTATACTCTGACTGATAGTCAGTTAGGCTCCAATCCTCGAGGATTCCAGCAGTCCGCAACGACAGATCAAGCTGGACACCCATACGCTGGAAAGCCTCTTTGGCGAGTGCCTCAGAGCTCTCACCAATAAGCGCTTCGAAGTTATTGCACGATATATTGAAGCGGTACCCAGAACCTATGGCCCATGGCCCGGAGGCCTGTGAGCCGTCACACCCGTTATGGCCCATGGCCCGGAGGCATGTGAGCCGTCACACGCGTGCAGAAGCCGTTGACACCGGCTGTCAGCGGGATATCCCTGTTCTCTAACCCGCAAAATCTGGAATCCGATTTCTAACCAATGAATCGATGTAGAATTACCATAATTTTATTGTCTTAGGCGATTTTCGGTCGGAAATCGGTGAAATACCCGATTTCTACCGCGATTTCTAATTGTCATGAAATCGCCGCCTGTTGTCGCCTGTTCGCGCGCTTTCGTCGCTTCTCTGTGGCCAGGTTTGTGAGGGATTTTCCTCGAGTACCTTTGAGGTTCCAAGAGAACTTGGGGGCTGAATGTGGAGAGTTTTTAGTGTGCTTTCATCTGGTGTGTTCACCAGAATTTTTCGCCGTTGCGTCTTCGAGAAAATCAGCGCGCAAGCTTTTTCGTCAATCGCTCGAACTCATGGTACTCAAGGACCATGAGTTCTGATGGAAACCCTACATTCCCCCCCTATGCCTTTCATCCATGCCCCTTTCACGTGGGCATATCACTTTGTATAGGGAAGCGGGCAATGGCGATGTTTTAGACAGCCTATGCCTCTCTCAAACCCAAGTCGTTTGCGTGCGCAAACGCTAACTTTGTGGCCTTGTGAGCATGAACGTTAATAACCGAACACAATGCTCACAAGACCAAAAGCCCCAGGCATTTTCGTTTTTTGAGCCACCTCAACGATGGCTCCAGGCAATTCAATGCGTACCAAAACTCCATTTTCGAAAGAAGGCAAGTTTTGGTCAAAAATTAGGCAAAAATGGCCACACCCCCGAGGCTTGTACTCGAAGCCTCTGGGGAGTTGAGCCTCGAACCAAGGCAATATGTAAGGTAGAGACCACGAAGGACATGGTGGATGGCTTAGTTGATTTTTACAACCTTGTCTCCCATTTTATATAATTTCGCCTTGTGAGCACGCGTGCCATACTACCTCTTTGCACACGCGCTCATATGCAAGCACTAATGACACGAGTGGGCGGGGAGAATCTAACCATAGTGGGCATATTTGAGGGCACCTCCTTTAGGCCTACTCCAAAAATGGTTACTCATATTTTTCCTCCTCAAGGTCCCAAAGATATGTTCATGCCAAAATCGCCGATATATGCACTTTTTCCCATAAATAGTGTGCTTCAAGGATTGAGGTGTTAAAAATGTTTCCACTATGCTTTGAACCTCAACCCTTGTTGCAAAAGGGAAGCAAAGCTTCGGTTTGCATCCATGCAAAAGCACGAGGCTCCTTTCTCTTGTGATACGGAGATACGATGTTTGGAGGGACCACTTTTGGGTGAATTTTGGCCGTTTTGCCCGGAACGGCCACAAACCCCTTCTCCCCCTGATTTCGCCCCCGAGGTTGCGTGCGCCACTTGGCCAAGGGTAAGGGCAATTCGGAGAGGGCACATAAACTCGCATCGAATGGGGTGTTTCCCCGTGTGGCCTCTCCTCTTGAAGGGAGAGTGGTGAGCCACCCAATTTGGGGTATGTTGCCATTCTGCCCCATTTGTGTGTCATTTTCCCTCCAATGGGGAAAATAGCTAGAGGGGACCATGATAGTCCGCGAGCGGCATATATTGGTACCTAAGTCCCATGTGTCTATAGCATCTTTGGTTGAAAGGATCCTCACCGTGGCCATGGAGATATGGAATCATGAGTGCGGGCCATTTTGGCCAAATTTCGCTGTTTTTGCCATTGTATGCCATATTGGAATTACCATATCTCCATGGGGCACGGAATCTAGCCAGAGGAAAATAGCGAATATTGTGGCATATGACCACGGGTTGAACGCCATTGAGTTTCGTATTTGCTCCTTCGGGTCATCCGGAGTTATTCAACTTTTGGTGTGATCCATGATCCCCCCCTTTGCACCGCATGCTGCTTTCTGCCCCATCCGCGTGTTCATCCCCTCGATGAACAGCAAGCAGCCAGTGTGACAGCAAGCCATAGCCCAGGGCATGGCACCAGAGGGGATATCAAGCGTTGTGAATCAAGGCTTGGCGCGTCAATATCGCCAAGGTTTCCTACCCTGGACGGTCAACCAAGACGGCCGATTTTGCCATTTTGGCAATTGTGGACCGCATTTGGATTGTCACCACGCCGAGTGGCATAGAGATCTCTGAGAGCCAAGAGCATGGGAATCCCCGTTAGACTCCTGGTGGATGGCATATGGAATGGTGGATCCGATCTCCAAGCCGGTGTGGAGATATACCATTGGGGGTACCCCGGACTTTGGCTCATTTTGAGCAGCCAAAATGACCCCCTTTTGGAACCGCAATTTCACCCCCCCCCGTGTGGTCAATTGGCGGCTCCATATCTCTTTGCCCACAAGGAGCCCCGACCTGGTTTTGGGTTGTGCACTGAGATATAAGTCCCAGGTCCTGCCTCCTATCCTGTGAGCCATTGGCCTTGCCCTGGCCGGGCGAGCCACGCGTGGGAATGACGCCAATTTGGTGATTTTGGCATCACGACCCCACTTGACGAACCCGTGGTGCCCGGATGCTGGGACCTCAGAGGGAACCAGTTTGGGTGAGGGCTCCAGGGACTTCGTACTTGAAAAGCAGAGGGTCAGTTGCCTCGTCCCTACCTCTGGCGGGTCCAGACGAGGGGTCGTTTATCGAGTTTCTCGAGCTAATATCAGCTTGGGCTGAAACAGCCCATTTTCAGCTACCAACTCCGAGGGGATAATGGCGGGGCCTCATCTCCAGCTCAGATAGGAATCGGGACCTGCCGTGAAGGGAGCATGGGGAGCCACTGTTGGTTGGCCTTGGAGCCTCTTGGTTCCCAGGAACTCGCCTGTGCCTGGCCGGGACACCTTCCCCTATTGGCAGGGTTTCAGGGTCCGGACTGAGTAGGGCATGGGTTGTGTTTGAGCCCCCGCCCCTTGCCAGCCACTGAGAGGGTCGGACCTGGGATTGGGAAATGAGTTTGGATTAAGTATCTATTGTCCTGTAATGCGCTTACCCCAGTCCAGTCTTAACCCCATGTGTACATATCCTGATGTGTTTCTGTACATACTTTTGTTCCCTTGTTTCAGAGTGGCAAGGATCCTGAAACGCTTTGTCACATGACACGAGCATGAGAATGCCCCTGTGAGCGCAGTGCTTTGCCTGCCTGCTTGCTTGTGCGTGTCTGCCGCAGCGTCCTGTGCCCAGGCCCCCCACGGGAACGCGTCAAAAGCGTTTCACCGCCGCGGGGTTACCCATCCCTCACGTGCCACTCGGGGCCGCCTGAACCCCGAGCACCTGGGGCTTCGCAGCGCCGCCCGGCAACAGCGCCGGGTCCGTGAAGGAGGTGTAGCAACCGGAACTCCGACATCAACAAATTCCTTCGGCCGACCAGCACCGGCCGCACTCCGAGCTACTTCAACCGTCTCAACAGCCACCCCCAAGACCGGTCCATCGAGAGGACCGAGCACCGATGGTGAACTGGCAGGAGGCGGGCAAGACGTGGCCGCTGCCCAACCCCCATGCGGTGCGCCTACTGCGTGGGTTGGTGTGGGGGCAGCACTACCGCCACAGCAATCCCCAGTGCGAAGGCGGCATGCCCGGGAGTATCGAGCTCCGCGAGGACATGGGCGACGACCGCCTGCAGGCAGTGGAAAACTGGCTGCGGGTGGAAGGATACGCCTACTGCTTCCGCCAGAAGCGCTGGAGGGTCTGGACCCGGCCGGACAGACCCGGTCAAGGGCTGCGCCCTGACAGGATTGAGGAGGACGAGAACCGCAACGAGTACCCGTCGGGCGCCACGATCAACGTCTCCATGTGGGACATGATCGGAGAGAAGTTCCAGGAGCCGGGGAACGAGCGTACGCTGCAGGGCAGCATTAGCAGCGCGTCTCCTGGGAAGGAGAAGCGGTCCGCCGGGGACAGGAAGCGGGACAAGAAGTGGCGGGAGTACCAGGAATCCCTGGCCGCCGAAGCCGTCCAAGCCGCCAAGGGCGGAACCCCAGCCCCCAGCCCCCAACGGGGCAGTGGCAGTCACCACCCTGGCCACCCCACCCTTGGCGACTTCCTCGAAGTCGCCAAGAAGGCCAAAGCCAAGCCCCGTCAGCTGCACCTGAGGAATTCAGGACCCAGCAGCGACGTGCAGTCGGCCCACCGGGGGAGGATGCCGGCCAACCAGGCCAGCTCGAGCAGCAGCGTCGCTCCCGACCAAAGGGACGTGGCCCGCGCCTGCAAGCGCGCCTGTTGGGTGCCCTGCAACCTTCAGGTTGCCCGGCAACGGGCCACGCAGCAGAACGCTGCCGTGGAGGGCGCCATCGGCATCGCCCAGGAGGAGGCTGCAGAATAGGGCAGAGGCATGGCCTTTCATGCCTCGACTGTGGCGGCCATCGCGGCCGGTCTCACGGCTGCAGCCGCCCAGGAGGCAGCAACTGCCCGAGTCAGGGGTGAGGTGGCGGCGGCCGCCGAGGAAGCCCGCCTGGCCCAGGAGGCCATTGCCCGCAAGGAGGCTGAGGTGAAGGCGCTGGAAGAGGCGCTTGCCCAGGAGAGGGCAAAGAAGGAGGCAGAGGAAAGGGCCCACGCCGAAGCAACGGCCAAGGCCCAGGCGGACGCCGCCAGGAAGGACGCCATCGAGGCCGCGCGACGGAAGGTCGCTGAGGAGAGGGCCAAGACGGAGGCGGAGCTGGCAGCCTTGGAGGCGGAGAAGGCTCGGTTGCAGCGGGCTGGGGAAGCCGAGGCCGCCCGTGCCCGGGAAGAGGCCGAAAGGCGAGCTGCCGCAGCCACGGCCGCCGCAAGGGAGGAGGCGGAGGCCAAGCTCCAGCGCGAGACTCCACCAGGAGGATCCCGAGTGGAGACCCTTCGAAAGCTCCTCGAAGGGGACGCCTCCTCCAAGATGACGCTGGATCTGGAGGAGGTCAACACGGGCAGCAGTGGGGACAGTGGCCCCACCGCTTACCGACGGAGGAAGGGTAAGGGGAAGACCCCGGAGAGGTCACGGAGGCCAGCGGGCGGACACCCCCACGACTCCGACCCCTTCTCGACCGCCAGCAACGGGGATGGACGAGGCCGCCGACATTGCCGAGGAGTGGCTGGCGGAGGAGGTCGAGACGTCCCCATGGAGCCGGAGGGTGAGGGTGAGGATCTCCCTCCTCCCTACCGGAGCTCTGAGTCTTCCGCGTGCGGGACCGAGACGATCAGGTGGGGCGACATGGACGAGGATGATGACATGCACTTCGACTCCACGGAGAAGCCCCCATCCTCGGACCCACCGAGGGGACCCGGCGGAGGCCCACCGGGACCCCCTGGCGGAGGACCATCAGGACCCCCTGGAGGACGCCCACCAAGGGGACCCCCTGGAGGCGGACCTCCGGGCGGGGGAGGACCCCCTGGACCGGGCGGACCTGGCGGAGGCCCTCTTGGAGGACCCCCCGGGGACCCCGACGACCCACCAGGGAACGGTGACCCAGATGCCACCTGGCGGTGGATGGTCCACCTCCGCAGGACGGTCCAGTCCCTCGAGCGCGAGGTAGACACCGGCGAGGGGGAGATGATCAGAAGGAGCTGGCCATCGCCAAGACGGAGATGGTCAAGATCGCCAAAGTCGCCACCGCCGCCCAGAGGGAGCTGGATATCGCCAGGGGCGAGACCAGGCTGCTGAACAAGGTCATCAACGGCCTGCAGCAGAGGTTGGACGAGCTGGAAGGCCGCGGGAGCGTCGGCAGCGGCCACCCACCCCTGGAGTTTGGCTCGTCGGACGACGGCTGGGGACCTGGACCAGGTCCAGGCAGAGCCCAGGCCCCCGGCGGAGCCCCCATGCAGGAGTCGCCCCAGCGCCAGTACCCCCTCTCTCAGCGCCCCCTCTCAGCACAGCGCGGGCCGCCGTAACCAGCGCGTGCCGCCCGGCAGTGGCAGTGAGGAGTGGTGTGACGAGTGGCTCAGTGCAGAGTACCACAACCGCCGTGCTCCACCGCGGACACTGGTACGCCCCTGACGCCCCGCACCAGCCCAGGAGCCAATCCAAATGGCTGGCGGGCGTTATGATGGACTCAGAGATGAGGTCCCTGGAGGGGACGTGGAGTGGGATGTCGGCGAAGGCGAGGAAGATCTGGAGGAGTAGGCATTACCCTGCCGCGTGGTGTACGACGGGAGGCCGCTGAACGCAGCCGTTGGCGCCGTGATGAGGAGGCATACATGGAAGGAGTACGGCGTGAACATCTAGGTTCAGCGTACATGGAAGAACCACGGCATAGCCACACGGATACCGTGGAGGAGATGGAAGTGGCGGCCGTGGGAGTCCATGGGGGATGCCGATGGGAACCTCGGTCGACCTCGCGGCCGGCGTTCATGGTCTCCAAAGCCGCGGATGCCGCCGTGTGGGAAAACCTGAAGGACATCAAGCCCCCCACGTACGATGGCAACCCCCTCAATGTCGACCGCTTCTTGGAGAACCTGGACGATTGGGGGGTGACCGTCACTGAAGACATGGATCCTGCAGATGCGGAGAGATATGTCTTCAAACGGTTCAGGTACCGCCTGCCGGAAGTGCTCCAAGAGCTATACTTCGTGGCTACCAAGAAGGGGAAAATCAAGACCCTCAAGGAAGCCAAGAAGTGTCTCAACCAGCAGGAGCGGGTGGATGCTCCGCAGGTGGCTGCCAAGCGGTGGGAGGCCATCAAGCTTCAGCATGATGGTCGGGAGATCCGCCTACGAGATTGGCGGGACTTCCGGGGGCAATACACCTCCTTCTGCCGCAGCGTGGAGGACTGGAATGAGGGTGACGAGCAGACTCGCCTGCTCTCCATGCTGCCGGAAGCATGGATCAAGAGAGTCACCAAGGAGGAAGCCAAGAGGGCCAAGTCCAGTCACACGGTCAAGATGATGCTCCCCAAGGAGTATCATACGAACCTGGTGGCTTAGACAAGGAAGAACGTGGCCCGGGATGTCAAACGGCACTCCCTGCGGAACGCCCTCCTCATCACCGTCACGGGCGATCGCAAGAAGACCGCGATGTGGCGCCTTGATGAGTGTGACGTGAGCGGCCAGACCATCCGTCTGCAGGCCATCCCGGCGCGGATGAGTTGCGACGAGATCCTGGAGTGGGTTGCAGAGGAGGTAGTCAAGGAGTACCGGAACCTCCACCACACCCGCGGGTTGAGGCCTGGCGACCGTGACGTCAACTACGTTGGCGAGGGACCTGGCGGGGAAGCTGCCATGGACCCAGCGGGAGCCGATGGCGATGCGGCTCTCGACGACGATGACGACGACGGTGAGCCCGCCAAAGTGGCCGTTTGTGCCTTTGTGGCCAACAACCTGAACACGGGGAGCAACTGGGGAAGCTAGAAGCCCCTGCAGAAGGGTTGGAGGAAGAAGGAGAAGAAGGACCCCCGCCGCATTGGCGACCCTCTGCTGTCCTTTGCGGAGTTCATACGAGCTCACCCTCAGGGCTGTTTCGTGTGTTATGGAAGGAACAAAGGGTTCAACCATGACCACCGAACATGCCCCATCCACAAGGCCGAGACGGAGGCTTACAAGAAGGTGCACGGGTTGAAGAAGCGTGCACCCGCGGGTATCTGGGAGACCAAGGTGGAGGTCACCAAGGACGAGCTCTCCAAGCTGATGTCGGTGGGGACCGAGTTCGCCAAGGAGATCCAGGAGATCAAGAGGTCCTGGCTTCCCAAGTCGAGAACAAAGGGAACGACAAGAACAAGGACAAGGACAAGAAGGGTAAGAAAGGAGGAAAGAAGAAGAGTGTCAACGAGGTTGATGCGGAGAAGAGTACCCCTACTACCACAACCGACGCCCCTTAGCGGAGCCCCTGCAGCCAAGGGCCCCAGCTAGGGCGGTCGCAAGATGGTGTCGTGGGAAGCACCACACCATCCCAGTCGGGAGACAGTGAGCACAAAGGGATTGCCGCGGGCGGAAGGCCCGGTCCGGCACCCAAAACGAAAGACAGTCGCGGTGGCGGGGTGAGGGCAAGTGAAGGCACGAACCCTTGCACCCGTCCATCCTTCGCGACCAAGAATGTATTTGATGTGCTTCAAGATCTATCCGAGAGTATCAGAGGATCACCCGGACCGCAGCTGGATGCTGCAGATGGGCAGCCTGAGCCCGTTGTCCACGACCTGCACCAGTCGCTTGTTGAGCTTCTGGAACGGCCGGAGATCCTGAGCTTGCACGCCGTGCGCCGTGTTGGGCGTGAGCGGCAGTTGCACCTTAAGGTCCGTGCCTTATGCGGGGAAGTGGAGAAGGTCTTCGACGTGTTGGTCGACACGGGAGCTCAGGTCAGCTTGGTCAAGGCCGGCCTACTTCCGGCAGAGTGCTTGACCGACAGTCGGAAGCCTGTCAGGCTGAAGGTGGCGAACGGCCAGTACATGGTGGGGGGCACGAAGGAAGCGGCCATTGGGCTGCAGTTCGTGAACCACCGTGAGCTGAGCTGCCCGGACCTCGGCAAGGAAATCCTCCTGCAAGGTAGCTTCTACGAGGCCGAGATGGACTAAGACATGATCGTTGTGTACAACTTCATGATGGAGACGGACTCCGGTGTTCTCCCGGCCCAGGCCTCCATGAACCTGTACCAGGATGACCAGCTCTCGTGGCTTTCGTCACCTGAGCACCATGTGGAGTGCCAATGGATCCACCCGGAACGCAATCAGTCCAAAGTAGCCGCGCTGGGCACTGAGCCAACTGGGCCAGCAAACCAGGAGTACGGCGTAATGCCGGAAGTGGCGAGCCGAGTGGTTGCGGAGCTGGGAGCTTCAGATCTGGCCCTGGATGCGTTCTCTTCAGGAACCTCCGCCCATCTTCGGGTTTGTGAGAAGTACTGGAGCGCCCAGGACTCCGCGTGGAAGAAGCACTTGGGTCCGCATCAGGGTTTGATGTGCATCCATTGCCCCCGATGGGACATTCCAAGGGCGGTAGCGAAGATTCGCAAGGACCGCTCCAAGGCAGTGCTGGTTGTTCCTATGGGATGCACCGAGGAGGAAAGCACCCGAGATTGGGTGGTCTCATTGACCAACATGACCTTAAACAAGGTCGTCCTACCGGCTGGAGAGAGTGTCTATCAGGACGCTAAGGGACAGCCCATGCCACCCTAGAGATGGCCAACAGAATTCCACTATGTGGATGGGGGCCTTGAACAGGCCGACACCACGGACTTCGTGTGTGTCAACCGCATCATAGCGGAGCCATGGGGGCAATGCTTTCCGGTTTCCGCTATTGACGTCGGAGAATCGGAGGACCCCCTCACTGAAGAGGAGTTGGATCTGGTTCAGGGGTATATGGATCAGCCCTTTCACGACTGGGGAAACCAGCGTGAGGGCAAGGGCCAGGACAAAGCCTGGTGGGAAGTGGATTCCATCGTCTCCGGTTCCTATGATGGGAATACCTTCGTAAAGAGGGTGCTGGACCACATGTCCGGCCAGGACGAGCCAATCGGCGGCAACCCACCCACGTACGGCAACCTGTTCCGAGGCAAGACCAGGGATGGCCCTTTGGGCCACCTGGGAAGACCAGCTGAGCCGAAACCAAGTGGGGTCGCTACCCCTCAAGTAAGCTCAGTGGTCCAGGTGCCCGGAAAAGCCAAGGCGGAGTCCGATGGGTGCCCTAAGATCCAGGCATTGTGGGCCAGGCTGAAGCAGAAGTGTGGCGATACCTTCTTCAGTGGAAAACCTGTGTTTCCCCCACCGGTGCGTGGACCGTATGGCGAGGCCAAGATACGACTGAAGCCGGACCCCCGTGTGTATCGACACCAGAAGTTCGCCCTGAGGGGCGAGAGGAAGGAGGCCATGGAGAAGATCCTCCGTAATTTCATCGAGAGAGGCTGGCTTGAGCCGTGCCACTCCGGGTGGGCCTCTCCGTGCTTCGTCGTCCCCAAGAAGGTGGCCGGTGAGTGGCGGCTCGTGGTTGACTACCGCGGCCTAAACGCCTAAACGCAGAATGACAGCTATACACTGCCCCTCATTGAGGACATGCTGCAAAAACAACACCGGCGGAGAATCTTCACGGTGATTGACCTGAAACATGGTTATCATCAGAAGCCTCTCGCCGAGGAGTCCCGTGCCTGCACAGCCATGAGCACCCCACTTGGACCTCTCCAGTGGAAGCCGATGCCCATGGGCGTTACCAACGGCACTGCGGCTTATCAGCGGATGCTGGAGAACCTGCTTGAGCCGGTGCGTGACTGTGCAGACCCCTTCGTGGACGACGTGATCATCGCGTCCAGGGACCCCAGTATGAGCTATGAGGAGCTCCTGGAGGCACATGAGACGGACGTCACCCCAGTGCTGGACCTTCTGGTTCGACACAAACTCACGGGCAGCAGTGACAAGGCCACCATTGCGGTAAGCGAGGTGGTCTTCGCTGGCCACGTAGTTGGGAACGGGCAGCGGAAGCCCATACCTAGCAAGGTGGCTGCGATCGAGCACTGGGAAAAGCCCAAAACGGTCTCTGAGCTACGGGCGTACTTGGGGTTCTGCAACTACTACTCGGAGTATATCAAGATGTATGCCGAGTATGCAGCCCCCATGACGACCATGCTCAAGGGCAACCGAGAGGAGACCAAGACGGGGTCCAAGAAGGCTCTGGTCTGGAATGCTGAGTCCGACCGTGCCTTTGAGGGGATGAAGCAGGCGCTGCTATCCGCAGTGAATCTGCACCTCGTGGATCCTGACCGAGGGTTCGTCCTGCGCACCGATTCTTCCGACTACGCCGTTGGCGCTGCGTTGGAACAAGTGCCTCACGATGGGAGGCACGTGCCAGTGGCCTTCTGGAGCCGAGTCCTGGCGGAAGGCCAGAGACGGACGTGGACGCCCCGAGAAAAGGAGGCGTATGCCATCGTCATGGCTCGCAGGAAATGGGCTGGGTACATAGCCCTCCATCCCGTCACCATCTGCAGCGACCATCAGAGTTTGCAGTCGTGGCACAAAGAGCACGTGGACACCCCCTCTGGTCCCGCCTCCGGACGGGCAAGATGGCATGAGACCTTGGCCAAGTTCGACCTCACGGTTGTGTATGTTCCTGGTAAGGACATCACCGTGGCGGACTGTCTCAGTAGGTGGGCCTATCCCGCCAGCAAGGGCATGACGGATGTCTCCGCCCATGGCGATGAGGCTGGTACCGCTGAGGCCAAGAGGATCATAGAAATGGAGCGCCTGATGGAGGAGGAGGGTGTAAAATGCTTCGTCTTCATGGCTTCGGATGCCCTCCTCGGAACGAGGATGGGCAGAGCGGTCAGAGTACTCGCCCCTGAGGGAGCTGAATCCGACAAGCACCTCTTCCCTGAATCTTGCCTCCAGGACAACTGGACCGACGACTACGCTAAGTCTGAGGCCTTTGAGGCCGAGTATAGGGCTGTGACCGACCCTGATGACGGGCAGAAGTGGCCAAAGGGGCTGACTAAGGAGGATGGCAAGCTCTACCGGAATGGTAAGCTGCTGGTCCCAGAGTCCCGAGTGCTCGAGCTATGTGAGGCTTGGCACCACCACATGATGCACCCAGGGGTCAAGAAGTAAGCCCTGGATATGCAGCGCCGGTTCGAAATCGACCAGATCAGTCTCTACAGCGCTATCAAGAAGTCAGAAAGGGTTGCTCGGTCTGTCAGGCCTGCAATCCCGACAACCGGAACATCAAGGGTGAAGCCCAATGGACTCCGGTGCCTGACCAGCCCATGGAGAGCGTGGCCATGGACGTCTTCTCCATGCCCGAAGTTCACATTGGCAAGGAGACCTTTGACTGTGTGGTCCTTTGTGTGGATCGCCACAGCGGCTACGTAGTAGCCGTTCGGGCACGCAAAAGGGGGTTGCTTGAAAAGGAAGTGGCAGTCATGATGATTCGTCATTGGCTGACCGTCTTTGACATCCCCCGCACCATTTGCAGTGACCGAGGGCCCCAGTTTACTGGTGGCTGGTTGAAGGCCATGTGTTCCCTCATGGGAATACGTCATGCCAAGAGCGTCGCCTATCTCAGCCGGTCCAACGGCCGGGCTGAAGTGACTGGAAGGCAGCTGTTCGAGAAGCTACGCAAGATTCACATCACCAATCCACGTCTGAACTGGTTTGAGGAGATGTGGCCTGCTCTGAAGGCCCATCATGACACCCCCACTCCGGGTGGTTTGTCCCCTCACCAGATTCTGTTCGGCAGGGACCCCCTTGGTCGGGGACTTCCCTTGTCTGGTGATGGTATGGCCATGGACGCCAAGGAATTCTTCGCGCGGCAAGAGGCAACGGCGCGGGACATCCGCCAACAGCTCAAGAAGGAGCATGCTGAGCGTCAGAAGTCCGCCCCAAGCTCGACAGCGCAAGAGTTCAGGGTTGGAGACCCGGTGTAGGTGATCAGACCCCGCCCTATGGGCACCCACCGCACCAAAACCTGGTTCACACCCGGAGAGGTGGTCCGCAGGATTGGTGAGGACACCTACCGCATCAGGGTGGGTCAAGGACAGTTCGGGGAGCGCCACGAGAGTCAGCTCCGTGTGCGGGAACCCGACCTCCGTGGCCAACATGTGTCCCTGGACTATGCCGCACATGACGCTGATTCGGACGATGACTATGCTGAGCAGGACGACTATATCGTCGAGAAGATCCTGGCCCAGCGTCCAAACGCCTCGGCACCCGGAGGTCTGGAGTTCAAGGTTCGTTGGCGAGGCTATGGGCCGTCCCACGACACCTGGGAGTCCGTCTCCTCGTTCGTGCCGCGGATTAATACCCCCTTCATGGACTACATCCGCAAGCACAAGACCAAGATCCACGTCTCGGAAATGGCAGCACTCATCCGAGCGATTGCAGCCAGGGGTGCCTGATCACCGCCCTGAGCTCTCGCCTGATGCAGTTTGAGCACTTGTTTGGTCGACGGATCGTCCCTCACTTGCTTGCTCTCTTTCATCTTCCGGTGACCTGCCATCAGAGTGGCCATATACCCCCCCCTGCTGAATCCAGGGGAGGATTGCCCCTCTCTTCCACCCCTATTCGTCACTCCCCGCCTGCTGAATCCTTGGGAAACCAGGCAGGGCGACTGACCTTGACATTTCCTGAGCTGTTGGGGCCTTGAAGCCCATACGACGTTGCGCAACGGATGCCGCTGTCATCGGCATTGCAACTTTTGGGTGTTAGGTCTGGTCCCATGGCACTTGCGGGATCCAGACTGTTCTACGTGTGTCTGCAGACTATATATGGCCTGAACTCAGGCGTTTTTCTGTCAACCCTCCTGCATATGCCTTATCCTAACCAGGGCGTGGTTTGGCGCTCTATCCAGAGTGTGTTTACACGCCTATTACCCCGTTTATTGCTTATTTTTCTGTTCCCCGGGATATGTGCATCCGTATGTTAAGTGTTGTCAGCCCATCACCGAGATATCGACTGTTTTTCCCCCTGAAGGGACACGGATCGGAATACGAAGGTGCCCTGAGTCACCGTGTACATGCTCTTACATGAGGTCCAGCCTGGACCAGTACCTAAGTACAGATTCTTCTGTTTGAGTGCCCGTGATACCGTGTGCCCTAGTTGCTGTGATGTGCTGAGATCCTGATGGCGCCAGGCGGGTAGCCCAGTTGCCTGACTACACTCCCAGCGGTCCGCCACTGTCAGTCCCAGTGTGAGCCTACCGACTCGCAGACGCACTTGCAGTCGGGTGGCGACCTCCGGTGTCCTGACCTCGGTCAGTCTGCATGGGAAACTGGTGGTTTGAGGAGTCGACGCCCCCGCCCAGACTGCATGGGGACTCTATAATGCATGGCCTTGGTGGTAATAGGGCGAGGGAAAAGACGGCCTTGATGCCCGATCCCTTATGGAGGAGCTCGTTCGGCTTTACCACTCTGGACTCGCCTCGTGGATATGGACATGGTGCGCCAAAGGAAGGACCCGTGGGGACTCTCCCCCAGACTGCGGCCTTCAGAAGCCTAGGGTAGATTGATGGATCTTTGTGGTCGCTTTCGACCTGTGGGACCACCTCGGTCGTCGTGTGACGCCTATGTTGGCCGTGTATGCCACTGCCACTGTGGTAGTGACCGTCGCAGCCGGCACCCGGTGCGCCTGGTATGAGTTAACGGGTCCTTTGGATGCCGAACAATCGCCGCCAGGACCCGGGACTTGATACTTGATACTACACTTGCGGTTACTAACAACTCCAGCACCGTACCTGTCTTACTGTGGAATTGTAATGGGCAACCTAACCGGCAAATCGGCCTGAAGTGAGGATGTGACACCCCCCCCCCTCTTCAGGGGATGGTCCTGGGTACCCGCTGCCATGCTTGGGTGTTATCGAGCCCCCCCCCAGGGTTTGCTCTAAGGAGGGGGGTGAAGCGGTACCCAGAACCTATGGCCCATGGCCCGGAGGCCTGTGAGCCGTCACACCCGTTATGGCCCATGGCCCGGAGGCATGTGAGCCGTCACACTCGTGCGGAAGCCGTTGACACCGGCTGTCAGCGGGATATCCCTGTTCTCTAACCCTCGAAATCTGGAATCCGATTTCTAAACAATAAATCGATGTAGAATTACCATAATTTTATTGTCTTAGGCGATTTTCAGTCGGAAATCGGTGAAATACCCGATTTCTACCGCGATTTCTAATTGTCGTGAAATCGCCGCCTGTTGTCGCCTGTTCGCGCGCTTTGGTCGCTTCTCCGTGGCGAGTTTTGTGAGGGATTTTTCTCGAGTACCTTTGAGGTTCTAAAAGAACTTAAGGGCTGAATCTAGAGGGTTTTCAATGTACTTTCATCTGGTGTGTTCACCAGAATTTTTCGCCGTTGCGTCTCGAAGAAAATCAGCGCGCAAGCTTTTCAGTCAATCGCTCGAACTCATGGTTCTCAAGGACCATGAGTTCCGACAGAACCCTACATTACCCCCCTATGCCTTTTATCCATGCCCCTTTCACGTGGGCATATCACTTTGTACAGGGAAGCGGGCAATGGCGATGTTTTAGGCAGCCTATGCCTATCGCAAACCCAAGTCGTTTGCGTGCGCAAACGCTAACTTTGTGGCCTTGTGAGCATGAACATTAATAACCGGACACAATGCTCACAAGACCCAAAACCCCAGGCCATTTTCGTTTTTTGAGCCACCTCAACGATGGCTTCACGCAATTCAATGCGTACCAAAACTCCATTTTCGAAAGAGGGCAGGTTTTGGACGAAAATTAGGCCAAAATGGCCAAACCCCCGAGGCTCGTACTTGAAGCCTATGGGGAGTTGAGCCTCCAACCAAGGCAATATGTAAGGTAGAGACCACGAAGGACATGGTGGATGGCTTAGTTGATTTTTACAACCTTGTCTTTTTTTTTATATAATTTCGCCTTGAGAGCACGCGTGCCATACTGCCTCTTTGCACACGCGCTCATATGCAAGCACTAATGACACGAGTGGGCGGAGACAATCTAACCATAGTGGGCATATTTGAGGGCACCTACTATGGGCCTACTCCAAAAATGTTTACTCATATTTTGGCTCCTCAAGGACCCAAAGATATGTTCATGCCAATATCGCCCATATATGCACTTTTTCCCATAAATAGTGTGCTTCAATAATTGAGGTATTAAAAATGTTTCCATTATGCTTTGAACCTCAACCCTTGTTGCAAAAGAGAGTCAAAGCTTCGGTTTGCATCCATGCAAAAGCCCTAGGCTCCTTTCTCTTGTGATACGGAGATACGATGTTTGGAGGGACCACTTTTGGGTGACTTTTGGCCGTTTTGCCCGGAATGCCCACAAACCCCTTCTCCCCCTGATTTCGCCCCCGAGGTTGCGTGCGCCACTCACATATGTTTTTACGATGTCGCCTGATCCCAAAATTCAGTTGCCAGACTACCGCTGGAACCGCCGCGGTCGCGATTTTTCCGCCGCCGCAAGCATTTTTGGCTCATTTTGCGAGATTTGTGCCCATTCTGTGCGCAGTTAAGCAGATTTAAGAAGCGCAATCTGCCAATCGCAATCATATCCTGCTCCTGTGATCAAATGACGGTCATCCCATCACGTTCACGTTTCTAGTTGAACTCCAATGGGGTTATACGTGTGAACTCGGGCAAACTGGTCAAAAGTCTGTGCTATAACCTTCGTCAGGTGATGCCTGCTTTGCGCCTTTTTTGCATTTTGCAACCCTCTCTTAACCTACGGAGGCGCTTTCATGGCGCCAAGATCCGATCTTTATTGGCGCTTGCACACCGCATAATGCGCCAAGTGGATATAGTGGACATGCCAACACAAGAGTTGTTACTGAATTTACGTTGAACTCCTGATGGGTGTGGATGGTGGGACCAAAATTTTCGAAAATTTCAGGCTGTGATTTTTTGCTGAATTTTGGTATCAGGAGTATATCGCGCGCCTTCACCGCGCGCCGGGGCGACACACGTGACGGTGATATTTTGTTCTATCGTTTTGATTTTCTGTGCACCTGTGAATTAACCGGTTGCTCTACATGTGTATCATGATTTTACACTGTCTGTGCAAGCCCCCATATATGTGTGCACAACATGCCTACTGTTTGCCCGTTCAGAACTGATGAGGGGGCAGTCGGCTCGAAACATGTCTTCATAAGCACATCTGTGGAGCCCTCTTGCGCATTTCTTTCTTGAGGTTCGTCTTCGACTAGGCCACTTGGGACAAATTACATAGCTACCAACATCCAACAATAGCAATTGACCAAGGGTAAGGGCAATTCGGAGAGGGCACATAAACTCGCATCGAATGGGGTGTTTCCCCATGTGGCCTCTCCTCTTGAAGGGAGAGTGGTGAGCCACCCGATTTGGGGTATGTTGCCATTCTGCCCCGTTTGTGTGTCATTTTCCCTCCAATGGGGAAAATTAGCTAGAGGGGACCATGATAGTCCGCGAGCGGCATATATTGGTACCTAGGTCCCATGTGTCTATAGCATCTTTGGTTGAAAGGATCCTCACCGTGGCCATGGAGATATGGAATCATGAGTGCGGGCCATTTTGGCCAAATTTCGCTGTTTTTGCCATTGTATGCCATATTGGAATTACCATATCTCCATGGGGCACGGGATCTAGGCAGGAAGGAAGGGCGAATATTGTAGCATACGACTAAGGGTAACGCCATTGAGTTTCGTATTTGCTCCTCCGGCTCATCCGGAGTTATTCAACTTTTGGTGTGATTCATGATCTCCCCCTTTGCACCGCATGCTGCTTTCTGCCCCATCCGCGTGTTCATCCCCTCGATGAACAGCAAGCAGCCAGTGTGACAGCAAGCCATAGCCCAGGGCATGGGACCAGAGGGGATATCAAGGGTTGTGAATCAAGGCTTGGCGCGTCAATATTGCCAAGGTTTCCTACCCTGGACGGTTGACGAAGACGGCCAATTTTGCCATTTTGGCAATTGTGGACCGCATTTGGATTGTCACCAGGCCGAGTGGCATGGAGATCTTTAGGGGCCAAGGGCATGGGAATCTCTGTTGGACTCCCGGTGGATGGCAAATGGAATGCTGGATCCGATCTCCAAGCCGGTGTGGAGATATACCATTGGGGGTACCCCGGATTTTGGCTCATTTTGAGCAGCCAAAAGGACCCCCTTTTGGGACCCCAATTTCACCCCCCCCTGTGGTCAATTGGCGGCCCCATATCTCTCTGCCCACAAGAAGCCCGGACCCAGTTCGGAGTTGTGCACTCAGATATGGGACCTAGGTCCTGCCTCCTATCCTGTGAGCTATTGGCCTTGCCCTGGCCGGGCGAGCCACGCGTGGGAATGACGCCGATTTTGGGGATTTTGGCATCATGACGCCACTTGATGAACCCGTGGTGCCCTGATGCGGGGACCTCAGAGGGAACAAGGTTCGGTGAGGGCTTCAGGAAGTTCGTACTTGAAGTGCATAGGGTCAGTTGCCTCGTCCCCACCTCTGGCGGGTCTGGACAGGGGGTCAATTTTGGAGTTTTTCGAGCTAATATAAGTTTGGGCTGAAACAGCCCATTTTCAGCTACCAACTCCTAGGGGATAACGGCGGGGCCTTATCTCCCGCTCAAAGGAAAATTGGGACCTGCAATTAAGGGAGCATAGGGAGCTACTGTCAGTTGGCCTTGGAGCCCCTTGATTCCCAGGAACTCGCCTGTGGCTTGGCGGGACACCCTCCCCTATTGGCAGGGTTTCAGGGTCCGGACTGAGTAGGGCATGTGTTGTGTTTGAGCCCCCGCCCCCGCCAGCCACTGAGAGGGTCGGACCTGGGATCCGGATATGAGTTTGGATTCAGTGTCTATTTTCCTGTGATGCCCTTACCCCAGTCCAGTCTTAACCCCATGTGTACATATCCTGATGTGCTTCTGTACATACGTTTGTTCCCTTGTTTCAGAGTGGCAAGGATCCTGAAACGCTTTGTCACATGACACGAGCATGAGGATGCCCTTCTGAGTGCAGTGCTTTGCCTGCCTGCTTGCTTGTGCGTGTCCGCTGCAGCGTCTTGTGGCCAGGCCCCCCACGGGACCGCGTCAATATAGTCAGACACTTCATTTTTTATACCGGGGATATGATGGACTGTCAGCCTGAACTCGCACAGGTAAGTCCACCACCGCTTTAGTTTCGCTTTCTTCCGTGGTGGGCCCTTCTGAAAAGACTTCACTGGTTCCTGGTCACAGAGCCAGACAATAGGATTAGATCCCAATAGTCGGAACTGTGATGAGAGCGCCAACATACCGGCCAGGAGTTCCTGGTCGTAGGTGCTGTAATTGGAACGCGCTTGGTTCCATTTCCAGTTCCAGTGTCCCAGTGGCACAAGCCGCCACTCACTGGTAGGATAGTCATGCCCTAAGGAGCCATCACGGTTCAGTCCCCTAGTACGATAATGGCAGTGGGTTAGTTCAGCTGGGTTAAGCTCCTGCCATCGGTAGATTGCCCCAGCGCCCCCCTACATCACTGGCATCAGTGATCAGGACTATCTCGCCCTTAGGGCGGGGTACTGCCAGGCAGTTGGAAGAGGCAATTTTCTTCTTCAACTCCTGGAAACATTCCTCCTCTCTGGCGGTCCACCTCCGGGGAGTAGGTTTCTTGATTAGGTCAGTAAGAGGGGCAGAGGAGTAGGTAAAATTATGGATGTGGCGCCTATAGAAGTTACAGGCGCCTACAAAACTCCTCACGTGGTGTAGACCCTTCTTGGGGTCATCGCAAATCTGCATGTCCTGCAGGGGCTGCATCTTAGACACGGCTGGTTTCGACGAGCCATACCCCACGTCGAAACCCAAATACTCCATCTCCTGTTTCATGAACTCGCATTTTTTGAGTTTGATTCAGAGATAGTTTTCCTGACAAACGATGAAAAATTCACGGAGGAGAAGGACATGGTCCTCTTGGGTATTGGTACCCAAACTCACGTCATCGATGTGGGCCTCCATTTCTGCACCTCGAGAAATGAACTCCTGTCCTAGAGGTCTGCGCCTCAGCATGTACAAAATTTTGTTCATTAGTGCCTGGAAGAGCGCTGGGGCATTAGCCACCCCGAAAGGCATGACCTTCCACTTAAACACACGACCCTTAGGGGTTATAAAACCCACAGTTCCTGAGCTGCGGCGGTTAGGTCTACCTGCCAGAAACCACTGCGTTTGTCCATTTTGCTCTTGTACCGGCATTTGGCAATACGCTCCAGGGTATTTTGCATGTTAGAAATACTCCCTGAGTGGTTTTGGGTTTTCTTGTTGACCTCACCATAGTCAACAACCAATCGTAGGGCAGTCAATCGTGGTTTAGCAACCAGGAAACAGGGACTGCAGTGATGGGGGTAGTCCCCCTTCTTATATTCTTCAACGAGGGCAGCATCAATACATTGCTCGATCGGGGTAGGGACGACGCCTCACTCGCGTCTTCTCAAATTCAGGTTTCAGTTTCAGGTCCATCTGGACCAGTGTTTTTACAGGAAAGGGGAGGCGGCAGGGCGGCGAACACCTCCTCATAGGTTGGGAGCAGTTTCTTCAGTCGGGGTTCATGGTTAAGACTCTCGATTTTCTGCAGGAAATCTTCCTCAGCATGTAGGTTGCTGTCTCCATGCTCTTTCTTTTTCTGCCGATCAGCAGTTTCGGCAGGTACAGAACCATCGTCCCGCTCAGGGGGACATTGCTGCCCATAGTGCAATGAATACACTAGGGGTATCTCAGGGTCAGGCAGCGTGTAGGGATCATCGTCCTCCTCAGCTAGATGGAGGATTTCCAGGTCTGTCTGAGGTATTGTAGCCGCTCTTGGCGCTCAATACCTTCGGCCTTCAGGTACAACAGCCGTCAGAGTTCCTGAGTGTCATGCTCAGACAGTGGCATGTTATTAGAAGCGGGCCGCGCTAGAGCATCAGGACTCTGGGCGACGTGTTCACGTGAGTGCATATGCTGCATGTGCAGCATCGGTTTCCCACCACAACAGGGGAAGTCGGTTCTGATGTTGACTCTAGATCTACCTCCTCCAGCAACAGCTGGGCTAGAAAGGCACTGTGTTTTATTTCAACAGGGCTGGGATCAATAGGGGGGCTAGTGCTGGCAATCTCAGACAGTTGGTCGTCAGCGTCCTCCTTTACAGCTGCAGGTTCCAAATAGCCATCGGGAGATTCACACCCTGTAAGTGTGGCAGATAGGTGCTCATGAGATCGTTTTTTGAGATCAGAAAGGGTCAGGCCATGATTTTCGGCCATGACCTCTTTCAGTAGCACCTGATCCAGATCACACAGTGGTACAGGATAGAGGGATCCATCGACAATGCATAAGAAGCTGGCTCACTCAGGGGCCTGCATAGCTGTGTCTGAGTCCTCAGGCACGTAAATGGGACCGTCGAGGAGTTGCACTCTTCCCACGGTCATTCGGTGTAGCATACGGCGCCAATACGCGTGTTCACCAGACCAACCCCAGTCAGGGTTGCACATGACAACCCTTCCTCCCTCATAAGAGATTTTGGTTAGAACCTTTGCGAGCAGGGAGGAGGGAGGGTTAGCATACGCTAGGCCCATTGCTTTGCAGAAGAAACGCAAAGCGTTGTTCAAATGTTTCCAGCAATACAACTGCATGATGTGCTGTTGTTGGCTCGCGAACAATTCAACCTGGATCTCATCCAGGGTTACCTGAAGGGCCGCCAGTCCATTTTCAAGAACGTGACGGGCCAATTGGTAGTTTTCAGTACGATAGTTAGTCTTTGCTGCGTAGCGCAGCCCCGACTCGTCTCGTCCTGACAGCTCCAAAGGTACCGAGAAGAGCCCACTGCCAAAGTCGCAGTGCAGAGAATAGGGGCGCTGGAGAGACAGCATTTTTACCTGGGGGTTTCTTCGCAGGAAGTCGGTACCAATGACGATGTCAAAGGCGTCAGAGAAAGATGTCCTTGATTAGTGCCCTATAGATTTTGATGAAATCCTGCAGGTTTTTGATGGTGAAATCCCAAAACCAAAGGAGCAAGTAGAGCAAGAACAGGATGTGGATCGAATTAATGAATAGTTTGAAATCCAGTGTAACACACAAGGGCTGCAGATAGACAAAGCAGGTATAAACACAAAGATTCAATCACAAATGGATAATACAAAAGATTTTGTATGAAAACTGGGCTGACTCTAGCCTCAAAGATAGCATCAAGCACTTCATGTGCACTCCTTTGGATGAAATGGTGCTGGTTAGGAATATGGGGCATAGGTGTCGGGCCAGACACAGAATATGACTTGGCCAAGCAACTGAATTCAGAAACAGTTAAAACGTAGAACCACAATAAGTGGTAGAAACAATTGAGTATAGGGGTATTGGGGTGGGAGATCACTAGGCTTAACCTCGAACGCCTAAAGCCTGAAATGGCTTTTTTATTTCGGTATATCCTCCATGACGGAAAATACCTCTGCTCAGTTGAGGGGTAGGGGTGAACTTCAATGGGGGGCTAGGGTTATAACCCTAGTTACTTTGAGAGATTGTACTTTAAGCTTCAAAAGAGAGATGAAAATACTTAAGTTAGTCTTAGCATCAACAAAAGGGTTTTAAAGGGGGCTTGGCCTGGGTCAAGCCCTCCAAGAAAGACAAGGCAGTGACGTTTTCTTACTCCCCCCTGGAGTACTAGTTAGCTAAGCTAGTAGGACCAGGGAAAAGAGCTCAAATATCCCACAATTACCCCACAAAATGCATTAAACTTACCGAAAACATCCTCATCAGTTCATAGAAGCCTATCACACTGTAGGTACCCTTGCAAAACAGTGTAATGTACCGTGAATGATGTCCCTTCGATGGGGCATTCCTCAAACGTCGCCAGCGTGCAACGAAAACGTTTGGTAAAATTTGGGGGTAGTGGGGTTCGAACCCAGGACTCCCTCCCTAGAGCACATATGCTTGCCCACTAGGGTACAGGCGAACGCTCTAATGCGGACGGCCATCAGTGTATAATCAGCGTTTTAGTAAACGTCCTGACCAAGGGCCAGGGCGGAGCAATACTCCCAATGGAGGACACAAATCTCCAGGAGCTGAAAAAAAAAGAAAATGTAACCAACAGGGAGTGATTTCTGTGTTTTAGCGAAAAGTGTAGCAATTTGAGAAGTCAAATCGCTAAAAACTGACGAAAGGACGTGAGAAATCGTCAGTTTTACACCACAACTCAAAGTCGCAGACAAGCGTAACGGAAGCGGACTTCAAAAACAGGGTTGCGCAAGCGTAAACGCCTTTTGAAAGAGAAGGTATGAGCCGTAGTTTTTGAAGTTCTAAAAGAACTTTTTGCACGGTTGCATCAAAATTTTTATAAACTTTAGGGAAAACTATTCAAACTCAACCCACACCACAGAGCAGGTGGACAACCCACCTCTCAGGTATGGCAGTGTCATTTCACAAACATGCATTGCGTTCGTGCTGGTTGCTTTGTCAAAACGTCAGGGTTGTCAACGCTGTGTTCGTTGGGGGTTCGGGTTCTCCTCTCCCTTGCTCTGCACAGGCTAAAACAGGAATGAAAGGTATGCGATGCGAATGGAGCGCGCAGCGCGCACGTAGGGTTAGAATATGCACTGTGCTCGCGATGCATGTGCCTAATTGAGGCATTTACACGCTGTGGCGCTTTCCCCTGTACCCCGATTCACCCTTGTTCTCTCTCCACAGGTAAGAAAAGAAAGTGCTTGCTCGTGTTTGTGTAGCCGTGGCGCTAAAGTAGGGTTGCTTAAAACGCTTAGGCTTGTTTTGCGCTGTGCAGTGCGCCACTCTCTCTCCGCTTTCTGCAGGAAACAAGACACCCTGCACCACCAGCCGCCGCACCGGCCGAACCCTACGCCCTACACAACCCCGCAGCGGTACGGCAGCACCTCCGGGGACTCGGGGAACAGGACGTCGTGCTGTGCCTCCGCACCTCCGGCACCAGCACTCGCATCCAGGCGCTCCCCCTGGTCCAGGCGGCCACTCTGGGGGAAGGCGTCAGAGACTTCCTCTTCGACGCCTTCCTCCACGTCGCCCGACACGACCGCCCCCCACGCGCCACCCCAGACGGCGAGAGCCCGCCCCTCACGGGGAGCCGGATCTGGGTGCCCCGCATCGACTGGGGGCGACACCTAGTCGGACACCCCGTGCCGGGGCGGGTGGACACCAAGGGCCGCACCCGCTACCACAAGCCCGACATGGCCGACCCCCCACCCGGCGCCACCCCCGACAACACCAAAGAGTGGGAGCGGGAAACATGGGTAGCCCGGATGGCCTCCCTGAGCAACTTCCGGCACCACGTCCCGGGGGGCATTCCCACCCCCGACGAGCAGCAGCCAGCCCCCTCCACGTACATGACCCTCATGTACAATCTGCACTACACCCTCTCCACCACCCACTACCACGCACGCACTGACCACACGGTGGTACACAGCACCGACTCCCTCCTCCCCGCCGACTACGCCCCCCCCCCACACAACCCAGGCCCCGACACGTACGCCAGGGGGGACAACCCGGACGACCCCCACATCTGGGGCACGTGGGAACGCAAATCCCTGGACACGCTGCTCTCCATCCGCACCGCCTACCAGGGCCTTGGTAGGGCGATGTATTGCCTCGCCAAGTGGACCCAACAGACCTTGGGGATCCCCACGGACCGATCGGTGTGGGTGGTCACGCTGCGCCCCCAGCAGAGGGAAGCCCCCCCTAACCGCAGGGGACCCACCCCCCGACGCCCCACCACCCTACAACTCTGCCCATACATGGTGGCAGCCCGCCTCATGACGCTGCTGTGGCCGGGCCCAGACACCCCCACCCAAAACTACCCCCACCTCACAGAGGAGGACATGCCCGGCATCCAGCGATGCTTCTTCGAGACCCTCGACTACCTCCAGCAAACACACCCGCACGTCCTGGAGCAAATATGGCCAACCCCCGGGTAACCCACTTGCCCGCGCAGCTGAGACACCGCCGCCACACCAGCAGCAGCACGCACGTATCACCAGGGAAAACGCTTTCAGTAGCACCTGGTCTAGGTCACACAGGGGTACAGGATTGAGAGATCCATCAACGATGGATAGGAAACTGGCCCACTCAGGGGCCTGCATAGCTGTGTCTGAGTCCTCAGGCACGTAGATGGGACTGTCGAGGAGTTGCACTCTTCCCACGGTCATTCGATCTAGCATACGGCACCAGTAAGCGTGTTCACCAGTGCAGCCCCAGTCAGGGGTGCACATGACAACCCTTCCTCCCTCATAAGCGATTTTGATTAGAACCTTCGCGAGCAGGGAGAAGGGAGGGTTAGCATACGCTAGGCACATTGCTTTCCAGAAAAAACGGAAAGCGTTGTTTGAATGTTTCGAGCAGTACAACTGCATGATGTGCTGTTGTCGGCTCGCAAACAATTCCAACTGGATCTCATCCAGGTTTACCTGAAGGGCCGCCAGTCCATTTTCAAGAATGCAACGGGCCAATTGGTGGTTTTAAGTACGATAGTTAGTCTTGAATGCGTAGCGCAGCCCAGACTCTTTTCGTCCTGACAGCTCCAGAGGTACGGAGAAGAGCCCACTGCCAAAGTCGCAGTGCAAAGAATAGGGGCGCTGGAGAGACAGCATTTTTGTCTGGGAGTTTCTTCGTAGGAAGTCGGTACCAATGACGATGTCAAAGGCGTCGGTGTCCAGCCCTCCGCACTGTTGGGTCACAGTTTTGTCGCCCAAGCATATAGTCACATCGACTCCCCCCAAGGAATGGATGGTACGCCCATCCCCTACTCTTATGGCCACGGTCTTAGTTTTCTTGAAAGTCCTTAGCAGGCGCCGGGCCACTATGGAAAGTGTTGCACCGGTGTCAAGCACCGCTCGAAAAACTTGATCCCCAATTTTCACGAGGATCCAGAAAATCTAGTCCTCCTCGTCGAAGCCGCCCCCTACTCCTCATCAGGGAACTTGACATCCACTGCTGCAGCCATGAGGGACTTGGCCATCCAGGCCAGTCGCCTCTTCTTGGAGTTATTCCCCTCAGGAGAAGCGTTATCCCCCTGTGGGCGCTTCTTGGGGTCACCTGCGGGAGGGGGGGAGTAGCAGCGGGCGCTGATGAGCGTCTCTGGGGGTTAGGGGGTCCACCTTTGCCAGCTCCCTTGCCACCTCTGTTACCATCTTTATCCCCATTCGGGGGATTTCTGGTGGGTGTTTTGGTCTTCTGGTGTTCAGCCTCCTGTCGCTTGAGTTTATCACTCTCCCGTTTCTTTATGTGACATTCGTCTTCGTAGTGACGACGTTTGCCACAATAGCCACAGGTGATGGTACACCTGAAATGATCCTGATGGGTCACAGGTTTCCCATCCTTGGTATGCTGCTGTGGTTTCATCTGCAGCATACAGCTACTGCCATGATCGCAGTGGGAGGCATGACAAGGCCCCCCCTTGTCATTGACAGGTTTGCAGTAGAACAAAAGGGGGTGTACCTGCATCTGGTGTAACCTCATTCATGGCACGTAGGTTACCCCTCCCTTTACCACCTCCATGGTTGGTGTTAGTGGGATTTCCAGGCCTTTTCTCTTCGCCACGTTTCGGGGTAGGGGTACCACCTCGACCCAAGTGCTTCTGGAGGAATTTCTCCATCTGGGAGTCATTCTCCCTCTCAAGAGCTAGCTCAATCAGCAGGTCCACCAGTTCGTCGTACGAGTGGGTCCGGCTTTTCCTCTCAGAGGTAGCGCGGCAGTCATCCCACGTACGTTGGGGGATCTTACTCATGCGCCACAGGTGGGGCTCAGTGCCTCCGTAGGAGCCCACGTTCATCCGTGAAAACAGATACTCCAGGTCGCACACGTATTCGGAGACCTGCGCAGCGGGTAAAAACTCAGGGAGCATAGGTAGCTCCTCTATCTGTGTGCGCACACTGAGGTCAGTCTCATAGACTGGGAATGTTTTCTCCGATCTTTGGAGTACCTCTACCCAGGTTGAACAGGTTTCCACAATCTGTTTCACCTGTTTTTGCAAAAATTTCTCTTTGCAGGATCGTTTCAGCAAGGAGCATTTGGTGGCCACATCCACATGGGATTGGCCAGTCAGCAGAAGAAACTCAGCAAATTCTTCTGCCCATTCAGGCAGATTTTTCGGGTCGAACTCCGGCAGTTCTAATTGGATGTCCGTTTGGGCAATAGGTCTGCCCATTCTCTCACCCCCCAGGGTTGGGCCAGAAGGAGAAGGAGATACGCCGGCAAGAGGTGCCAGGGCTGACAGCCCTCTTTTCTCAGTCTCCGTCACTGGCACGTCCTGTAGTTCAGCAATAGGGACTGTCCTGGCGCGAGGATGAAAAGGGCTGGGGCAAGTGACCTTGGGTAGCAACCGGGACACCCTTGATCTTTTGATATCATCAGCCAACGTGCTCAATCCGGGTGAAGGTGAGAGTAGCGCTGGCTTGGGTGAGGGTTCAGTGATACCCAACTTAGTCTGGACAGCCTCTGACAGAGCTGTCACATCCGGGTCTTCTGATCCGGATAGAAGTTTGGCCAAAGGTTCGGCCGTACGATGCAGAGCTCCATGGGTGGGCTCTGGGCGAAGGGGCTCCATTATCGGCAGGTCTGGATTAAAGCCGGTTCGGACCCCCGTGGCCATCTTTGGGTCACTTGGGGTGTGTATCTATGGGCCGGCAAGGGGCCATTGGCTGATATCATACTCTCCCATCCACCTGACCTAACCTGATGTGAAAGTGTGATAGGCTTGGCCATTCCAGCTATGAGCGGCCATATTCAATACCGAGGCGCCGCCGGCTGAGATTTATATATCAAAATATCAGGAATCAACAGGGTTTCTTTATCATAATGTTTCTGTAATTTTTCAGCTATCCGTTCTCATTGTCAATGTATCGGCGACTGGCAGTTGGCTCGCGATTTTGCGGTAACCGATTGGTTAACTGGTATTTCCAGATATTTTAGCAGAAACCCCGATGAAGGGTCAGATTTCATCAGAAAAGGGTTCGTTGCTTCCGCAATTTTCATGTTATACACTCGAAAAATGAATCCGATTTTTTCAGACATTCAGAATCGGATTTTCGATTTCGAGGTCGCCGCACCTGATATTGTTAATTTCGAGTGGTCCTATATTTTCCCTGATCACGAATCAATCTTTCTTTTGTTGTCTCCTTCATTTTTCTTGGAGATATAGGCGAAACAAAATTGATTCGTGAGGCCACTTTGAAGAATCATATCTCCGGCTCACTGCGAGGAATATCAATTTTGAGATATGGGCTCGAATTGCCTTGGTCTCAACTTAATTCACGGAGCGTCAAACGCCTTTGACCTGTACACATGCCGGGTGTAGCAAGGGATAATGGCCAAGAGGGTAGAAAGTGATTTATAACTCTTGGACCATGCAACCGAATATTTTAATGCAGCTTTTGAGTGTACCGCATGAGTGCTGGTGTTGCATAGATACTTTTCTCGGGTTCCTACGTATTTTTAACATGAAGTTATGTCCATGGAGGCGTTCGCATACCATGGTGGGAGCCACTTTCGAGGGTATGTGTTATATGGATGATATGTGCTTCGCTATGCTCACACCCATGTTATATATCTCCGTTTGTAGGAAGATATGTGGAGTCATACGTGGCAAGTGCTTCGCCCATGTCCCAATGATGAGCTCCATAGCGCTAGACTAAGTCTTCGGCACATATAGTGCACGTTGGAAGCCTTACAGAGCGACCCATAAGCGCCATTGCCAATTTTCCCATTTTCATGGTGCATGTCGAGAGGAGGTTCGAAGGTGTTTTCATGCGTCCATTTGGGGATCCAAGTGGGGGGATTGTTCACAAATGGTTCCAAGCAATAGTGTGTTGAACCATGTGTTGATACCATGGGTAAACGAAGTTATATACTATTGTGATTATCTTGAATATAGCAACATTTGCATGTTTTTGACCTCATTTTATGCTCATTTTTGTATTATATGTGCTCAAATGGTCGGCTAACAGTAAAGTGCCTAGAGATTCGTGAACTATGGTATGTTGCTTATATGTTGGCATATGCTTCGGTGTTGCACCTCACCATATGCCAGATCACGTGGTCACTTTGGCGTGGCACACGAGGCCTCACAAAATTAGGTCTCAAATTCGTGAGTTGACCTGTGAAGCATGGCATGTATATATCTGGAAGAGTTTGGGAGCCCATGTTGGGATATTCTTCGGCATTGATCTTTGGTCTATATCACCCTTGTATATTACTCTCCGGTTTGACACATGCATGGAGTATTTGAATATTTGGCGTTTGCATTTTTGATTGTATAATTGAATTTTGGGCACTATGGTGTGATTTGCCTTATTTTGCTATGTTGTGAGGTCATCTTCATGGGGCAATTCTCCAAGCCCAATCGACTGCAAGTCAAACCAAGGTTCTGCCAGGGTAGGGCATTGTCCTGAGTCCCACCCTAGGCCATGACGCGCCACCTCCCCCATTGGACTAGGATTGAGGGGCTTGGGAGTGAACGCATTTTTGGGGTTTGTGTAGTGACTTTTGACACATGGCATTTAGCCATCTTATTTGACTTGGCTCAGGGCATCATGTTGGCGAGTCAGTGGAAGGTCTTGAGTCCAGAGAATGAGGGGTCTATGGCTGTGATTGTGTATGTTTCCATCTTTCTCTAATTTTGCTTGATTTGTGTTCATATGGCAATTTCAGGGCTTCTTCTTTATTGACTTTTGTGCAATTCTATGTACATGCCCAACGCCCGTGTCTCCGTGTGCACCGTGAGACGACCGGCGTGTTGAAAGGAGTTGTTGAGTGTCAACGCGGAACCTCAAACACCCTTGGAAGCCCTCAGTGTGGATCATTTGGATTGGAGCTATTGTACTTGGGAGTTCGTTTTTGCAAGGGATCAGGATTTGTGTGAAGGAGCCATATTTTACTATTTTTTGTGGGAAATTGTGCAGGATAGGGCAAGATCATTGAGAACCTGGTGCGAAGCAAGACCATAGGAGTGACAGGAAAATGGTGGAAGGGGTACAGCAGGGGCCGGTCCTGGTAGGGACCTTCTTTATGGTAGCAGAGGAGTACCTGCCCCCTACTGCCGCACCCGGGACTTGGGCCCTCATGAGCCCTGCCCAAGGACGCCCCGGGTGCAGATCTCGGAGTCCGTGGAGTCGACGCCGGACTTGGAAGCCCGAGAAGAGCAAAGATGCTCAGGACGGAGAGCCCTTGTAGGACATGGGCTAGACATGGAGGACCTGGCCTCCATGTGTGAAAGGCAATGCCTCAAGGCTTGCAATCTCCGCTCCGCTGCGGGGGAGTTTGAGGAGACTGGCAGCAACGGCAGGGCCCGGCGTTACCGGAAGCGCGGGTCCCCAAAACCCGTGGCGGAAGCCAGGGCAATGGAGACGGATCCCAGCCCGGTCAGGCTGTGGTCAGCTGCAGATTCCGAGGGGCATTCCGATGGCTATCGGACCGCCTTCCCTTCGGACTTGGAGGAGACGGCCATACCGCCCACAAGGGCGCACACGGCCCCTGGACCCAGCCTGGAGCATGACGCCGAGGCGTTGGAGAGGCCTACCAGAGCCAGAACGGCGCCTGTGGCCTGGCACATGGAGCCAAGGCGGGATAACAAGGGCGACACACCCATGGCGGAGGAGTCCGAGGCGCCAGGAACCGTGGGATGCGCCGGATCAGGTGGAAGGCACGTTGAGTGCCACTGCAAGCACGTATCCTTCCTCATAGGCAAGTACCCAAAGATGGGGATGGACGCCATCGTGCAGCACCTCGACCGCCTGGACAACCAGAGAGACGGCCTAGAGGAGGACATCGCAGGGATCCTGGATGACCAGTCGGAAGCGGAGAGAGACATGGCGGAGCTGCGAGCGGAGCAGGACCGGTACCGGGAGAAGCTGGAGATGGCCCTGCAGAAGCAGCAGCCAGTGGTGGACAGCCTCCTCCACCTGGTGGAGGACATGTCGGGACGCCTGAAAAGGCTAGAGGAGTTACAACTTCTCGCCTCGGGTCCGGAGCTCCCGGCAAGGCCGGCAACGGCACAGGTGGTGGAGCGGGTTAAGACCCTCAGGAGCGCCATGGAGAAACCCATGGGCGGCCCTGCAGAGGCACCTTACGCGCCTCCGCGTGTTAGCCTGGGTGCGCTGCCGTTTGTTGCCATGTTCAGCGAATCCATAATGCTGGGGGAGCATACGGCACCGGCTGGGTCCATGCGGGAGGAGCACGCAACCACGGACCTGAGGAGCCTGACGGTACAGATGTCCCATGCCGCCCAGGATCTACCGATCACTATGACTGCCCATGCAGTTTATGCGGAAGAGGAGATCCAGACCATGCAGGGGCGAACCATGGGAAGGGCCGACGGACATGGTCGAGGCCATCCAGGCGGAAACCTGTGGGTGAAGGACCCCACTACGGGGATATGGACAGCCGGTGGAGCAAGTCCTTCTCGCATCCCAAAGCCCATGGGTTCAGGCCCAACTGGACCGCACTCCATGGAGGAGAGGGATGTACGGGGAGTGTACTCACACCCCCAGGCCACAGGTGGTATCCGTCTCGGTGGAGTGGTGGCTGCGGACGTCGGAGACGCCATCAGGATTGACGACCTCAGGGGAATCAACATCCCCTACTACGATGGCAATCCCTCCAACCTGGATGACTTCATCCTGGATTGGGAGGACTTCGCCAAGGAGGTCGTTGGCGAGATGAAGTGAGCGCCAAGGGACAAGTGGGTATGTCGGACATTCCCACACAGGCTGGCGCAGGACCTGAAGGAGGAGCTCAGGGATCAGCTCCGCGAGGGATTGATCCAGACGGAGCAGGCCTGCCTCCAGTGGCCTGAGGAGGAGGAGCGAGTGGAGGCCCCCAACCAGAAGTTGGAGGATTCGTGGTCCATTTCGCTGCCGCTGGAGCGCGGGGAGTTGCGGGTTTGGGAATGGAATCGGTACATCCGAAAGTACGGAAGAAGCCTCAAGCTGGTGGAGGACTGGAATGAGTCCAGCGAGATCCGACACCTGCTGAAGGACGTCCTCCCCCGCCCACTGGAAGAGAAGGGTGCAGGACGAGGAGAAGAAGAGAGCAAAGAAGCGCTTGGCCGTACGGATAATGGCATCGGAGGACACCCACGCCGAATTAATGGAGTTTCTCCGCCAAAACCCCGGCGAGCCCAGCCGAATGTTGGGGTTGAAGAACGCCGTCTACGTGGAGGTATTCGGCGACACCATGGGGCAAAGGCTGACGCGCCTCAACAACGCGGAGTCACCTATGATTTTGGCAGCTGTTTTTTCCCAAAATTCAAAGTCATGCATTTTCACAACGGCGATATCAAACTGTACACAGTAGTACTGTTGTTTTTGTGTTTTCTAAAAATTTTAAAAGAATTATGCTGTCGCTGGAGCTGGAGCCGCAGATCAACTGTCAACAACTGCCGCGTACGCGAGTTTCAGATTCCCGACCGCCGTGCGCAACAGAAAAATCGCCAAAAAGTCCACTTTTTTTTCGCAGTTGGAAGCAAAGTAAAGGGATGAGCGTGTCCCCAAGATTAATACCTTGCTGCTGACCCAAAGAAATCCAGATTGGCAGGCACAGATTTTGAGAAATTCGCACTTTTCTAGCCAAAAACCACTCTTTCTCATGGTTTTAGGGTCTATGGAGGCCATGTAGAGGGCCTTACAGGGCTGGAAGAGGTGGTATAGAGGTGATATATGAACAAATTGTCATCACCATTGGTAGAAGCCTACATGACAAGCGATGTTTTGCCCTTATTCTAGGCTATTCATCCCTTTCTCATGCACCATGGGGCCCAATATCCATATGGTTCATAGGTAGGGTTTTGATCACCTATCACCATCCACACACATGTTTGGGGCTTGGGTTGGTATTGTATGCATTTGAATGAGAACAACTACATAAAGTATGATACTATGTGCATAAGAATGGGATGAACAATGAACATTTGGGTTGTTTTTGGCCCTATTTTGCACCGTTTGTGGTACATTTCCATATGGTTCATAGGTAGGCTTTTGCGTGCCTATCACCGTACACACACGTGTTTCGGGCTTAGGTTGTTATTCTAAGCATTCGTATGATAGGTGCTACATATAATATGATAGGGTAGGAGGAACCCCCCCCCCCTGCTATTTGGGGGGTGTATAATTAAAACAAAAGGTTACTTTTGGCCTTTTTGGGTACAAAACCTATTTTCATGGTTTTTTCGTGCCTATAATATACCATACAGGTACACTGGTGTGCAGCACTGTTCTGCTGCACCACCCCAGAACGGACAAAAATACTGCAAACTAGGCCGAATTCCAGGGTTTTTGATGGTTTGGGGGAAAGCTCTGGTGGGAGGAACCCCCCCATCCCTATTTTGGGGCCAGAGAATCCAAAGAAAATTGGAATTTCTGTCAAAAGTCCTCTATAGGCAGGTACACTGGTGTGCAGCACTGTTCTGCAGGACCATCCCAGATCAGGCAAAAATACCCCAAAATAGGCAAATTTCAATGTTTTTGATCTTTTTGGACAAAATTCGGGTAGGAGGACCCCCCCCCTATTTTGGGGCCGTAGAAACAAAAAAAAACGTCATTTCTCGCGAAAAACCCCTCTTTGTCGACTTTTTGAATTTTGGGGGAAAACAGCTGCTGAAATCATAGGTGTGGAGGCGTGGAGAGCCGCTGAGGATGCAGGTCATCTTTGCCCGCATGAGCCTGGACGAGATCGTGAAGTACATCACTGTGGAGCTGAAGCTCAACGCCAAGAAAGAGGCCCACGTGCAGGATCGACAGGACCAGGGACATCGAGGTCATCGGGAAGATCGCCAACACCGAGAGGTCAAGGAGGACACGGTCGGCACCGCGGAGGAAGGGGGTGGAAGCGTCCAAAATCGCTGGACCGCGACCACCCGAGAGGATCATGAAGAAGCCCACCTCTTCGCGTTTGTAGCGCACAATACGGAGGAGCATGGGCAGGACAGGTCCAGGTGGAACCGCCTGGACCGAAGGTTCAACAAGAACTGCAAGGAACCGCGGAGGATGGGGAACCCGCCGCTCTCGTTCCGCGAGTACAGATCACAGCACGACGGTTGTTGGGTCTGCTACGGCAAGGGGAACAACCATGCACATGACCACCGGCATTGCAAGGTATATGAGGAGGACAAGAAGACCTACTTTGCCGCCCATCCCGACAAGAAGCCCAAGGAGCAACGAATTGCCGATTGGAAGGCAAAGGGCGGACACAGTGGAAAAGGCCAAGGAAAGGGCCAAGGGAAAGGCAGAGGAAACAGGCTATGGTGAAGGACCCGGCCCAGACCGACGCGTGAGGTCGATCGAGGAGGTTGCTGAGGACATGTTGAGGACGTTGGAGGAACTCAAAGCCCAGCAACGTGGTGGACAAAGGCTGGGCGGATCGCGGCAAGAGGGAGCTGCGGCAGGCGGCGGCTAGAGGAGCCCCCACGGGAGTGGGACCCCGGAGGCCTCTCCTCCGAAAATCAGTGGAATCCTAGACAAAGCGAAGGCACATCGGGTGCCGAAGAAGGCTCCAGAAGAGCCAAAACCACTGAGTTTCGCCACTCGCAACCCCTGGAGCGCCCTGTCAAGGGAAGTGTATGTGGGCAAGGGACGTGGCAAGAAAGAAGGAGCGACCACGCAGAGCCCCGTGGACGGGCGGGACCAGCCCAGGATCTACACCATCCGTGACCATACCCTCGAAGTCCTGATGCACCCGGACGTGCTAGACTTGCATGCCGTGAGAGTCGTCCATACACCGCATGGTGACGAGCGGCAGTTGCACTTGAAGGTGCATGTACGGTGCGAACAAGAGGAGCTGGTGGTGGATGTTTTGGTGCATACGGGTGCCCAGGTGAGCCTGGTCCGGAGAGGGTTGTTCAAGGAGGAATCCCTGCAGCCCAGCCGTAGACCGGTACGCCTGAAGGTGGCCAATGGAGAGATTATGGGTGGTGGCACCCATGAGGCCACTATCAGTATGGAATTCTGGGAGCTAAGGCCTGCGCTGCTTTGGGACTCGAGGCGGAGCGTGCGACACCCAAGCACCTCGGAACCCCAGTACCAAGAACATGCATGCATGCCTTGCGAACGGGATACGCCAGGGAGTCCGGTGAACCCCTAGGGTTCCGCCCAAAGGAGGGGACGTGCGCAAGCACGGGGGCCCACCCTCCCGGCATGACAAGCAGTCACGCTGGCGGCGAACAGCCCTCCCGGTGTTGCCCGGGGCCGCTTTGTTGGGGGCCACCAGTCAGGTCTAGCGGGATGTAAGCCGCCTCCCCTCTTCACGCGCGGAACCTCTTCCTGTTCGTCACAGGGGCGACGCCAGGGGGAACCATGGGGCGCCTCTCCACGACCGAGTGAACCTACCTACCTACCTACCTGCGTGTGCGGTGCGGACAAGAGGAGTTGGTGGTGGATGTTTTGGTGGATACAGGTGCCCAGGTGAGCCTGGTCCGGAGAGGGTTGTTCAAGGAGGAATCCCTGCAGCCCAGCTGTAGACCGGTACGCCTGAAGGTGGCCAATGGAGAGATTATGGGTGGTGGCAACCATGAGGTTTGAGGTTTGAGGTTTGATTTTGCGGGTACTAGACGCCTTTCGGCCCCGGGGGGCCACCTGGTCGGGCCAGGTGATATCCTCCCCACCGGGTCCTAGTGGGGGGCCCTCCAAGACGCACCTCCTGCCTGGTGGCGGAGTCCCCCGGGTTCACAGAGCTCGGAGCCCCGTCCTTCCCCGGCGTCCCCGTTTCGCCACTCCCCGGTCAGTGCATCAATTCGCAGCCGTGGCCGCGGGCGCTTACCCACTGCGTCGCCCCCCTAATGCGTGGTCGCCCGGGGCACCGGCGCCGCCGGGCCCGTGCTACTGGCTTGTCGCCAGTGGGACCCCCTTGGGCTGGCGCGGTGGCTGCCTAGCCTAGGGGTTGGGGCGTGGCGCTGTGCGCCACTACTGCCTTGGCGGGTGCAGTGTCCCGTCTGTGTGTGCGCGGCGCTCGCGGCCGGTTCGGGGGGGTTCGGGCCGGTACCTGGTGTTGTGTTTCCCCTTCTTCCCCCTGCCCGCCCCGCGTATCCCGCGTTGCGTGTGGCGGGCCGTCCCGTCCGGGTGTCCCTTACCCTCGCTCGCTGGTACGCCATTCCAGGTGGTCTGTGCGTTCCGCGCGCTCGGTCCGGTTGCCCTTCTGTTGGTCCCCGCGTGTCCTTTTCGTGTGTGTGCGCTCGCGCTCTCGCGGTGTCCGCTCCCCGCTGGGTGGTGTGGCGCGCGCATCTCGCGTGGTCCCGGCACTGGGCGCTGGTAGGGCCGTTCCATGTGGTCCGTGCCCCTCCGCGTGTCCTGCCCCGGTCCCGTGCTCCGTCTGGCGTGCTTGGGGGGGGGCGGTCCGGTCCCGGTTCCCCCCTACTTGGCTTGGGGTTGCGGGGGCGGCGGCTGGGCGTCCCCGGGGGGGTGCCCTCGTCCGCAACCATGAGGCCACTATCAGTATGGAATTCTGGGAGCATGAGCGCTTGAACCGCCCTGATTTGGCGAAGAGAAGCACTCTATCCGGGAACTTCTATGTGGCCGACATTACAGATTGGGATATGATCATGGGGTATGACTACATGGTAGGAAACGCCATTGGAGTCCTTCCCCATCATGCAACGCTGGTCCGGGAGGATGGGGAATGCCTTACATGGCTGTCCACGGACTATGCATGCGGATCATCCCAATGGAATGCTGAGGAAGAGGATTGGATCGTCCAAGCGGTGCAAGCTGTGGGTGCCAAGTCCAGAGGAGACCGCGGAGTTCAGCTCACGGAGTATGGAATGGCGCCGCAGGTGTATGCCAGGATGATTCAGACGCTGGGAGCCGAAGCGCCCGAGACAGACGTCTTCGCTTCCTGGGATGCCCCACTTTTGAGGACGTGTAGGAGGCATTGGCATCGAGGAGACTCAGCCTGGCACAGGCATTGGGGTTTGAAGGAGTGGGGGCCCATGTATTGGCATGGCTCCCTGGAAAATACCAGACGTACGGTGGAGAAGATCGTCGCGGATAGGGCGAAGAGGATCCTGGTCATAACCGGCATAGGATCCACCCCACGTCCGCTGGAAGGTCTCAAGTCGATGCTGGATTCGATCACCCTGAACAAGATGTCATTCGGGCCAGAGGAGGAGTTGTTCATCGACGCCAAGGGTTTATCAATGCCCTCCCCGGGTCAAGCTTGGGGTGCCAAGGCTTTCCTGGTGGATGGGGCCCAAGCCCAGCCCACGGGTGATGAGACATTCATCCGTAGGGTTGAGGCGGTGCCCATGCGGGTCATGTTTGAGCCCAAGGAGGGGACGGATCAGCCAACGGATGGCATTGACGTCCTGTCCCACGCCGAGATCGACCACGTCGTCAACTACATGCGGATGGGGATGCACAACCGTGTGGCAGCCAAGAATGGGCGGGCCATGGTCACATCTCCGCATTCGTGGGATGACAATATGTTGGTCACCGGCAAGTACGAGAAGGATGAGTTCGTGGCGAGGGTCATGGATCACATCGCAGACCAATATGATGGTCCGGTTGGGTCGGACCCGCCGACGTGGGATTTTCCAAGAATGGGGGCCGATAGCGACAAGAACTCGGCTGATGCCGCAAATTTCCGGAGATTATCGGTGGGAAGCATGCCCCACGACGATGAAGACGGCATATCGGACGAGGAGAAGTCGGACTCGGACCAGGAAGAGGCCTATACCGCAGTGCGGTCAATTGTATCGATACCGAAGCAAGCGGCTGAAGAGGCCCAGGAGAACCCGAAGGTCTCCGAGCTGAAGGAGAGGCTGATACATGCCTATCCGCGGCTATTCAGTGGCGTCGCCAACAAGAACCCTCCAGATCGTGGGAGGTTTGGCACAGCGAGGATCAAGCTGAAGCCGAACCCCAAGATCTATCGTCCTCGGGAGTACCAACTTCAGGGCGATCGGGCCGAGGCCATGAAGAAGTTGTTGGCCGAGTTTATTGAGCGGGGCTGGATCGAACCCTCCGACAGTGAGTGGGCAAGCCCAGCCTTTATCGTGCCCAAGAAAGAGAAGGGAGAGTGAAGGTTGGTGGTTGATTACAGACGTTTGAGCGAGCAAACCGAGCACGACTCGTACTCGCTTCCTCTGATCGACACCATCCTCCAAAAACAACAAAAAAAGCGGATCTTCACGGAGTTAGACCTGAAACACGGCTATCACCAGATGCCGCTACACCCAGAGTCCAGGCCCTGCACAGTGATGTCGACGCCGCTGGGGCCCATGCAGTGGAAAGTGGTGCCTATAGGCGCCAAGAATGGCAACGCCGCTTTCCAGCGCATGATGGAGGACCTACTCGGTCCTGTCCGGGACTGTGCCGACCCCTTTGTGGATGACATCATCATCGGGTCCGGCACGGAAGACATGACTGAGGACGAGCTCATCGAAGCGCATGAGAAGGATCTGTGCCGAGTGCTCAGCAAGCTGGACAAGCACAACATGGTGTGCAAGCCCACCAAAGCCTCACTCTTCGTCAGGGAAGTGGAGTTCGCGGGTCACGTGGTTGGTCACGGACAACGCCGTCCCATGCCTGGGAAGCTCGCGTCCCTGCACCACTGGGAGAAGCCCCAGACCATCAGCGAACTCCGATCCTTCATGGGGTTCTGCAATTACTATTCGGGCTATGTCCGAATGTATGCAGAACTATCGGGCCCGCTGCACAAGATGCTGCAGGTGGGCAAGTTCGATGGCCGGAAGGGGAGCAAGAAGAAGCTTGCCTGGACCCCTGAGCCCGAAGATGCGTTCAGCCGCCTGAAGGAGCAACTCCTGGGGCAGCTGGGGCTATTCCTGGTGGACCCAGACAAGGGATTCGTGCTACGGACGGATGCCTCGGACTATGCTGTAGGGGCAGTCCTCGAGCAGGTCCGGGACGACGGGTCGCACGTATCCGTGGCGTTCTGGAGCCGGATCCTGGCCGAGGGCCAACGTCGAACCTGGACCGCGAGGGAGAAAGAGACGTACGCCATTGTTTGTGCGCTCAGGAAGTGGTCTGGCCACATCGGATTACAACCGGTGGTGGTTTGCACGGACCATCCGTCCCTACAGAGCTGGCACAAGGAGCACTTCGACACCCCCTCGGGACCGGCGGCAAGGAGGGCCCGGTGGCACGAGGCGTTCGCGAAGTTCGACCTCAGCGTCCTATATGTCCCTGGGAAGGACAACACTGTGGCAGATTGCCTCAATCGATGGGCCTACCCCACGGGCAAGGCATGGATGGACATATCCAGCCATGGGAGGGCACCGAGGAGACCGAGGAGGCCAAGGGCATCATCCAGATGGAGAAGGCCATGGAGCAAGAGGGGGTCAAGTGCTTTGTGGTGATGGCAAACCGCACAGACCTGGCCAAGTTTCGGGGCGCCCGAGTCCAAGCTATTCGAGAGGAAACCCTCGAGCAATGGATGGTGGCCCCCGTAGAGCTAGTCAGGTCGGTGCTGACAGAAGACTGGTCGGATGACTATGCGGCATCCGAACACTGGAGCAGGTACTGAAATGCCGTGAGCGCCCCGTCGGACGAGGAATGGCCTGAGGGCTTGACTGAGGATGGGGATAAATTATTCCTCAAGGACAAGCTATTGGTCCCAGAGAACCGAATGGAGGAGCTCATTGACCACTGGCATAACACCCAGCTCATGCATCCTGGTCGGGACAAGATGCAGCAGGACCTGGAGTGGCGCTTCACGTTCCCACCGGGGTACTACACCATCCTGGACAAGTACTGCAGCGACTGCGCCATGTGTTGGGCCACGAAAAGCCGCAACCATTCCACAGCGGGCAACCCGGTGTATACGGCTATACCGGAGGTTCCTATGCGGTCCGTGGCCATGGATGTATTCGCCATGCCTGAGGTCAGCGTGGAAGGAGAGACCTACGACTGTGTCATCATGGCGGTGGATAGGCACAGCGGGTATATCGTGGCGGTCCCTGGCAAGAAATCCAAGAAGAAGGTCAAGAAGGACAGGCATGGAGTGGGTCTGCCGGCCAAGACCGTCGCTAATTCCATGATCAGGCATTGGCTGACGATCTTTGATGTCCCAGCTCTCATCTGCAGCGATCGGGGCAGTCAATTTGTGGGGACGTGGTTCAAGACGATGCGCAAGCAAATGGGGATTCGGCACGCCAAGACCGTGGCGTACCACAGCCGGTCAAATGGACGGGCTGAGGTGGCCGGGCGGCAGATGTTCAAAACGTTCCGCCAGCTGCACATTGATGAACCGGGCCGGAATCGGTATAATTCGCTGTGGAGAGTACTCCGGGCGTACCACGACCTTCCGGGGCCCACTGGACTGTCGCCCCATTGTATCCTGTTCCTACGGGATCGAGTGTCACGCACTCTCCCGTGGTTGAACCATGGCAAAGTGGCCCGGGATGCGAGTGCTATGATGGCTGAGGCGGACGATACGGCGGCCAAGGTGTGCAAAGCACTTCAGGACGAGCATGAGAAGAGGGCAAAGTACTTCAAGCAGGGAAAAGTCCAGAAATATGCTCTCAGAGACACCGTATGGATGGAGAGGCACCACAAGGATGTCCTTTCCAGGCATCGGCAGGCGTCTTGGTATGTGCCAGGGGTAATCGTTCGGAAGGTCCGGCAGAATGTGTATGCGGTTCGTGTGGGGGATAACAAGATCCTTGACCGCGACCACACCCAGCTTCGTCCCCGAGCACCGGACCCCAGCAGACGTCCCGTCACCTTCGAGTTCACAGCCGGAGATCTGGACTTAGATGACGAGGGTGAGGACGACAACTTCACCGCCGAGAAGATCCTGACGGACAAGCCAGACCCGGGGACGCCTGGGAAGAGGCTATACAAAGTCCGTTGGAAGGGACTTGCCGCATTCAGGGATTCGTGGAAGCCTCCGAGCAGTTTTGTGCCGAGGTATACTACAATCTGGATGGATTATCTAAGGAAAAAGAACATTTCCTTGGATGTCAAGGACGTGTTGGTCCATTTGGTGGCTGCAGCAGCACCGTGATGGATCCACCTTCGGATTTTTGTTTGTTTTTGTGCTTGAGAGACGGGTGAGGGCGTTATTCCGGGGATTTTTGGGCCTTGATTGGCCATATATCCTCTTCACTCGGTCTCCACATATACATTTCATTGTGGTATACGTATTTAGCTCGACCGACGACGTTTCTCTATCTTTGATCCCCTTGGTCCATGTTGTAGATCAGGAGGAGACCGGATCTGGCGGAGGGCACCGATTATGAGTGTCCTCACCCCTCCCTTGGGGCACGGGGGACACGTACGCCGTATGTGGGGCCTCCATGTGTCCTTGGGACATGGGGGGGGGGGGGTTGGAGCCCATTGGGGTCCTCCCGTCCTCTCTTCAATGACTTCCCAGCGGATACAACGCTCTGAGAAGGGGGGTGAAGCCGGTTCGGACCCCCGTGGCCATCTTTGGGTCACTTGGGGTGTGTATCTATGGGCCGGCAAGCTGCCATTGGCTGATATCATACTCTCCCATCCACCTGACCTAACCTGATGTGATAGTGTGATAGGCTTGGCCATTCCAGCTATGAGCGGCCATATTCAATACCGAGGCGCCGCCGGCTGAGATTTATATATCAAAATATCAGGAATCTTTTCAGCTATCTGTTCTCATTGTCAATGTATCGGCGACTGGCAGTTGGCTCGCGATTTTGCGGTAACCGATTGGTTAACTGTTATTTCCAGATATTTTAGCAGAAACCCCGATGAAGGGTCAGATTTCATCAGAAAAGGGTTCGTTGCTTCCGCAATTTTCATGTTATACACTCGCAAATTAATCCGATTTATTCAGACATTCAGAATCGACTTTTCGATTTTGAGGTCGCCACACTTGATATGATAAATTTCGAGTGGTCCTACATTTTTCCCCGATCACGAATCAATCTTTCTTTTGTTGTCTCCTTCATTTTTCTTGGAGATATAGGCAAAACAAAATTGATTCGTGAGGCCACTTTGAAGAATCATATCTCCCGCTTACTGCGAGGAATATGAATTTTGAGATATGGGCTGGAATTGCCTTGGTCTCAACTTAATTTAGGAAGCGTCAAACGCCTTTGATGTGTCCACATGCCTGGTCCAGCAAGGGATAATGGCCAAGGGGGTAGAAAGTGACTTATAACTCTTGGACCATGCAACCGAATATCTCTTGGACCATGCAACCGAATATTTTAATGCAGCTTTTGAGTGTACCGCATGAGTGTTGGTGTTGCATAGATACTTTCCTTGGGTTCCTACGTATTTTTAACGTGAAGTTATGTCCATGGAGGGGCATGGCATACCATGGTGGGAGCCACTTTTAAGGGTATGTGTTATATGGATGGTATGTGCTTCGCTATGCTCACGCCCATGTTATATATCTCCGTTTGTAGGAAGATATGTGGAGTCATACGTGGCAAGTGCTTCGCTCATGTCCCAATGATGAGCTCCATAGCGCTAGACTAAGTCTATCGCACATATAGTGCACATGGGAAGCCTTACAGAGCGACCCATAAGCGCCATTGCCAATTTTCCAAGTTTCATTGTGCATGTCGAGAGGAGGTTCGAAGGTGTCTTCATGCGTCCATTTGGGGATCCAAGTGGGGGGATTGTTCACAAATGGTTCCCAGCAATAGTGTGTTGAACCATGTGTTGATACCATGGGTGAGCAAAGTTATATACTATTGTGATTATCTTGAGTATAGCAACATTTGCATGTTTTTGACCTCATTTTATGCTCATTTTTGTATCTTATGTGCTCAAATGGTCGGCTAACAGTAAAGTGCTTAGAGATTCGTAAACTATGGTATGTTGCTTATATGTTGGCATATGCTTCGGTGTTGCACCTCACCATATGCCAGATCACGTGGTCAGTTTGGCGTGGCACACGAGGCCTCACAAAATTAGATCTCAAATTCGTGAGTTGACTTGTGAAGCATGGCATGTATATATCGGGAGGGGTTTGGGAGCCCATGTTGGGATATTCTTCGGCATTGATCTTTGGTCTATATCACCCTTGTATATTACTCTCCGGTTTGACACATGCATGGAGTATTTGAATATTTGGCGTTTGCATTTTTGAGTATATAATTGAATTTTGGGCACTATGGTGTCATTTGCCTTATTTTGCTATGTTGTCAGGTCATCCTCATGGGGCAATTCTCCAAGCCCAATCGACTGCAAGTCAAACCAAGTATATGCCAGGGTAGGGCATGGTCCTGAGTGCCACCCTAGGCCATGACGCGCCACCTCCCCTTTTTGGGCTAGGATTTAGGGGCTTGGGAGTGAACGCATTTTTGGGGTTTGTGTAGTGACTTTTGACACATGGCATTTAGCCATCTTATTCGACTTGGCTCAGGGCATCATGTTGGCGAGTCAGAGGAAGGTCTAGGGTCCAGAGAATGAGGGGTCTATGGCTGTGATTGTGTATGTTTCCATCTTTCACCAATTTTGCTTGATTTGTGTTCATATGCCAATTTCAGGGCTTCTTCTTTATTGACTTTGGTGCAATTCTATGTACATGCCCAACGCCCGTGTCTCCGTGTGCACCGTGAGACAACCGGCGTGTTGGAAGGAGCTGTTGCGTGTCAACGCGGGACCTCAAACACCCTTGGAGCCCCTCAGTGTGGTGTATTTGGATTGGAGCTATTGTACTTGGGAGTTCGTTTTTGCAAGGGATCAGGATTTGTGTGAAGGAGTCATATTTTACTATTTATTGTGGAAAATTGTGCAGGATAGGGTGAGATCATTGAGAACCTGGTGCGAAGCAAGACCATAGGAGTGACTGGAAATGGTGGAAGGGGTACAGCAGGGGCCGGTCCTGGTAGGGACCTTCTTTATGGTAGCAGAAGAGTACCTGCCCCCTACCGCCGCACCGGGGACTTGGGCCCTCATGAGCCCTGCCCGTTGACGCCCCAGGTGCAGATCCCGGGGTCCGTGGAGTCGACGCCGGACTTGGAAGCCCGAGAAGAGCGAAGATGCTCAGGACGGGGAGCCCTTGTAGGACATGGGCTAGACATGGAGGACCTGGCCTCCATTGACCTCTTCCCGTGGGGGGCCGGCCACGGGACGCTGCGGTGGACACGCGCAAGTGAGCAGGCAGGCAAAGCACTGCGCTCACAGGGGCATCAATGCGCTCATGTCATGTGACAAAGCGTTTCAGGATCCTTGCCACTCTGAAACAAGGGAACAAAGGTATGTACAGCAACACATCAAGATATGTACACATGGGGTTAAGACTGGACTGGGGTAAGGACATCACAAGAAAATAGACACTCAGTCCCAACTCGTATCCCAATCCCAGGTCCGACCCTCTCAGTGGCTGGTTGGGGCGGGGGCTCAAACACAACCCATGCCCTGCTCAGTCCGGACCCTGAAACCTTGCCAATAGGGGGGTTGTCCCGCCCAGCCATAGGCGAGTTCCTGGGAACCAAGCATCTCCAAGGCCAACCAACACTTGCTCCCTATGCTCCTATAACAGCAGGTTCCCACTCCTCTCTGAGCCAGAGGAATGGCCCCGCCATGCTCCCCTAGGAGTTGGTAGCTGAAAATGGGCTGTTTCAGCCCAAACTGATATTAGCTCAAAAATCTCCAAAATTGACCCCTCGTCCGGACCCGCCAGAGGTAGGGACGAGGCAACTGACCCTATGCCCTTCAGGTACCAACTCCCTGGAGCCCTCACCCAACCTGGTTCCCTCTGAGACCCCGGCATCAGGGCAACACAGATTCGTCAAGTGGGGTCATGATGCCAAAATCACCAAAATTGGCGTCATTCCCACGCGTTGCTCGCCCGGCCAGGGCAAGGCCAATAACTCACAGGTTAGGAGGCAGGACCTAGGACTTAGGTAGGTAGGTAGGTGCACTCGGTCGTGGAGAGGCGCCCCATGGTTCCCCCTGGCGTCGCCCCTGTGACGAACAGGAAGAGGCTTCGCGCGTGAAGAGGGGAGGCGGCTTACTTCCCGCTAGACCTGACTGTTGGCCCCCAACAAAGCGGCCCCGGGCTACGCCGGGAGGGCTGATTGCCGCCAGCGTGACATGCTTGTCTCGCCGGGAGGGTGTGCCCCCGTGCTTGCGCACGTCCCCTCCTTCGGGCGGAACCCCAGGGGTTCACCGGACTTCCTGGCGTATCCCGTTCCCAAGGCGTGCTTGCACGTTCTTGGTACTAGGGTTCCGAGGCGCTTGGGTGTCGCACGCTCCGCCTCGAGTCCCAAAGCAGCGCAGGCCTTAGGATGCAGCCTTACCCCCGGGCTCCGGATCTCGTTTGGCCAGGTCACCTGCATGGCACGGGCTGCCCCAGTGCCCGGGCTGTGGGCACTGGGTTTCCTACTGTTGTGTGGCGTTTGTGTTTGGGTCCGGTTGGCGGTTGGGTGCGGGTTTTGTTAACCCCGCCAGTCCTGGCTGGGGTCTTGGGTGGGTGTGTTTGGGCACGGTTTGTTGTGTTGTCCCTCTAATGTCGGCTGTTTGTGGTGTTCGTGGTTGGGCTTCGGTTTCGGCCTGCTTTTGGGACGTGTGTGGTTTCGTGGGCGCCCCGCTTGCCCCCCGCCGTTTCCGGTTCCGGCGTGCGGTGTGGGCGTGTGTGGTGGGCCCGGGTCTCGCCTGTGCCCAGCCTTTCTTGGCTGGGTTGTCGGGGTGTGTTTTTTGCGCTTTGCTTTTTTCTTTTCTTTTTTCTTTTTTTTCCGGGCTTTGTGGTCCCTGTCCCTCCATCCCCTTTCTTTCGGGCTGGGCTGGTGGCTCTCTTTTTTTTTTTTTTTTCCGTGTCCCTTTTCCCTTGGTGTTGCCGGTTTTGGGTGGGTGGTCCCCCTGTGCCTCTGTGGGGGTCCTTTTTTCGGTGCCTTCTGGGGGGGGGCTTGGCCGCCTGTGGTGGTTTTGGCGGGCGGTTTGGCGGCTGTGGGCTATTTTCGTGCCTTTTCCCCCTCCCCCCTCCTTTTTTTTTTTTGGGGGGGGGGGCTTGCCTGTTCCTCCCTCTGCCTTCCCTGGGCTGGCGCACGCACTGGCCTGCATTCAGTGTTGTCTTCCGGGCTGCTGTCTTCAGTTGCGTTCTGTGTGGCCGCGTTCCGGCCCCATGGGTCGGGTGGGCTATGTACACGGTGGGCTCGTCGCCCCTTCTTGCTGGGTTAGGTCCTGGCTCTGCCGGCTGGGCGGCTGCGCCAGGCGGCTGCTTGTGGTTTTGGGTTGGCGGGCTGGGGTTGTTCGTGTCCTTTCCCCTCTGCGGTGCCGGCTGTAATCTTCTGGGTGGTCCGCCACCGTTGTCGCCTGGCGCGCTGTGGCCCCGTGTGTGGCCTGCGGTGCTGGTGTGTGGCGTGGTGGCGCGGCGCCTTCCAGGGTGTGCGGTGGCTGGCTTCGGATAGTCCCTCAGGTTAGGGTCAGTTGTGTCGTGCTGTGCCGCTCTGTGCCGCGTCGCGTCGCGTCGTGCTGTGGTGCGTTGCACTGTGGCGCGCTGTGGTGCGGTGTGCCGTGGTCTCGCGTGGTGTCGCGGTGGGTCAGTGGAGGTCAGCCTGGCCTGTGTCGTGGTGCGGAGTGCGGGCCGGAGTGTGGCCAGCTGGTGGTTGGGGGGTGCGGTTAGGTGTGGGTGGCTCGCTGGGTCCGTGCTGTGGGGGCTTGGGCGTGCCGCTCGGGCTGGTGGGTCGGGTAGGTCTTCGGGAAATTCTGCTGAATGATCACGGTGTCCTTGGGGCGTGCACGTTGACTCTCACCCATGGACTCAATCTTCACCGGGCCTCGCAGACAGGCAGGCGTACTCGGGGTGTAGGAAAGGCGTTCCTTCTCCAAGGCAGACAAACAGAAATCAGGAGTCGGACGGTGGAGGTGGCTTCCGAACGCCGTTTGTGTGGCGAAAGGCTTGCACTGCAGCTCGGCTGCGCTGGCAGGGACATGAGGGTCCGGGTCGGTGCCGCCGGCAGGGATGAGCTCATACTTCAGGGTCAGGGGGATGTCCATATCTCCGGTGCTGAACTGCAGGGGTCCGGGGCACCGGTAGTAATCTTGGCACTTCCAGTCTTCACGGCGCTCGGAGATGGCCTTGAAGGGGGCACCGTCCAGCAGCACCAAGGCCTTCGCGATCGATCACAGCCTTTCACTTCCCCTTGCGGCGCTCGAAACTCATCATGGACGGGATCGGCGTGTCGCCGCAGTGCCATTCCTCCACTGGACGCAACAGGTTGGTGACGGACGCCCTCACGGACGTGAGACCAGCTGAGTTCAAGCCCCCGGCCGTCAATCCAAGTGCATAGCAATACTCCGCGTCAAACCGCGACGGTAACGCAGCCCGGCCCTTATAGCCCAAGGCGTGGTCGCGTGACGGTCCGTGGGGTTGCCCTCCCTGGGGGCCTGTGCCTTGGTCCCGTGTCCTCTGGGGGTTTCGGTCCCTAGTCGTGGGTGCCGCGGCCGTGCCTTCGTCCTCTTCCGATGCCTGTGAGGTGGCCTTTGTGGTGGCCGGGGTCGTCGCCTGGCGGTGAGGGCGTGGTGGTGCGCCGTGCGGCGGTGTTCCCTGCGGCTTCCTCTGTGGGTGTGGCCCGTTCTCCCCGTGTAGGTGTGCCCTCCGTTCTCCGTGTGGTTTCCGGTGGCCGGGCGGCATGCGGTGGTGTGATCCGCATGGCGTCCGCTGTTTGCTTCGGTGGTGTGAGTTGGGGTGTCTGCTGGGGCTGGGGCGGCGCTGGTCTCCCCGTCGTGGTGTGCCCTTCCTGGGTGTGGGTCGTGGTGCCTGCCGTGGTGCCCTTTTCCTCCGTGTCTTGGTCCCCGTTCGCGCCCCTTCCTGGTTCTTGGGTGGTTTCCTGCCCCCATGTGGTGTCGCTTCCGGCGCCCTGTCCCTGCGTGTGCCTGCCCTCACTTGGGGCCCTTCCGTGCCCTCTTGCCTGTGTGCTCCTTGGTGCCCCTTGCCCTTCCCTTGCCCTTGTCCTGCCCCTTCCTGGTGTGGTGGTGGCGGGAGGGGCGGGGTGGGGAGGGGGCGCCGGCGGCCCAGGCCTGGGGGTGGGTGGCCTGGAGCCACTGGCGGAAGGCTTGGGGGGTGTAGGGGGGGCGGAGGCCCTGGACCGCATCGCGGAGGAGGGCCTCCCATGCCGCTTGCGGCATGATGGCCTCCGGGGCGGCCTCGTTGGGGTTTGCGGGGGGGCGGGTGCGCACCTCCTCGAAGGTATGCACCATGTGCACGCCTTCGTGCCTTCCCGCTCCTCTGGCCCACTTCACCCAGCGGCGGAGCTCCTGCAGAGCGGGGGGAGACCACCAGGCGAGGTAGGCGGGGGCCCGTGGGGGGGAGGGGTCCGTGCCCGTGGTCGTGGTGCGGCGGGGGGAGGACGTGGACCCGCGGTGGTGGCGGGGGTGGTGGTGCCTCGGGGAGCGGGAGCGGCGGCGGCGGGGGCTGGGGGTGGAGGACGGTTACGGGCGGAGGGTGGAGCGGGAGGGGGAGGTCGACATGGGGCGGCGGTGGCGCGCTCGGTGGCGTCCGGGGGAGCGGGAGTGGTGGTGGCGGGAGCTGGGGGTGCTGGATGGGTACGGGTGGCGGGGGGAACGGGGAGCCCGGCGGGGCGTGTGGGGGGAGGGGGAGGTGGACGTGGGGCGGCAGTGGCGTGCCTGGCTGCGTCGGGGGGAGCGGGAGTGGTGGTGGCGGGGGCTGGGGGTGGGGGTCTTGCTTGGCCGGTGGAGGGGGGGGGGAGGGGGACATGGGGCGGCGGTGGCGCTCGTGGTGGTGCCTGGGGGAGCGGGAGCGACGGGAGCGGGGTCCCCGGGGGTCGTGGTGGTACCTGGGGGAGCGGGAGCGGCGCCAGTGGGTGGTTGAGGCGCGGTCGGAGTGTGGGCGCCGTGGGTGAGTGTGCCGTGCGGGGGGGGAGCGGGAGCGCCGCCGTTTGCGGGACCGGCCCTCATCGCTCGATTCGGGCCAGTCCGGAAGCGTCGGCAGCCCCTGGGGGGCCTCGCGCGGTGCCGCCCTGGGGGGGGAGGTCCCCCGTCGTCCATGGGCCCCCTTCGGCCATCGGATGGTGGCCGGGGGGGTACGGACACGGTTTCTGGTACGGGGGTGGTGGCTGGTACGGGGGGGGTGGCTCCTGGCGGTAGGTGGGGTAGGCGGGTGGGGCGCTCGGTGGCTGCCATCCCGTCCGCTGGTGCTGTTCGTGCACGGGGAATTGTGGCCCGGTGGGGTAGGGCGGTGGGCAGTGGTAGTGGTGGGGGTGGTGTTGGTAGTGGTGGTGGTGGGGCCGCTGGTGGTGGTGGTGTGGGTAGTGGTGGGGTTGGTGTTGCCGGTATGGCCCATGGACTCCTTGTGGGTTTTCCGGTCCCCCTTGTGGGGGTGCGGGGTTGGGCATCGCGGGCAGTCCCCGGGGCTGCACTATGTGGTGGGCATGGGGGAAGGGTTGGGGGCCGGGCTTGACGGTGACGGTGGTTGAGGGGTCCCACGTCCCTGGGTCGGTTTGGCCGGCGGTGGTGGTGGTTTGTGGGGGATGGATGACGGGGCGCTTGGTGACGGGGATGTGGACGAGGGCTTGGACGGGGTCGTGCTGGGTGGCCGTCTCTGCGGTGGTGGTGGGTGCCGGCGGGAAGGGGGCGCGGGTTGCGGTGGGTGGGGGGTCCTGGCTTGGGCGAGGGCCCGGGCGGGGGTGGTGTCGGGTGGGTTTGTGTCGTTGCGTATGCGGTGTTGTGTGTGCTCGCGTGGGCGCCGGCTTGGGTTTGGGGTCGGGTTTGGGGTTGGGGTCCGGTTTGGGTTTGGGGTCGGGTTTGGGGTTTGGGTCCCGGCATCAGGGCAACACGGATTCGTCAAGTGGGGTCATGATGCCAAAATCACCAAAATTGGCGTCATTCCATCGCGTGGCTCGCCCGGCCAGGGCACGGCCAATGGCCCACAGGTTAGGAGGCAGGATCTAGGACTCATATCTGAGGGTACAACTTACAATTAGGTCCGGGCTCCCTGTGGGCATAGAGATATGGGGCCGCCAATTGACCACACGGGGGGTTGAAATTGGGGTCCCAAAAGGGGGTCATTTTGGCTGCTCAAAATGAGCCAAAATTCGGGGTGCTTCCAATAGTATATCTCCACGCCGGCTTGGAGATCGGATCCCCCATTCCATACGCGATCCACCAGGAGTCAAACAGAGACTCCCATGCTCTTGGCTTCTGGAGATCTCAATGCCACTCGGCGTGGTGACGATCCCAATTGGGTCCACAAATGCCAAAATGGCAAAATTGCCCACACTCACTTTGGGCTTGCGCCTTAACGAAGGTTGCTCCGCTTCGCCCACGTGGTGTGTGAACCATGGGGACCAATATGCATAACACCCATGTCATATATGGTCCATTGGTCCATGCGTCTGGCGTGCACGGGTGGGCTGAACATAGTGCACGGCGGGCAGAAAATGTGGAAAATTGCTCAAAATGGCCGAAAATCTGCACACTCATGGTTGGGGCAAATGAGGCACATGCCCGACTTGGACCGGAGTGTGCCATAGGATTGATATCAAGTCATATGCGTCCAACATATCTCTTGGGCGTCGCCCAACTCCTCCGGTTTTGGGAATGGCAGGGTCGCCAAGTGAGCCCATGATTTGGGATAGTCCCAAATCGCCAACATGGCGGCCACGGTATGCCCAGCCCAAGAGGAGTTATTCGCCGGGTTCAAGATATGTTGGGCACCGAAGTATGTACCCTCATAACATACTTGGGTCATGATGTCAATTGAGCGCAACGTTGAGATACACGGTCGCCACTTGACATCATGACGGGCCAAAAACGGCAAAATTGGCGAAACAACACCGAAAAGTGCCTTGAAAGGCGCACAATTATATTATAATAACTTCGGCTTGGATTGAGTAATCGACCAATCCTTCTAAACACAATGACTTGACACCAATGACCTTCGATTCCACATATGTGCTCCACTTGGGGCGCTTTGAAAGGTTACGAGCGCTACTTCCCAAGTGGGCACATGAAAATATGAAAAATTGCAAAACACACACCTTGCTCCCAACGCATCGCTTTGGGATCGCCACACAAGCTTCCCTCCACGAAGATTAGGCCTGCAATTGATCTTGGGGAGTATGGAAAAGGGGCTTGCACAATATGAGGTCTATTGGCGGGTTTGGCTTGGAGCGATGGACCAGCCAAATGGGCACGCAACACAACACATGGCACATACCACATATTGCCCAAAAAGGTAGCTCCCCCCACGATACGTCATGCCCCTCCAAGGGCATAACTTTGTGTTAATCGCTCATAGGGACTCAAGAAGAGTTCCTATGCAACACCAACACTCGCGTGCTACACTCGAAAGTTATCTTAACGCACGCAATATCATGGCCAAAGAGTTATAACGCAAACTCTACCCTCTTGACCATGATCCATTACACTAGCGCGCACGTGTGGATACGCAAGGCATATAAAGCTTCCTAAATTACGTCGGGGGTATTGTGAATACATCCCACGTTTTCTTATTGTCATTCCTCGCAAGCGGCACGAGATATGACCCTCACAAGTGGCCTCACGAATCAACTTTGTTTTGCCCATATCTCTAAGACAAATGGAGGGCAAGACAAAAGGAAAGTTGATTCGTGCATAGGGAAGCACGTAGGTCCACTCGAAAGAGGTCAAATCAAGTGCGGGGATGTCGAAGTCGAAAATCCGATTTCGACATCCTGAAACATCCGGATTAAGGTTGCGAGTGTAGAATGTGAAAATTGCGGATGCATCAATGCAATCCCTGAAGACTTTAGAGTCTTCATCACGATTTGCGCTAGAATATCTGTATATAACAGTTAAACTGGCGGTTACGCTAAAGTCGCAAGCTAACCGCCAGCTGTCAAAACAGTGAATATCAGAACGGAAGCGTAAAAATTGACGGAAACAATATGAAAAAAAAAAACTGTTGATTCCTGATATTCTGATATATAAATCTCCGCTGGCGGCGCATCGGTTGCCGATGCGGGGCTTTACGGCACGGAACACGCTCCCGCCGGGCTCACACCGGGCGTCAACGGGCGTCTTCCCTTCCGTACATGGGGTTAGTGGACCGGAGACCGGTTGTATGCCGTAACCTAGCCATGGGGTTCTGGGTACCGCTTCACCCCCCTCCTTAGAGCAAACCCTGGGGGGGGCTCGATAACACCCACGCATGGCAGCGGGTACCCAGGACCATTCCCTGAAGGGGGGGGGGTGTCACATCCTCACTTCAGGCTGATTCGCAGGTTAGGCTGCGCAAATTTCACAGTAAGACAGGTACGGTGCTGTAGCTGTTAGTAACTGCAAGTATAGTATCAAGTATCAAGTCCCGGGTCCTGGCGGCGATTGTTCGGCATCCAAAGGACCCGTTAACCCATACCGGGCGCACCGGGTGCCGGCTGCTACGGTCACCACCACAGTGGCAGTGGCATACACGGCCAACATAGGCGTCACACGACGACCGAGGTGGTCCCACAGGTCGAAAGCGACCACAAAGATCCATCAGGCTACCCCAAGCTTCCCAAGGCCCGCCGGCTGGGGGAGAGTCCCCACGGGTCCTTCCTCGGGCGCACCATGTCCATATCCATACGACGCGAGTCCAGAGTGGTACAGCCGAACGAGCTCCTCCTTAAGGGATCGGGCGTCAAGGCCGTCTTTTCCCTCGCCCTATTACCACGAAGGCCATACATGAGGGAGTCCTCATGCAGTGTGGGCGGAGGCGTCGACTCCTCAAACCACCAGTTTCCCAGGCAGACTGACCGAGGTCAGGAGCACCGGAGGCCGCCATCCGACTGCAAGTGCGTCTGCGAGTCGGTAGGCTCACACTGGGACTGACAGTGGCGGACCGCTGGGAGTGTAGTCAGGCAACTGGGCTTCCCGCCTGGCGCCATCAGGATCTCCACATCACAGCGAATAGGGCACACGGTATCACGGGCACTCAAACAGAAGAATTTGTACTTAGGTACTGGTCCAAGCTGGACCCTATGTAAGAACATGTATACGGCGACTCAGGGCGCCTTCGTAGTCGATTCGCATCCCGTCGGGGGGAAAAACAGTCCACACTTCAGTGATGGGCTGACATACAAATGCACATATCCTGGTGGGGCAGAAAAGCAAAACAAGCGGGGTAAATAGGCGTGTAAACACACTCTGGACAGAGCGCCAAACCACGCCACGGTCAGGATAAGGCAAATGCAGCAGGGTGGACAGGAAAACGCCTGAGTTCAGGCCATATATAGTCTCGAGACACACGTCGACTGGTCTGGATCCCGCAAGTGCCATGGGACCAGACAACACACCAAAAATTCGCGATGCCGATCACAGCGGCATCCGTTGCGCAACGTCGTATGGGCTTCAAGGCCCCAAGAGCTCAGAAATATGAAGGTCAGTCGCCCTACCTGGTTTCCCAAGGATTCAGCAGGGGGGGGAGTGACGAATAGAGGTTGAAGAGAGGGGCCATCCTTCTCTGGATTCAGCAGGGGGGGTATATGGCCACTCTGATGGCAGGTCACCGAAAGATGGAAGAGAGCAAGCAAGTGAGGGACGATCCGTCGACCACACAGGTGCCCCAAACACATCAGGGGAGAGCTCAGGGCGCTGATCAGGCACCCCTGGCTGCAATCGCCCGGGTGAGTGCTGCCAAGTCCGAGACATGGATCTTGGTCTTGTGCTTGCGGATGTACTCCATGAAGGGAGTATTGACCCGCGGCACGAACGAGGAGACGGGTTCCCAGGTGTCGTGGGACGGCCCATAGCCTCGCCAACGAACCTTGAACTCCAGGCCTCCGGGTGCCGAGGCGTTCGGACGCTGGGCCAGGATTTTTTCGACTGTATAGTCGTCCTGCTCAGCATACTCGTCGTCCGAATCAGCCTCATGTGCGGCGTAGCTCAGGGAGACATGCTGGCCACGGAGGTCGGGTTCCCGCACACGGAGTTGACTCTCGTGGCGCTCCCGGAACTGTCCGTGACCTACCTTGATGCTGTAGGTGTCCTCACCAATCCTGCAAACCACCTCTCGAGGTGTGAACCAGGTTTTGGTGCGGTGGGTGCCCATAGGGCGGGGTCTGATCACCCACACCGGGTCTCCCACCCTGAACTTCTGCGCTGTCGAGCTCGTGGCGGACTTCTGACGCTCAGCATGCTCCTTCTCGAGCTGCTGGCGGATGTCCCGCGCCGTTTGCTCTTGCCGCGCGAAGAATTCCTTGGCATCCATAGGCATGCCATCACCGGACAAAGGAAAGTCCCCGACCAAGGGGGTCCCTGCGGAACAGAATCTGGTGAGGGGACAAACCGCCCGGAGTGGGGGTGTCATGATGGGCCTTCAGAGCAGGCCACATCTCCTCAAACCAGTTCCGACGTGGATTGGGGATGTGGATCTTGCGCAGCTTCTCGAACAGCTGCCGTCCAGCCACTTCAGCCCGGCCATTGGACCAGCTGAGATAGGCGGCGCTCTTGGCGTGACGTATTCCCATTAGGGAACACATGGCCTTGAACCAGCCACCAGTAAACTGGGGCCCTCGGTCACTGCAAATGGTGCGGGGGATGTCAAAGACGGTCAGCCAATGACGAATCATCATGACTGCCACCTCCTTGGCAAGCAACCCCTTTTTGCGTGCCCGAACGGCTACTACGTAGCCACTGTGGCAATCCACGCAAAGAACCACACAGTCAAAGGTCTCCTTGCCAATGTGCACTTCGGGCATGTAGAAGACGTCCATGGCCACGCTCTCCATGGGCTGGTCAGGAACCGGGGTCCATTGGGCTTCCCCCTTGACGTTCCGGTTATCAGGATCGCAGGCCTGGCAGACCGAACAACCCTTCCTGACCTTCTTGATGGCGGTGTAGAGAACGATATGGTCGATCTCGAACCGGCGCTGCATGTCAAGGGCGTGCTTCTTGACCCCTGGGTGCAGCATGTGGTGGTGCCAAGCTTCGCAAAGCTCGAGCACCCGGGACTCCGGTACTAGCAGCTTACCATTACGGTAGAGCTTGCCATCTTCCTCAGTCAGCCCCTTTGGCCACTTCTGCCCGTCATCAGGGTCGGTCACAGCCCTATACTCGGCCGCAAAGGCCTCAGACTTGGCGTAATCGTCGGTCCAGTCGTCCTGGAGGCAAGACTCCGGGAAGAGGTGCTTGTCGGACTCAGCTCCCTCAGGGGCGAGTACTCTGACCGCTCTGCTCACCCTCTTTCCGAGGGGGGCATCCGCAGCCATGACGACGAAGCATTTAATATCCTCCTCCTCCATCAGGCGCTCCATCTCAATGATCTTCTTGGCTTCAGCGGTCTCAGCCTCATCGCCATGGGCAGAGATATCCGTCATGCCCTTGCTGGCGGGATAGGCCCACCTGCTGAGACAGTCCGCCACGGTGTCATCCTTCCCAGGAATATACACAAACGTGAGGTCGAACTTGGCAAAGGTCTCATGCCATCTTGCCCGTCGGGAGGCGGGACCAGAGGGGGTGTCCACGTGCTCCTTGTGCCACGACTGCAGACTCTGATGGTCGGTGCAGACGGTGACGGGATGGAGGGCTATGTACCCAGCCCATTTCCTGAGAGCCATGACGATGGCATACGCCTCCTTTTCACGGGGCGTCCACGTCCGTCTCTGGCCTTCCGCCAGGACTGGGCTCCAGAAGGCCACGGGCACGTGCCTCCCATCGTCAAGCACTTGCTCCAACACAGCACCCACGTCGTAGCCGGAAGCGTCGGTGCGCAGGACGAACCCTCGGTTGGAATCCACGAGGTGCAGACCCACTGCGGATAGCAGCGCCTGCTTCATCCCCTCAAAGGCACGGTCGGAATCAGCATCCCAGACCAAAGCCTTCTTGGACCCCTTCTTGGTCTCCTCTCGGTTGCCCTTGAGCATGGTCGTCATGGGGGCTGCATACTCGGCATACATTTTGATGTACCCCGAGTAGTAATTGCAGAACCCCAGATACGCCCGTAGCTCAGAGACCGTTTTGGGCTTTTCCCAGTGCTCAATCGCAGCCACCTTGCCAGGTATGGGCTTTCGCTGCCCGTTCCCGACTACGTGGCCAGCGAAGACCACCTCGCTTACCGCAATGGTGGCCTTGTCACTGCTGCCCGTGAGTTTGTGCCGAACCAGGAGGTCCAGCACTCGAGTGACGTCCCTCTCATGTGCCTCCAGGAGCTCCTCGTAGCTCATACTGGGGTCCCCGGACGCGATGATGACGTCGTCCACGAAGGGGTCTGCACAGTCACGCACCGGCTCAAGTAGGTTCTCCAGCATCCGCTGAAAGGCTGCATTGCCGTTGGTAACGCCCATGGGCATCACCTTCCACTGGAGAGGTCCAAGTGGAGTGCTCATGGCAGTGCAGGCACGGGACTCTTCGGCGAGAGGCATCTGATGATAACCATGTTTCAGGTCAATCACCGTGAAGATCCTCCGCCGGTGTTGTTTTTGCAGCATATCCTCAATGAGGAACAGCGTAAAGCTGTCGTGCTGCGTTTGGGCGTTTAGGCCGCGGTAGTCGACCACGAGCCACCACTCACCGGCCACCTTCTTGGGGACGACGAAGCATGGAGAGGCCCATTCGGAGTGGCACGGCTCAAGCCAGCCTCTCTCGATGAAGTCCCGGAGGATCTTCTCCATGGCCTCCTTCCTCTCGCCCCGCAGGGCGAACTCCCGGTGTCGATACACACGGGGGTCCTGCTTCAGTCGTATCTTGGCCTCGCCATACGGTCCACGCACCGGTGGAGGAAATACAGGCTTACCGCTGAAGAAGGTCTCACCATACTTCTGCTTCAGCCTGGCCCTCAATGCCTGAATGTTGGGGCATTCATCGGACTCCGCCTTGGCTTTTCCCGGCACCTGGACCACGGAGCTTACTTGAAGGGGTAGCGACCCCGCTCGTCTTCGGCTCAGGCGGTCTTCCCAGGTGGCCCAAAGGGCCATCTCTGGACTTGCCTCGGAATAGATCGCCATAGGTGGGTGGGTTACCGCCAGGCGGCTCGTCCTGGCTGGACATGTGATCCAGCACCCTCTGTACGAAGGTATTCCCATCATAGGAACCGGAGACGATGGAGTCCACTTCCCACCAGGCTCTGTCCTGGCCCTTGCCCTCACGCTGGTTTCCCCAGTCGTGAAAGGGCTGATCCATATACCCCTGAACCAGATCCAGCTCCTCTTCAGTGAGGGGGTCCTCCGATTCTCCGATGTCAACAGGGGGAACCGCAAAGCATTGCCGCCATGGCTCTGCTATGATGCGGTTGACACAGACGAAGTCCGTGGTGTCGGCCTGATCAAGGCCCCCATCCACATAGTGGAATTCCGTTGGCCATCTCTGGGGTGGCATGGGCTGTCCCTTAGCGTCCTGATAGACACTCTCTCCAGCCGGTAGGACGACCTTGTTTAAGGTCATGTTGGTCAATGAGGCTACCCAATGTCGGGTACTTTCCTCCTCGGTGCATCCCATAGGAACAACCAGCACTGCCTTGGAGCGGTCCTTGCGTATCTTCGCTACCGCCCTTGGAGTGTCCCATCGAGGGCAATGGATCCACATCAAGCCCTGATGCGGACCCCAGTGCTTCTTCCACGCGGAGTCCCGGGCGCTCCAGTACTTCTCACACACCCGAAGATGGGCGGAGGTTCCTGAAGAGAACGCATCCAGGGCCAGATCCGAAGCTCCCAGGTCCGCAACCACTGCGCTCGCCACTTCCGGCCTTACGCCGTACTCCTGGTTTGCTGGCCCAGTTGGCTCAGTGCCCAGTGCGGCTACTTCGAGCTGATCGCGTTCGGGGTGGATCCATTGGCATTCCACATGGTGCTCAGGTGACGAAAGCCACGAGAGCTGGTCGTCCTGGTACAGGGTCATGGAGGCCTGGGCCAGGAGGACACCGGAGTCCGTCTCCATCATGAAGTTGTACCCAACGATCATGTCCCAGTCCATCTCGGCCTCGCAGAAGCGACCTTACAGGAAGATTTCCTTGCCGAGGTCTGGGCAGCTCAGCTCACGATGGTTCACGAACTGCAGCCCAATGGCCGCTTCCTTCGTGCCTCCCACCATGTACTGGCCGTTCGCCACCTTCAGCCTGACTGGTTTCCGACTGTCGGTCAGACACTCTGGTGGAAGTAGGCCAGCCTTGACCAAGCTGACTTGAGCTCCCGTGTCGACCAACACGTCCAAAACCTTTTCCACCTCCCCGCATAAGGCACGGACCTTAAGGTGCAACTGCCGCTCACGCCCAACTCGGCGCACGGCGTGCAGGCTCAGGATCTCTGGCCGTTCCAGAAGCTCGACAAGCGACTGCTGCAGGTCGTGGACAATGGGCTCAGGCTGCCCATCTGCAGCATCCAGCTGCGGTCCGGGTGATCCTCCGATACTCTCGGATAGATCTTGTAGTACATCAAACACATTCTTGGTCGCGAAGGACGGACGGGTGCAAGGGTTCGTGCCTTCACTTGCCCTCACCCCGCCTCCGCGACTGGGTGCCGGACCAGGCCTTCCGCCCGCGGCAGTCCCCTTGTGCTTATCGACTCCCGACTGGGATGGTTCGGCGCTTCCCACGTCACCATCCTGCGACCGCCCTAGCTGGGGCCCTTGGCTGCAGGGGCTCCGCTAGGGGGCGTCGGGTGTGGAGGTAGGAGTAGTCTCTTCGGCATCAACCTCGTTGACACCCTTGTTCCTCCTACTCCTCCTACTCCCAGGCTTCTTGTCCTTGTCCTTGTTCTGGTCATTCTGGTTGTTCCCCTTGTTCTTGTTGTCCGACCTGGGGACCCAGTTCCTCTTGATCTCCTGGATCTCCTTGGCCAACTCGGTCCCCTGCGACACCAGCTTGGAGAGCTCGTCGTTGTCCACCTCCACCTTGGCTTCCCCGATACCCGCGGGTGCACGCTTCTTCGACCCGTGCGCCTTCTTGTAGGCCTCTGTGTCGGCCTGGTGGATGGGGCATGTTCGGTGGTCATGGTTGAAGCCTCGCTTCCTCCCATAACACACGAAACAGCCCTGAGGGTGAGCTCGTATGAACTCCCCAAAGGACAGCGGAGGGTCGCCAATGCGGCGAGGGTCCCTCTTCTCCTTCTTCCTCCAACCCTGCTGCAGGGGCTTCCAGTTTCCCGGTTTGCTCCCCGCGCTCAGGTTGTTGGGCACGAAGGCGCAAACGGCCACCTCGGCGGGCTCATCGTCGTTGTCATCGTCGACGAGAGTCTCATCGCCGTCGGCTCCCGCTGGGTCCATGGCAGCTTCCCCGCCAGGTCCCTCGCCAACGTAGTTGACGTCGCGGTCGCCGGGCCTCAACCCGCGGGTGTGGTGGAGGTTCCGGTACTCCTTGAGCACCTCCTCTCCAACCCACTCCAGGATCTCGTCGCAGCTCATCCGCGCCGGGATGGCCTGCACACGGATGGTCTGGCCGCTCAACTCACACTCGTCAAGGCGCCACATCGCGGTCTTCTCGCGATCGCCCGAGACGGTGATGAGGACAGCGTTCCGCAGGGAGTGCCGTTTGACATCCCGGGCCACGTTCTTCCTCGTCCAAGCCACCACGTTCGTATGATACTCTTTGGGGAGCATTATCTTGACCGTGTGGTTGGACTTGGCCCTCTTGGCTTCCTCCTTGGTGACCCTCTTGGGCCATGCTTCCGGCAGCATGGAGAGCAGGCGAGCCTGCTCGTCACCCTCGTTCCAGTCCTCCACGTTGCGGCGGAAGAAGGTGTATTGCCCTCGGAAGTCTCGCCAGTCCCGTAGGCGAATCTCCCGTCCATCATGCTGAAGCTTGATGGACTTCCACCGCTTGGCAGCCACCTGCGGAGCGTCCACCCGCTCCTGCTCGTTGAGCCACTTCTTGGCTTCCTTGAGGGTCTTGATTTTCCCCTCCTTGGTCGCCACGGAGTATAGCTCTTGGAGCACTTCCGGCAGGCGGTACCTGAACCGTCTGAAGACATACTTCTCCGCATCAGCAGGATGCATGTACTCAGTAACGGTTACCCCCCAATCGTCCAGCTTCTTCAAGAAGCGGTCGAGGTTGAGGGGGTTGCCGTCGTACATGGGGGGCTTGATGTCCTTCAAGTCTTCCCACACGGCGGCATCCGCGGCCTTAGAGACCATGAAAGCCGGCCGCGAGGTCGACCGAGGTTCCCATCGGCCTCTCCCACGGACTCCCACGGCCGCCACGTCCATCTCCTCCATGGAATCCCTGTGGCTACGCCGCGGTTCCTCCATGTACGCTGAACCCAGATGTTCACGCCGTACTCCTTCCATGCATGCCTCCTCATCACGGCGCCAGCGGCTGCGTTCAGCGGCCTCCCCTCGTACACCACGCGGCGGGCTGATGTCGAACTCCTCCAGGTCCAGATCCAGGTCCTCACCTCCGCCGACGTCCCACTCCACGTCTCCTCCGGGGACCTCATCCCTGAGTCCACCATAACGTCCTCCAGCCATTGGGATTGGCTCCGGGGCTGGTGCCGGGCGTCTGGGGCGTACAGGCGTCCGCTGTGGAGCACAGCGGTTGTGGTAGTCCGAACTGAGCCACTCATCACGCCAATCCTCACTGCCACTGCCGGGCGGCACGCGCTCGTTGCGGCGGCTCGCGCTGTGGTGAGAGGGGGCGGTGAGAGAGGGGGCACTGGCGCGGGGGCGACTCCTGGGGGCTCCGCCGGGGGCGTGGGGTCTGCCTGGACCTGGTCTGGGTCCCCAGCCGTCGTCAGACGAGCCAGACTCAAGGGGTGGGTGGTCGCTGCCGACGCTCCCACGGGCTTCCAGCGCGTCCAGCCTCTGCTGCAGGCCGCTGATGACCTTGTTCAGCGACTTGGTCTTGCCGCTGGAATGTCCAGCTCTCTCTGCGCGCGCGCGGCGACCCTGGCGATGCGAGTCATCTCGCCCTTGCCCGTGTCTACCTCGCGCTCGAGGAACTGGACCCTCCTGCAGAGGTAGACAATCCACCGCCAGGTGGTATCCGGGTCGCCGTTCCCTGGTGGCTCGTTGGGGTCCCCAGGAGGTCCTCCAGGAGGGCCTCTGCCGGGTCCGCCCGGTCCAGGGGGTCCTCCCCCGCCTGGTGGTCCGCCTCCAGGGGGTCCACTTGGTGGGCGTCCTCCAGGGGGTCCTGATGGTCCTCCGCCAGGGGGTCCCGGTGGGTCTCCGCCGGGTCGCCTCGGTAGGTCCGAGGATGGGCGCTTCTTTGTGATGCCGAAGTCCATGTCGTCATCCTCGTCCATGTCGCCCCACCTGGGCGTCTCGGTCTCGGAAGACTCCGAGCTCCGGTAGGGAGGAGGGAGATCCTCATCGTCAGCTTCCGGTTCCATGGGGACGTCTCCGCCTCCTCCGCCCGTCCAAGCCACCACTTGGCGATGTCGGCGGCCTCGTTCATCGCCGTCGCTGGCGGTGAAGAAGGGGTCACTGTTGTGGGGGTGTCCGCCCGCTGGCCTCCGTGGCCTCTTGGGGGTCTTCCCCTTACCCTTCCTCCGTCGGTGGGCGGTGGGGCCACTGCTCCCACTGCTGCCCGTGTCGGCCTCGTCCAGCGTCATCTTGGAGGAGGCGTCCCCTTCGAAAAGCTTTCGAAGGGTCTCCACTAGTGATCCTCCCGGGGGAGTCTCGCGGCGGAGTTTGGCCTCTGCCTCCTCCATTGCGGCGGCTGTGGCTGCGGCAGCTCGCGCTTCGGCTTCCTCCCGGGCACGAGCCGCTTCGGCTTCCCGGGCCTGCTGCAGCCGAGCCTTGTCCGCTTCCAACGCCGCCAGCTCTGCCTCCGTCTTGGCCCTCTTCTCAGCGACCTTCCGTCGCGCGGCCTCGATGGCGTCTTTCTTGGCGGCGTCCGCCTGGGCCTTGGCCGTTGCTTCGGCGTGGGCCCTTTCCTCCGCCTCCTTCTTTGCCCTCTCTTGGGCAAGCGCCTCTTGCAGCGCCTTCACCTCGGCCTCCTTGCAGGCAATGGCCTCCTGCGTCAGGCGGGCTTCCTCGTCGGTTGCCCTGATCCGGGCAGCCACTGCCCCATGGGCGGCTGCAGCCGTGAGACCGGCCGCGATGGCTGCCACGGTCGAGGCGTGGTAGTCCATGCCTCTGCCCCACTCGGTGGCCTCCTCATTGGCGATGCCGACGGCGCCCTCCACGGCAGCATTCTGCTGCGTGGCCCGTTGCCGGGCAACCCGAAGGTTGCAGGGCACCCCACAGGTGCGCTCGCAGGCGCGCGCAACATCCCTTTGGTGGGGAGCGACGCTGCCGCTGGAGCTGGCCTGGTCGGCCGGCATCCTCCCGCGGTCGGCCGACTCCACGTCGCTGCTGGGGCCTGGCTTCCTCAGGAGCAGCGGACGGGGCTTGGCCTTGGTCTGCTTGGCGACTTCCATGAAGTCACCAAGGGTGGCGTGGCCGGGGTGGTGACCACCATTGGCCCGTTGGGGTTCCGCCCCTGGCGCCTTGGGCGGCTTCGGCGGCCAGGGACTCCTGGTACTCCCGCCACTTCCTGTCCCGCCTCCTGTCCCCGGCGGAAAGCTTCTCCTTCCCAGGAGACGCGCCGCTGCTGCTGCTGCCCTGCAGCCGGCGCTCGTTCCCCAGCTCCGGGAACTCCTTCTCGATCATGTCCCACATGGGGACGTTGATCGAGGCGCCCGACGGGTACTCGTTGGGCATCTCGTCCTCCTCAATCCCGTCGGGACGCAGCCCTTGGCCGGGCCTGTCCGGGCGGGTCCAGGTCCTCCAGCGCTTGTGGCGGAAGCGGTACTCATACCCTTCCGCCCGCAGCCACTCCTCCACTGCCCGCAGGCGGTCCTCGCCCATGTCCTCGCGGAGCTTGAAGGTCCCGGGCATGCCGCCTTCGCACTGGGGATTGCTGTGGTGGTACTGCTGCCCCCACAGCAACCCACGGTGTAGGCGCGCCGCATGGGGGTTGGGCTGCAGCCAGGTCTTACCCGCCTCGTCCCAGTTCACCATCGGTGCTCTCGATGGGGTGGTCCTGGGGTGGTTATTGAGGTGGGTGTTGCAGCACTGGACTGGGAGTGCGGCTCATGCCGGTCAGCCGGTGGTTGTGGAGGTGGTTGACGCGACTGGGTGTGCGGCCTTGCTGGTCGGCCGGTAGGACTCGCTGATGAGGGAGTCCTGGTCTGTCCACCTCCTTCACGGTCGCGGCGCGGTCAGGGCGATGCTCTGGACGGCGCTGCGGGCCCCGTGACGAACTCAGCGCTGTCGCTGGGCGGCGCTGCGAGCCGCTGCGCTGCGCTGCGAGCTGCTGCGCTGCGCTGCGAGCTGTGAGCTGCGAGCTGCTGCGCCGCGCTGCTCGGGGTTGGTGGCCCCGGGTGGCACGCGAGGGATGGGTAACCCCGCGGCAGTGAAACGCTTTTGACGCGGTCCCGTGGGGGGCCGGACACGGGACGCTGCGGTGGACACGCGCAAGTGAGCAGGCAGGCAAAGCACTACGCTCACAGGGGCATCAATGCGCTCATGTCATGTGACAAAGCGTTTCAGGATCCTTGCCACTCTGAAACAAGGGAACAAAAGTATGTACAGCAACACATCAGGATATGTACACATGGATTAAGACTGGACTGGGGTAAGGGCATCACAAGACAATAGACACTCAGTCCCAACTCGTATCCCAATCCCAGGTCCGACCCTCTCAGTGGCTGGTGGGGGCGGGGGCTCAAACACAACCCATGCCCTGCTCAGTCCGGACCCTGAAACCCTGCCAATAGGGGGGTTGTCGCGCCCAGCCACAGGCGAGTTCCTGGAAACCAAGTAGCTCCCAGGCCGACCGACAGTGGCTTCCCATGCTCCTATAACGACAGGTTCTAACTCCCGTCTGAGCCAGAGACATGGCCCGGCCATTATCCCCTAGGAGTTGGTAGCTGAAAATGGGCTGTTTCAGCCCAAACTGATATTAGCTCAAAAATCTCCAAAATTGACCCCTCGTCTGGACCCGCCAGAGGTAGGGACGAGGCACCTGACCCTATGCCCTTCAGGTACCAACTCTCTGGAGCCCTCACCCAACCTGGTTCCCCCTGAGGTCCCGGCATCAGGGCAACACAGATTCGTCAAGTGGGGTCATGATGCCAAAATCACCAAAAGTGGCGTCATTCCCACGCGTGGCTCGCCCTGCCAGGGCAAGGCCAATAGCCCACAGGTTAGGAGGCAGGACCTAGGACTTATATCTGAGTGTACAACTTACAATTAGGTCCGGGCTCCCTGTGGGCATAGAGATATGCGGCCGCCAATTGACCACACGGGGGGTTGAAATTGGGGTCCCAAAAGGGGGTCATTTTGGCTGCCTGAAATGAGCCAAAATTCGGGGTGCTCCCAATAGTATATCTCCACGCCGGTTCGGAGATCTGATTCTCCATTCCATACGCGATCCACCAGGAGTCAAACAGAGACTCCCATGCCTTTGGCTTCCAGAGATCTCCATGCCACTCGGCGTGGTGACGATCCCAATTGGGTCCACAAATGCCAAAATGGCAAAATTGCCCACACTCACTTTGGGCTAGCGCCTTAAGGAAGGTTGCTCCGCTTCGCCCACGTGGTGTGTGAACCATGGGGACCAATATGCATAACACCCATGTCATATATGGTCCATTGGTCCATGCGTCCGGCGTGCACGGGTGGGCTGAACATAGTGCACGGCGGGCAGAAAATGTGGAAAATTGCTCAAAATGGCCGAAAATGCGCACAGTCATGGTTGGGGCAAATGAGGCACATGCCCGACTTGGACTGGCGTGTGCCATAGGATTGGTATCAAGTCATATGCGTCCAACATATCTTTTGGGCGTCGCCCAACTCCTCCGGTTTTGGGAATGGCAGGGTCGCCAAGTGAGCCCATGATTTGGGATAGTCCCAAATCGCCAACATGGTGGCCACCGTCTGCCCAGCCCAAGAGGAGTTATTCGCCGGGTCCAAGATATGTTGGGCACCGAAGTATGTACCCTCAAAACATACTTGGGTCATGATGTCAATTGAGCGCAACGTTGAGATACACGGTCGCCACTTGACATCATGACGGGCCAAAAACGGCAAAATTGGCGAAACAACACCCAAAAGTGCCTTGAAAGGCGCACAATTATATTATAATATCTTCGGCTTGGATTGAGTAATCGACCAATCCTTCTAAACACAATGACTTGACACCAATGACCTTCGATTCCACATATGTGCTCCACTTGGGGCGCTTTGGAAGGTTACGAGCGCTACTTCCCAAGTGGGCACATGAAAATATGGAAAATTGCAAAACACACACCTTGCTCCCAACGCATCGCTTTGGGATCGCCACACAAGCTTCCCTCCACGAAGGTTAGGCTTGCATTTGATCGTGGGGAGTATGGAAAAGGGGCTTGCACAATGAGAGGTCCATTAGCCGGTTTGGCTTGGAGCGATGGACCCGCCAAATGGGCACGCAACACAACACATGGCACATACCACATATTGCCCAAGAAGGTAGCTCCCCCCACGATATGTCATGCCCCTCCAAGGGCATAACTTTGTGTTAATCGCTCATGGGGACTCAAGGAGAGTTCCTATGCAACACCAACACTCGCGCGCTACACTCGAAAGTTATCTTAACGCACGCAATATCATGGCCAAAGAGTTATAACGCAAACTCTACCCTCTTGACCATGATCCATTACACTAGCGCGCACGTGTGGATACGCAAGGCATATAAAGCTTCCTAAATTACGTCGGGAGTATTGTGAATACATCCCACGTTTCCTTATTGTCATTCCTCGCAAGCGGCACGAGATATGACCCTCACAAGTGGCCTCACGAATCAACTTTGTTTTGCCCATATCTCTAAGACAAATGGAGGGCAAGACAAAAGGAAATTTGATTCGTGCATAGGGAAGCACGTAGGTCCACTTGAAAGAGGTCAAATCAAGTGCGGGGATGTCGAAGTCGAAAATCCGATTTCGACATCCTGAAAAATTCGGATTAAGGTTGCGAGTGTAGAATGTGAAAATTGCGGATGCATCAATGCAATCCCTGAAGACTTTAGAGTCTTCGTCACGATTTGCGCTAGAATATCTGTATATAACAGTTAAACTGGCGGTTACGCTAAAGTCGCAAGCTAACCGCCAGCTGTCAAAACAGTGAATATCAGAACGGAAGCGTAAAAATTGACGGAAACAATATGAAAATAAAACCCTGTTGATTCCTGATATTCTGATATATAAATCTCCGCTGGTGGCGCATCGGTTGCCGATGCGGGGCTTTACGGCACGGAACACGCTCCCGCCGGGCTCACACCGGGCGTCAACGGGCGTCTTCCCTTCCGTACATGGGGTTAGTGGACCGGAGACCGGTTGTATGCCGTAACCTAGCCATGGGGTTCTGGGTACCGCTTCACCGTGTGTGAAAGGCAATGCCGCAAGGCTTGCGATCTCCGCTCCGCTGCGGAGGAGTTGGAGGAGACTGGCAGCAACGGCAGGGCCTGGCGTTACGGGAAGCGCGGCTCCCCAAAACCCTTGGCGGAAGCCAGGGCGATGGAGACGGATCCCAGTCTGGTCAGCCTGCGGTCAGCTGCAGATTCCGGGGGGCATTCCGATGGCTATCGGACCGCCTTCCCTTCGGACTTGGAAGAGACGGCCATACCGCCCACAAGGGCGCACACGGCCCCCGAACCCAGCCTGGAGCATGACGCCGAGGCATTGGAGAGGCCAACCAAAGCCAGAACGGCGCCTGTGGCCCAGCACACGGAGCCAAAGCGGGATAACATGGGCGACACACCCATGGCGGAGGAGTCCGAGGCGCCGGGAACTCTGGGATGCGCCGGATCAGGTGGAAGGCACGTTGAGTGCCACTGCGAGCACGTTTCTTTCCTGATCGGCAAGTACCCAAAGATGGGGATGGACGCCATCGTGCAGCACCTGGACCGCCTGGACAACCAGAAGGACGGCCTAGAGGAGGACATCGCAGGGATCTTGGATGACCAGTCGGAAGCGGAGAGAGACATGGCGGAGCTGCGAGCGGAGCAGGACCGGTACCGGGAGAAGCTGGAGATGGCCCTGCAGAAGCAGCAGCGAGTGGTGGAGGCCTCCTCCACCTGGTGGAGGACATGTCGGGACGGCTGAAAAGGCTAGAGGATTGTTCTGGGCGGATTTAGTTCCGCCCTTCTGTGCTCTGGATCTTCCTGAGACTCAGATGCTGCTCTGAGTGGCGGTTCACTCTTTCGGTGGGCTACACTGCCATGTTGCACTTGTACACTTCTGATCGGCCAAATTCGGGAGGACAGTTGAGTGGACATGTTCAATGTGCTTTTCAGTGTGCTTTTCTTGTGCTTCTGCTCAGAGTCGGTTCGAAAGGTTCTCAGGGTTTGCCTCAGCTACCAGTAAGATGTCCTTGATTAGTGCCCTATTGATTTTGATGAAATCCTGCAGATTTTTGATGGTGAAATCCCAAAACCAAAGGAGCAAGTAGAGCAAGAACTGGCTGTGGATCGAATCAATGAATAGTTTGAAATCCAGTGTAACACAGAAGGGCTGCAGATAGACAAAGCAGGTATAAACACAAAGATTCAATCACAAATGGATAATACAAAAGATTTTATATGAAAACTGGGCTCACTCTAGCCTCAAAGATAGCATCAAGCACTTCATGTGCACTCTTTTGGGAGAAATGGTGCTGGTTAGAAATATGGGGCATAGGTGTCAAGCCAGACACAGAATATGACTTGGCCAAGCAACTGAATTCAGAAACAGTTAAAACGCAGAACCACAATAAGTGGTAGAAACCATTGAGTATAGGGGTCTTGGGGTGGGAGACCACTAGGCTTAACCTCCAAGGCCTAAAGCATGAAATGCCTACTTTATTTCGGTATAACCTCCATGAAGCAAGTTACCTCCGCTCAGTTGAGTGGTAGGGGTGAACTTCATGGGGGGCTAGGGTTATAACCCTAGTTACGTTGAGAAAGTGTACTTTAAGCTTCAAAAGAGAGATGAAAATACTTAAGTTAGTCTTAGCATCAACAAAAGGGTTTTGAAGGGGGCTTGGCCTGGATCAAGCCCTCCAAGAAAGACATGGCAGTGACGTTTTCTTACTCGTCAGTGTCCAACACTCTGCAGTGTTGGGTCACAGTTTTGTCGCCAAGACAAATAGTCACATCGACTCCCTCCAAGGAATGGATGGTACGCCCATCCCCTACTCTTATGGCCACCGTCTTAGATTTCTTGAAAGTCTTTAGCAGGCGCCGGGCCACTACAGAAAGTGTTGCGCCGGTGTCAAGCACTGCTGGAAAAACCTGAACCCCGATTTCCACGAGGATCCAGAAAACCAAGTCCTCCTCTTCGAAGCCGCCCCCCTATTCCTCAGCAGGAAATTTGACGTCCACCCCTGCAGCAATGAGGGACTTGGCCATCCAGGCCAGTCGCCTCTTCTTGGAGTTATTCCCCTCAGGGGAGGCGTTATCCCCCTGTGGGCGCTTCTTGGGGTCACCCTCGGCAGGAGAGGGAGAGGTAGCGGGTGCTGATGAGCGCCTCTGGGGGTTGGGGTTCCACGCCTGCCACCCCCCTTACCACCTCTTTTACCACCCTTATCCCCATTCTGGGGAGTTCTGGTGGGTGTTTGGGTCTTCTGGCGTTCAGCCTCCTGCCGCTTGTGTTTGTCACTTTCTCGTTTCTTTATGTGACACTCCTCCGCGTAGCGACGACGTTTGCCACAGCAACCACAGCTGATGGTACACCTGAAGTGGTCCTGATGGGTCACAGTTTTCCCATCTTTGGTGTGCTGCTGTCGTTTCATCTGCAGCATACAACCACTGCGGTGGTCGCAGTCTGGGGCATGACAGGGTCCCCCCTTGTCATTGACAGGCTTACAGTAGAACAGAGGGGGTGTACCAGCTTCAGGTTTAACCTCATTCATGGCACGCAGGTTACCCCTTCCTTTACCACCACCCTGGTTGGCGTTAGTGGGATTTTTAGGCCCTTATCCTTCGCAACGCTCGGGGGTAGGGGTGGCACCTCGACGCAGATGATTCTTGAGAAATTTCTCCATGTGGGAGTCATTCTCCCTCTCAAGGGCCAGCTGGATCAGCAGGTCCACCAGGTCATCGTCCGAGTGGGTCCGACTCTTCCTCTCAGAGGTAGTGCGGCAAGCGCCCAACGTACGCGAAGGGGTCTTACTCATGAGCCACAGGTGGGGCTCTGTGGCTCCATAGGACCCCACGTTCGTCCGTGAAAACAGATACTCTACGTCGCACACGTATTCAGAGACTCGCGCAGCGGAAGGAAACTCAGGGAGCATAGGTAGCTCCTCTATCTGTGTGCGCACACTGACGTCAGTCTCATAGACCGGGAAAGTTTTCTCCAGTCTTTGGAGCACCTCAGCCCAAGTTGAACACGTTTTCACAATCTGCTGCACCTGTTTTTGCAAAAATTTGCTTCTGCATGAGTGTTTCAACAGTGAACATTTAGTGGCCACATCAACATGGGATTGGCCAGTCAGCAGAAGAAACTCAGCAAATTCTTCTGCCCATTGGGGCAGATGTTTCGGGTGGGACCCCGGCAATTCCAGCTGGATGTTCGCCTGGGCAATGGGTCTGCCACTCTTCCCAACCCCTGGGGTGAGGCTTGAAGGGGAGGGAGGTACGCCGGTGAGGGGTGTCAGGGCTGACAGCCCTCTTTTCTCAGTCTCTGTCACAGGCACGTCCTGTAGTTCAGCAATAGGGACTGTCCTAGCGCGAGGATGAAAAGGGCTGGGGCAAGTGACCTTGGGTAGCAACCTGGACACCCTTGATCTTTTGAGATCTTCCGCCAGCGTGCTCAGTCTGGATGAGGGTGGGGCCAGTGCTGGCTGGGGTAAGGGTTCAGTGATACCCAATATAGCTTTGACAGCCTCAGAAAGAGCTGTCACATCTGGGTCTTCGGACCCAGACAGTAATTTGGCCAGTAGTTCGGCCGTACGATCCAGGGCCCCATGAGTTGGCTCTCGGAGATGGGATCCTTGAGAAAGGCGGGGCACACTTCAGAGCTCCTGCTAGTGATTGGCAGCTCAGGACGCCATACTGGCCCTCTCGGTTGCCTGGGTAGTGACACTGTGCCGGCTAGGTCCGTAGGTGAACCGGAGTAAGGGTAGGAACGCATGTCCGTGTACGGTGGGGATCCCAAGGCGTCTAGTGGTTCCTCTCCATGGTCGCCTGTGACGGACTTGTAGTACTCCTCGTGGAGAATGTATTGGTTGATTCTCCTTCTAAATTCGCCTTGCTTCTCAGGTCCTCCAGCTGGAGTAGCCGTTGAAGAAGAAGCAGGGCAAACAGATCGGGAGATAGAGGCAGCAACTCTTCGGCGGAGATGCTGCAGGCTGTCGCCACGGGCCGCTGAGGCCTCGGTGGTTAATCTGGGCGCTCCTTGTTCCGCCCTTTTGTGTACTGGACCTTCTTGTGACCCAGATGCAGCTCTGAGCTTGGGCTCACTTGTTGAGGTGGGCCCACTGTTGCCAAGTTGAACTTGTACACTCCGAATTGGCGAGGTCCTGGCAGACATCTGTACTGATGGTGTGGACATTTTGTTTCTTTTTTTGGCTTGTGTACTTCTCAGAGTCGGTTCGAAAGGTTCTCAAGGGTTGCCTCTGCTACCAGTAAGATGTCCTTGATTAGTGCCCTAATGATTTTGATGAAATCCTGCAGATTTTGATGTTGAAAACCCAAACCAAAGCAGCAAGTAGAGCAAGAACAGGATGTGGATCGAATCAATGAATAGTTTTGAAATCCAGTGTATCACAGAAAGGGCGGTAAATAGACAAAGCAGGCTTAAGTACAAAGATTCAATCACAATTGGATAAAACAAATGATTTTGAGTGACACCTAGCCTGTCTCTTGCCTCCAAGTTAGCATCAAGCACTTCATGTGCACTCTTTTGGATGAAATGGAGCTGGTTAGGAATATGGGGCAAAGGAGTTAGGCCAGACACAGAATATGACTTGGCCAAGCAACTGAGTTCAGGAACAGTTAAAAAGTAGAACAACAATAAGTGGTAGAAACAGTAGAGTATAGGGGTCTTGGGGTGGGGGTCCACTAGGCTTAACCTCCAAGGCCTTAGGCTTGTAATGCCTACTTTATTTCGGTATAACCTCCATGAAGGAAGATACCTCCGCTCAGTTGAGTGGTAGGGGTGAACTTCATGGGGGGCTAGGGTTATAACCCTATTTACGTTGAGAAAATGTACTTTAGGCTTCAAAAGAGAGATAAAAATACTTAAGTTAGTCTTAGCATCAACAAAAGGGTGTTAAGGGGGGCTTGGCCTGGATCAAGCCCTCCAAGAAAGACATGGCAGTGACTTTTTCTTACTCTGCGTATGGAACGTACATGCATTCATCACACTTTTCAAACAGTTTTGGGGACGCTTCAGAGTAGATTGTACAGTCAGGTTACAACGCATGTCCCCGGCGTTTGCCTTCCTGGTGTCTCTTTGTTTCCCAGACATCCCGGGTACATCAAACATGTTTTGAGTTCTTCTTTAAAAGGTTAACTATTAAAGGTTCTAGAAATGTCTGTCCGGAATGTTGTGCCTTCAAGTCTATTTTTTCTGTTTGGCTGTTCACTGCCGTAAATGTTGTTGTCCACTATTTATCCAAAGCAGTGTGCCATGCGGACGAAATGTTTTCTGCAGTGAATGTTGTTTTCCACTATTTATCGAAACCATTGTGCCATTCAGATAAAATGGTTTTTACCTTATCATTTATAAAATGTGGCTTCTTCGCTTCATTACATTTCCATTTCTCTGCTTATAAAAAAACAATGCAAACTGCACCTCTATCCCCTCGCACACTTGCAAAAAAATAAGCTGTAACACCCCAATTTTGCGACATGTACTTCTCTCTAAAGTTACCCAATCAAGTTTCAGGGCAATCAGTCCTGCCAGGACTCAGACCACACAATGCACTCTAAGTCCCTCCCCTGTCCCCACCTCAATGTCTGCAGACGCTCACAAATGACACTGTGCTGACACTGTGCCACTCCCCTGTCCGCACCACAATGTCTGCAGACGCTCACAAGTGACACTGTGCTGCCACTGTGCCACTGGGCGGGACCAACTGCTCCTGCTCCTGCTCTGATTATCGAGGTGCAACGGCGGGCAAAAACGGTGGATGTACCCAGCCTTGCCTCAGGGTGCAAAAAATCCTTAAACATATATTAGAAAAAACACGTCAGAATTGGCTGCACATCATATCAGCAGCCATGCACACCTGTTTTGCATGGCTCTAAGTATTGCAAATCTATGGATCCCAGAATGGGGTACAGTTCAAGTGTTCACCTGACAGCAAACGGAAAAACAGTCATGAATCCGACAGTCCGGAGGCGGCGCTTAGAAACAGCTGCACTTCGTAATCCGAGCAGAAATCTGAGCAGATGGCTTTGGCGGCTGGTGCGTTGCTATGAGATTCAGAGTCACTCTCCCGCTGCAGCCGTCTGGCTGCCCGTTTGGGGCAAGCCTGGTTTTGGGTGTTGCGGCGGTCCTTGTGGTTGACCACAAATCGACCTCGTAGCAACCGCGTACTTGTGGAAGGCACTGCAGCACACGGGTTTGCTGGATCGTCATTGTCCCCAGCAACAGCTCTGCGTTGTGACGGTGAGGTCCCGGTAGAAGCGGAACGCTGTGCTGCTCTTCTTGGACGTTGTTCCCCTGAGGGCTGTGCCGCGGAAGCCCGTGTAGAATTTGCCGCAGTGCACGCCCTAATGTACTCCTCAGTGGTGACAAAGCCACCAAACTTAATCGAAGTTGGGTCGTCGCGCATGGCGCTGTTGATGGCCCGTGAGCAAACTTGTGAGGAGGCATCAGCCATCTTTTTGCACTGTGCATCCCCTCAATCCCCGGGGTGCTAGGGGGAGGCATCAGCCATCTGGCTGATGCCTGCTGATGACAGCTCAAAGACGCATCTGACTGCGGAAGTGTTTTCCGCAGCAAAGCAACTTGGAGTCTTCCTGATCTGCTTCCCATCCCACTCAACCGACGTTGTGCAACCTCTCGATGTCAGCATTTTCGCACCGCTGTAGCGCAAAATCCGCAGGGGCCAGGATCGGTGCCTCCGTTCGCATCAGGGACGGTCATTGACGCATAGCCAGTTTGTGGAGCTTGTCACTAGTGCTTGGGGTAGTGTAGCCGGAACTACTCAAGTGAAGGAGCTACAGCGGTGTGAAAATGCTGACATCGAGAGGTTGCACAACGTTGGTTGAGTGCGATGGGAAGCAGATCAGGAAGACTCCAAGTTGTTTTGCTGCGGACAACACTTCCGCAGTCAGATGCGTCTTTGAGCCGTCGACCAGCAGAACAACCCGTCTATCCTCCGTGTCCGAACACCCGGTATAGTGCTGGAACACTCTTTCCAAGTAAACCTGGAAGTCAGCCGCTGTGCGCCACCCTGTCCCATTTCCTAGCAACACCACTGGCGTAGAAGCGTGTCGAGACCAGTCACCCTTCACTATCTTGGTTTTGAAAATCAACGTCAATGGCACAGTTCCAATTCCATCAGCACGTATGCAAGCGATCCCCGTAATGTGTTCGCGTCCATAGCCGCGCCGGCGATACACATCGTTGCACCCACGCTTGGTGATGACCTTCGGGGCCCCAGAGTTTGTGATGAACTCACGGAAGAGTCCCGACTCATCAAGGCTGTAAATGCGCGACCCGTCAAACTCAATTTCATTGTACACGGGGCGGACCACTTCGAAGAAGAATGGTTTCCACTCTACTCTTGTCAGGCGCGCGTCTGCACGCTCGGACTCCACCAGCTGCGGTGTGCGGGACGTGTATTCCGGGTGGCGCTTCTTCCACAGTCTGAACCACTTGTTGCCGGACGTTATTTTTGTTGGGTGTCTGTTGACTCGGTGCTCCAGAGCCATCTTGACCGTCTCTTCTACAACCTCTGCTCTGTGGGGAAGACAGTACACTTGGCATTGCTGTCGTGCTGAAACATCTTCGGCTACACACTGCAAGTCTAGTCACATCTACATACTTGTGGGGAGAGAGACTGGCCTTGCGCTGTGCCTCCAACCAGACGGCGATCTTCTTATCATCAACCGCAGGCTTTGGTCCCCTTCGCTCAAGCTGCACCACTCCTCCACTGATGTAGTTGCCGACACCCTTTCAGATGGTCTTGTCACTGACAGGATAGCGGCGTGCACACGACGCCAAGCTTGCTTGTCCACTAACCACCTCGGCCACTGCTTGCATCACAAAGCTTGGGTTGTTTGGCAGAGGATAAGCAGCATAAGTGTAGCGGCGACCCTGCTTGGCGGCTGCATGAGGTGCGTGGTCAGCCCTTGGCGCGGAACCTGCACATGACGATGACGATGATCCACCTCATTAGAATGACCGGCAGATGCACTTGGCCTACAACACTGTCTGTTAAGGTTTGCGTGTCCTTGCTTGCTGCAGACTTGCAGCGTTGCTAGCTACGGTTCATCAGGCTCACTGGCAGGAGAAATTGGGTTGGGACACGGTCTGTATGTGTCTTCCAACGGGCTCTGTGTGCCTGTCCTTACCTGCTACACACTTGCAGTTGCAACACACCTTGCTGCGCGCTTGCCTGACAACTTGTTCCTGTACCGTTACGGCTCGGTTCCTTGTGCTTATGTGTCGCTTTGTTAGTGATGCACCACCGTTTGATATTTCTGCGGGCTGTTTTCTTGCTTCCACGTGGGTTGTGCACAGGTCAACAGACAGCACGGCCTGCGCAACACAGGAATATGGACGTCCACGGCAGTTTGTTGTGCTGCACGCAGCAAACAACGCGGCATAAGGCATTGAATCATTAAACTAACGAAAATAGTTTAAAAAACACTGCGCTTCAATGTTATTTCTTTAACGATTTTGCCTAATTACGTACTCACCGTGCGGGAATAATAACGTCTGGCGGCTGCAACACCGCTTTTGCGGCATTTTGTTAGCTTGGCTGCGGCTGCAGCAGTAAGGTCAATGATGCATCTGGGAGTTACAATTCTAGTTCCACATTTCAATTGAGTATCTTAAACTTCAAATCGCTGTTGGCATCAATCCATGTAGAAATATTCAGCACCGAATGTCGTGAGTTAACTGGTCAGCTTACCTTACCGCAGTTCTACTCCCGGGTTGCCACACGGCCACCAAACGCTGCAGGTGACACGGCTCCATGCTTTGCCTACGCTCATTGCTGAATAGAGCACCGCTAGCGTGGCAAGGCTGGAAACTCTGCCTGGAGAGTTGATGGATTGAACACAATGCTCAATGTGGCTGGCAGATGCCCGCGCCAGGGGCCTCTTGTGCTCGGGCTGACAATTGCATTTCACATGTCTGCGCAACAAACGACATTTGTATAGTGCCTCGTCTTGCCAGTTTGGCGCTCAAGTGGGGGTCTAGAGGGGGGGCGGGGGTTGGTGTCAAGCCTCACAGGTCAACGTCTCCTAATGGTGGTGTGCAATCAACTGTGAAAAACAGTGGATGTGGCTGGAACCACACCTCCTGCCTGGTCCCGGTGTCCCCAGGTTCACTAGCCTCGGAGCCTTGTCCCTCCCCGGCTTCCCCTTCTGCCACTCCGAGGTCAGTGCGACTCTAGCAGGTGCTTACCGACTACGTCATCCCCTAAATCTAGGACACCTTGGGTTAGGGTTTGGAACCTCTTTTATTAAAAATAACCGGGTTTTTTCGATTTTTTTTCCAAAATAACCGGTTATTCCAATTATTATCTTTCGAAATAACCGGTTCAATGCGATTATTTCCACTAAGCAAGCCAATTAACCGGTTCTTTTCCGATTATTGCTTTTCAAATCAACTATTTTGTTGGTTTTGGAAAGAAAATATCATCCAAGCAGTACACATTGCTTCAGGATTTTGCTTTCGCACTGTTTGAGTATGTGTGTTGATATTATTTCTTTTTGATTGCAAAGGAAAAACCTCATGGTCTATTGCCAAAGAATTGGTGACCATTCTTCACCCGTCTGATTAATTGGTTTTGATTAAATTCTAAAATAATCGGTTTTCCGACTAACTTGAAAATAACCTCCGATTAATTGCTGATAACCGGTTTTTCCGATTAATTGGTAAAACTGGTTCCGAAACCTACCTTGGGTGCCGCTGCTGCCACGCTTGTGCTAAGGGCCTGTCGCCAATGGAACCTCCAGGGCTGGCGCGGAGGCAGCCTAGCCCCCGGACTGGGACGTAGGATCGGTACCTCACTTTTGCCTTCGCGGGTGCAGTGACTTGCTTGTGTGCTCGCGGCGCCTTCGGCTAGTTGGGGGTCGGGCAACTCATGTTTTGTGCCACCCCCCCCCCCTTGTCATCTTTTGTTCTTCGCAGCTTCGGCAGTGGATGTCGCGGGTTGTTCCGGCCGGGTTTTCCTTGTCCTCGCTTGCCGGTACACCATTGTACGTGGTCTACGAATTCAGTGGTCTTGGTCCGATGGCCCTGGTGCGCTCCCTCTTTCGCGTCGCCCGCGCTCTCGTTTTCCTGCTTCGGCTACCCCCTCTCCCTCTTCCCTGTGCGCGCATTGGGCGAGGCCCCCTTGCAAGACGCTAGTGGGGCCGTTCCATGTTGTTCCTGTCGCTCTGCGTTTCCTGTTCAAGTTCTTGCTCCGTGGTGCCCCTTGAGGGGAGCAGAGGTGGGTGGCGTTCAGCTCCCCGTTCCGCCTTCTCTACTGGGGTCTGGGGGAAATGATTGAAAACCGACACTCGCCCTCTGCTGTCTTGTTGAGGGGTGCCTGAAGTCAGAAAATCGCCTCTCTTGCCTTGATGAAGGGTGCCTAAACTCAGGCACCGGCCCTCTCCTGCCTTGATGAGCGGTGCCAGAACTCAGACGCTCATCCTCTCTTGCCTTGATAAAGGGTGCCTGGACTTAGACATTTGCCTTCTCTTTCCTTGATTAGGGGTGCTTGAAATCAGACACCTGCCCCTCTTCTTTCTTGATGGGTGCTTGAGCTCAAACACTTGCTCTTTTTTGCCTTGATGAGGGCCGGCTGAAGTCAGACACTCTCCCCCTCTTCCTTGATGAGGGGTGCCTGAACTCAGACACTCGCCCTCTTTTCTCTTTTTGCGGGCTGCATGAACTTCGACACTCTCTTCCATCGCCTTGATGTAGTGTGCTTGAACTTAGACACTCACCCTCTCTTGCCTTGATGAGGGGTGCCTGAACTGAGACACTCGCCCTTTCTTGCCTTGTTTGGGGGTACGTGAACTCAGACGATCACTCCCTGTTCTTGTTCTACGCCCCAAACGTGACCGTAACATGTGTCCAACGCACTTGGTGGGCCCTAGGATGGGACAATATGGCCATTGCGGAGCACGTGCGGGCATTCACACCAGAGACTAGGACAGCTACGCCGCTCGGGATCAGAAGCAGATTCCCACACTCCGTCAACCAAACAAATCACCCGCTGGCGCTCTGGCTGGCTTTCCAAACAGCCATGCACAGGAACTTACAAACTCTAGCCACCAACCCCAGGATACCACAAGTATGGCTCACACTCAGCAGAAAGTACAGGCGTAAGTCCACCACGGCCCTGGCAAGGCGAGACGCCTGTCGGCCTACAAATTTGTGGGATGCAATTAGCAACTGAACATAATCAACAGGCATGTCCTATTTTCCGACGCCAAGGACACATTTCTGGACCAGGTCATCGAGACTTTTAGTAACAAAAAGTCACTGCCATGTCTTTCTTGGAGGGCTTGATCCAGGCCAAGTCCCCCTTAAAACCCTTTTGTTGATGCTAAGACTGACTTAAGTATTTTTATCTCTATTTTGAAGGCTAAAGTACACTTTCTCAAAGTAACTAGGGTTATAACCCTAGCCCCCCATGAAGTTCACCCCTACCACTCCCCTGAGCGGAGGTACCTTCCTTCATGGAGGTTATACCGAAAGAAAGTAGGCATTACATGCCTAAGGCCTTGGAGGTTAAGCCTAGTGGCCCCCCACCCCAAGACCCCTATACTCTACTGTTTCTACCACTTATTGTGGTTCTACTTCTTAACTGTTACTGAATTCAGTTGCTTGGCCAAGTCATATTCTCTGTCTGGCCTAACTCCTTTGCCCCATATTCCTAACCAGCTCCATTTCATCCAAAGGAGTGCGCATGAAGTGCTTGATGCCAACTTGGAGGCTAGAGTCAGGCCAGGTTTCACTCAAAATCATTTGTTTTATCCAATTGTGATTGAATCTTTGTACTTAAGCCTGTTTTGTCTATTTGGAGCCGTTCCTTGTTACACTGGATTCCAAAACTATTCATTGATTCGATCCATATCCGGTTCTTGCTGTTCTTGCTGCTTTGGTTTGGGTTTTCAACATCAAAACCTGCAGCATTCCGTCAAAATCATTAGGCCACCAATCAAGGACATCTTTCTGGTAGCAGAGGCAACCCTTGAGAACCTTTCGAACCGACTCTGAGAAGTACACAAGCCAAAACCAGAAACAAAATGTAACACCATCAGTACAGATGTCTGCCAGGATTTGGCCAATTCGGAGTGTACAAGTTCAGCTTGGCAACAGTGGGCCCACATCAACAAGTGAGCCCAAGCTCAGAGCTGCCCATGGGTCTCAAGAAGATCCAGTAAACAGAAGGGCGGAACAGGAAGCGCCCAGATTAACCACAGAGGCCTTAGCGGCCCGTGGTGACAGTCTGCAGCATCTCCGCCGAAGAGTTGCTGCCTCTATCTCCTGATCTGTTTGCCCTGCTTCTTCTTCAACGGCTACTCCAGCTGGAGGTCCTGAGGAGCAAGGTGAATTTAGAAGGAGAATCAACGAATACATTCTCCACGATGAGTACTACAAGTCCGTCACAGGCGAAGATGGAGAGGAACCACTACACGCCTTGGGATCCCCATCGTACACGGACATGAGTTCCTACCCTTACTCCGGCCCACCTACGGACCTGGCCGGCACAGTGTCACTACCCAGGCGACCAAGATGGCCAGTATCGCGTCCTGAGCTGCCAATCACTAGCAGGAGCCCTGAAGTGTTCCCCACTTATGTGAAAGATTCCCATCTCCCAGAGCCAACTCATGGGGCCCTGGATCGTACGGCCGAACTACTGGCCAAATTACTGTCTGGGTCCGAAGACCCAGATGTGACAGCTCTTTCTGAGGCTGTCAAAGCTAAATTGGGTATCACTGAACCCTTACCCCAGCCAGCACTGGCCTCACCCTCATCCGGACTGAGCACGCTGGCGGAAGATCTCAAAAGATCAAGGGTGTCCAGGTTGCTACCCAAGGTCACTTGCCCCAGCCCTTTTCATCCTCGCGCTAGGACAGTCCCTATTGCTGAACTACAGGACGTGCCTGTGACAGAGACTGAGAAACGAGAGCTGTCAGCCCTGCCATCTCTCGCCGGCGTGCCTCCCCCCCCTTCAGGCCTAACTGCAGGGGGTGGGAAGAGTGGCAGACCCATTGCCCAGGCGAACATCCAGCTGGAATTGCCGCAGTTTGACCAGAAAAATCTGCCCGAATGGGGAGAAGAATTTGCTGAGTTTCTTTTGCTGACTGGCCAATCCTATGTGGATGTGGCCACTAAATGTTCACTGTTGAAACGCTCATGCACAAAGAAATTTTTGCAACAACAGGTGAAGCAGATTGTCAAAACCTGTTCAACTTGTGCCGAGGTGCTCCAAAGACTGGAGAAAACTTTCCCGGTCTATGAGACTGACCTCAGTGTGCGCACACAGATAGAGGAGCTACCTATGCTCCCTGAGTTTCCTTCCGCTGCGCGAGTCTCTGAATACGTGTGCGACGTAGAGTATCTGTTTTCACGGACGAACGTGGGTTCTTATGGAGCCACAGAGCCCCGGCTGTGGCTCATGAATAAGACCCCTTCGCGTATGTGGGACGATTGACGCACTACCTCTGAGAGGAAGAGTCGGACCCACACGTACGACAACCTGGTGGACCTGCTGATCGAGCTAGCCCTTGAGAGGGAGAATGACTCCCGCATGGAGAAATTTCTCAAGAAACACCTGCGTCGAGGTGCCACCTCTACCCCCGAGCGTTGCGAAGGGAAAGGGCCTAAAAATCCCACTAACGCCAACCAGGGTGGTGGTAAAGGAAGGGGTAACCTGCGTGCCATGAATGAGGTGAAACCTGAAGCAGGTACACCCCCTCTGTTCTACTGTAAGCCTGTCAATGACAAGGGGGGACCCTGTCATGCCCCAGACTGCGACCAGCGCAGTGGTTGTATGCTGCAGATGAAACGACAGCAGCACACCAAAGATGGGAAAACTGTGACCCATCAGGACCACTTCAGGTGTACCATCACCTGTGGTTACTGTGGCAAATATTGTCACTGCACGGACGAGTGTCACATAAAGAAACGAGAAAGTGACAAACACAAGCGGCAGGAGGCTGAACGCCAGAAGACCCAAACACCCACCAGAGCTCCCCAGAATGGGGATAAGGGAGGTAAAGGAGGTGGTAAGGGGGGTGGCAAGGGTGGAACCCCAAACCCCCAGAGGCGCTCATCAGCACCCGCTACTTCTCCCTCTCCTGCCAAGGGTGACCCCAAGAAGCGCCCACAGGGGGATAACGCCTCCCCTGAGGGGAATAACTCCAAGAAGAGGCGACTGGCCTGGATGGCCAAGTCCCTCATTGCTGCACGGGTGGACGTCAAATTCCCTGCTGAGGAGTAGGGGGGCGGCTCCGAAGAGGAGGACTTGGTTTTCTGGATCCTCACGAAAATCGGGGATCAAGTTTTTCGAGCAGTGCTGTGCACCAGCGCAACACTTTCTATAGTGGCCCGGCGCCTGCTAAAGACTTTCAAGAAATCTAAGACGGTGGCCATAAGAGTAGGGGATGGGCGTATCATCCATTCCTTGGGGGGAGTCGATGTGACTATTTGTCTTGGCGACGAAACTGTGACCCAACACTGCAGAGTGTTGGACACTGACGCCTTTGACATCGTCATTGGTACCGACTTCCTGCGAAGAAACCCCCAGGTAAAAATGCTGCCTCTCCAGCGCCACTATTCGCTGCACAGCGACTTTGGCAGTGGGTTCTTCTCCGTACCTTTGGAACTGTCAGGACAAAAAGAGTCTGGGCTGCGCTACACAGCCAAGACTAACTACCGTACTGAAAACTACCGATTGGCCTGTCACGTTCTTGAAAATGGACTGGCGGCCCTTCAGGTAACCCTGGATGAGATCCAGGTGGAATCGTTTGCGAGCCAAGAACAGCACATCATGCAGTTGTATTGCTCGAAACATTTGAAGAAAGCTTTCCGTTTCTTTTGGAAAGCAACGGGCCTAGCGTATGCTAACCCTCCCTTCTCCCTGCTCGCGAAGGGTCTAACCAAAATCGCTTATGAGGGAGGAAGGGTTGTCATGTGCAGCCCTGACTGGGGTTGCTCAGGTGAACACGCTTGTTGGCGCCGTATGCTAGACCGAATGACCGTGGGAAGAGTACAACTCCTCGACGGTCCCATTTACGTGCCTGGGGACTCAGACACAGCTATGCAGGCCCCTGACTGGGCCAGTGTCCTATCCATTGTTGATGGATCCCTCGATACTGTACCTCTGTGTGATCTGGATCAGGTGCTACTGAAAGAGGTCATGGCCGAAAATCGTGGCCTGAGCCTTTCTGATCTCAAAAAACGATCTCCTGAGCACCTATCTGCCACACTTAAAGGGTGTGAATCTCCTGATGGATATTTGGAACCTGCAGCTGTAAAAGAGGACACTGACGACCAACTGCCTGAGATCGCCAGCACTATCCCTCCTATTGATCCCAGCTGTGTTGCCCTAAAACACAGTGCCTTCCTGGCCCAGCTGTTGCTGGAGGAGGTAGATCTAGTGTCAACCTCAGAACCAACTTCCCCTGTTAGGAAACCGGTGCTGCACATGCAGCATATGCACACAGGTGAACCCGTGGCCCGGAGTCCTGATGCTCTAGCGCGGCCTGCTTCTAATAATATGCCACTGTCTGGGCATGACACTCAGGAACTCTGACAGCTGTTGTACCTGAGGGCCGAAGGTATTGAGCGCCGAGAGCGGCTACAATACCTCAGACAGACCTGGAAATCCTCCATCTGGTCTGAGGAGGACGATGATGCCTACACACTGCCTCACCCTGAAATACCCCTAGTGTATTCTCTGCACTATGGGCAGCAATGTCCCCCTGAGTGGGACGATGGTTCAGTACCTGCCAAAACTGCTGATTGGCAGAAAGAGAAAGAGCATGGAAAGAGCAACCTCCATGCTGAGGAGGATTTCCTGCAGAAAATTGAGAGTTTTAACCTTGACCCCCGACTGAAGAAACTGCTCCTAACCTATGAGGAGGTGTTCGGCGCCCTGCCGCCTCCCCTTTCCTGTAAAAAACTTGTCCAGATGGACCTGAAACTGAAACCTGAATTTGAGAAGACGCGAGTGAGGCATCGTCCCTACCCCGCTCCTCCGGAACAGGTTAAAGAAATCGAGCGCCAGATCCAGGAATGTATTGATGCTGACCTTGTGGAAGAATATAAGAAGGGGGACTACCCCCAGGACTGCAGTCCCTGTTTCCTCGTTCCTAAACCAGGATCGACTGCCCTACGATTGGTTGTTGACTATGTTGAGGTCAACAAGAAAACCCAAAACCACTCAGGGAGTATTCCTAACATGGGAAATACCCTGGAGTGTATTGCCAAATGTCGGTACAAGATCAAAATGGACAAACGCAGTGGTTTCTGGCAGGTAGACGTAACCGCCGCAGCTCAGAAACTGCTGGCTTTTATAACCCCTAAGGGTCGTGTGTTTAAGTGGAAGGTCATGCCTTTCGGGGTGGCCAATGCCCCAGCACTCTTCCAAGAACTAATGAACAAAATTTTGTACATACTTAGGCGCAGACCTCTAGTACAGGATTTGATTTCTTGAGGTGCAGAAATGGAGGCCCACACCGATGACGTGAGTTTGGGTACCAATACCCAAGAGGACCATGTCCTTCTCCTCCGTGAATTTTTCATTGTTTGTCAGGAAAACCATCTCCGAATCAAACTCCAAAAATGGGAGTTCATGAAAGAGGAGATGGATTATTTGGGTTTCGACGTGGGGTATGGCTCGTCGAAACCAGCCGTGTCTAAGATGCAGCCCCTACAGGAGATGCAGATTCCCGATGACCCTAAGAAGGCTCTACACGACGTGAGGAGTTTTGTGGGCGCCTGTAACTTCTATAGGCGCCACATCCACAATTTTACCTACTCCTCTGCCCCTCTTACTGACGTAATCAAGAAAGGTACTCCCTGGAGGTGGACCGCCAGAGAGGAGGAATGTTTCAAGAAGTTGACGAAGAAAATTGCCTCCTCCAACTGCCTGGGAGTACCCCGCCCTAAGGCCGAGATAGTCCTGATCACTGATGCCAGCAATGTAGGGGGGGGTGGAACGATCTACCTATGGCAGGAGCTTAAATCAGCTGAACGAATCCACTGCCATTATCGTACTAGCGGACTGAACCGTGATGGCTCCTTGAAGCATGACTCTCCTACCAGTGAGTGGCGACTTGTGCCACTGGGACACTGGAACTGGAAATGGAACCAAGCGCGTTCCAATTACAGCACCTACGACCATGAACTCCTGGCCGCTTTGTTGGTGCCCTCATCGCAGTCCCGACTATTGGAATCTAATCCTATTGGCTGGCTCTAGGACCAGGAACCAGTGAAGTCTTTTCAGAAGGGAACAACACCGGAGAAAGTGAAACTAAAGCGGTGGTGGACCCACCTGAGCCAGTTCAGGCTGACAGTCCATCATATCTGTGGTATAAAAAATGAACTGTCTGACTATATATCGCGCAATAACTTCAATGCGCTTATTGGTGACAGGTCTCAGGCACTCGCCAAAGAGGCTTTCCAGCGTATGGATGTCCAGCTTGACCTGTCCATGGGGACTGCTTAATCCTCGAGGGTTGGAGCCTAACTGACTATCAGTCAGAGTATAAAGAAATTCTCTAGACCCTCAGCACTGGTCTCGAACCCCGTGTCATTGACGGGCACCAGTGGTATAAAGACAACCAGTACCTCTTCTACGAGGACCGTATTGCTGTGCCTGAGGCCCGACTTGATGGGTGCCTACAGTGGTCCCATCTCAGCTCAGGTCACACTGGCGCTAACCGCTCAGTGGACTTCTTCCGTGAATGTTTGTACTCTAGTCTAACCCTGATTGAACGGAGGTCTCGTATGCAGACCATTGTGGATGCTTGTGGCTGTCATGCCAGCAAGCATAGCAACAGTGGGGATAGGGGACTGATTTCCAGCTTACCCATACCCTATTGTACTAACTCTCTTCTCTATGTGGATTTCATCCACGGCCTACCTCGCTTCGGCGGCTATGATAGTTGCCTATTGGTCACCTGTGGCCTGTCTCGCTTCACCCGTGTGCTCCCTTGCAATAAGAAAATCACAGGTGAGCAGACTATGAAAATGTTGGTCGAACAATGGTTCGAACCCTTTGGAGCACCTAAGCAGGTGCACTCTGATGAGGATGTACGCATCCGCAGTGACACTGAATGGTACAAACGAGTGCTGAATGCCCTCAACGTTGAGGTAATGACAGGTGTACCCTATACCCACATGTCTAACCCTCTTTGTGAGAGACAAAACCGTGTGGCCGAACAGAACCTGAGAATCCTGATAAAACAGGAACGTACCGAAGACTGGGTACGCCTAGTGCCCTGGGCAGTGCTGACCATGAGCTCTCAGAGGAGCTCTTTTACGGGTTTCACTGCCCACGTGTTATCACATGGGCTGTTCCATGGAGGACGACGTGCTTGGTTCTTCAAAACCCCCTTTCCTGAGGCTTTCAAGAGCCCTGTTCAGGATTGGCTGGAACACAAACAGTCTATGGCTAACCAGGCTGGGACTAACCTCAGACATACGGTGACCGTGAACTGAGCCGACGGAATCGCCTACAGCGACATGCCAGCTTCAAGGTTGGTGACCTTGTTTTGGTTCACCATTCACGCCTACCCTCCTGGCCTCGTAGCTGCCTACAGGACCCTTATTTTGGGCCCTACCGTATCATGGCGATAGACGGATCTAGGATCCATCTCAGGTGCAGTCCACGTCTAGGTGGTGAACTGCTTTGTGCGCCTAAGCAGTTGAGGCAGTATCACTCCCTTGACGATTTGTCCCGGGATTAGTGGCACCTCAGCGACAGTGAGGTCGAGCGTATCGACCTAGAGAACGCTGCCAACCCAGAGGAGAATGTTATTATGAGTCTTTCAGCTCTTATTGTGCCTCTCCTGCTGCTTGCTGTTGGTGTAGGGTTCCTGCTGCTTGTTTTTGATAAAGAAAATGTTTTGTGGATGAAATACAACCAATTCAGGATAACCCAAGCCAGAGATGAGCAGGGAGAAGCCAAACAGGATCAAAGCATGCAGGGCTGCAGTCAGAAAAGAGTTAGATAATAAAGATATCCACAATAGACTACAGCAGTAGACAATCAATGCAACTTGGATCAAAATATTTCACATGATTGAGAAAAACTGATTGGAAAACTGCCCCAAGGGCTGCTGGCTCAGCTAGCACTACACAATCCCCATATATGGGCCAACTCCTTAAAACCGGTTTGTTTTCTCTGTTTTCTGCTCTTTTGGTGCCCTTTGCTACCTTTCATTGAAACGGGCACCCTCAAAATATACACAAAAATGGTATTATACATGAATAATGAAATTTTTGACCTCAAATACCCCCTCCATGGGGTTTGAACCCACACTCTACCAACCTTAGAGTTGTGTTTTTCCTCTAAGCTACGACCTGTCGTCGACGATCTCAGAGAAAACCGTAGTATAATAAAAAATTTGGAAAATCAGTACTCCTTACATGCTCCAACCACTATTAACCTCCCATGCTCTTAAAACCGGTCACGCGCTCACTGAGTTGTTCAACTAGTGATTTGCTGTACCCAGAGCTTTGATTTCTGATGCAATCCAAAATGTTTTAAGGATATAAATTTTAACAAAATGACAGAAGGAAATGAGACACTGGATTTTCACGGGTTCGTGCTGAAATTGCCGGATTCGGCGTGGAACCTGAGTTCTGAGTCGTTGGAACATGCAGCACAGTTGGCAAAGGAAGGCGCAATGAGTGGTCTCAGTCCTTGGCAGGCAGCGTCACTGTATTCCAAACTTACAGGAAAGAAAACACTGGCCACTGTCAAAGACACGATGGCCTTGGTTCGTGATGCCTTACTCACCTTAAAGGGCGACGACATTGGCAGAACAGGAACGTCGTCGCATCGCGAAGACGTCTTCTTGGCATGCGAAACTTTGAGCGGTCCCAAGGACCACGCTGGCCCCGCGTCGGACAAGGAGTCCACGTTCGTGTGGCGCGATGAGGTTCTGTCGCTTCCTTCACGCTTGTCTGCACTCCTGGAAGAGCGAAAGGTTTTGCAAGACGAGTTTCGCAGAAAAAAGATGTTGAAGCACCTTCCAGTGTTCGACGAGTTCCATAGGGCAGCTGTTAATAACGCGCCAACGCACAAACATCCAGCGGACGCGGAGAAGCGTCGTTGGGAACAACAGGTAAAAGACGCCATGCGAGTCCTGGGAGTAGTCTTAGCACGCGAAGATGACACAACGGTAGCTCCGGAAGCACCTGTTTCATTGGTACTATGTGAACATTTGTTTGCAATGTTGGGTGCGTTGGACTACAGCATCCAAAGCTCCCGGCGAGTGGCAGTAGATAAACGGTTTGAACAACCTGCGATTGCACCAGAGTTACTCTCGAAGGATGACATGTCACTACTTCAGTCGCGCAACAAATTACAAAAAGACCTGAGAGGCACGCGTTTCTCCCCTTACTCGCATCGTAGTTCTTTCCGTTTGTTTTCAACACGAGGTCGTTTTGATCCACGGAGATCTGGCAAAGGAGGCAAAGGCAAAGGTAAGGGTTTCACCCAAAGATTTGTGCCACGTAACGACAAGTTAGATGAACGACCACAGCAGTAGCTTGACTGTAGAGGATTTATTGGCGCCAGCCGTGTGCGTGCCACCGCCGATCCATCCCCACATGCCACTCTATTTGCGCTGTCGTGCACAATTGCATGAATGGGAAGCGTTGAAGGACACATACGCGGCGTCAGTGATTCGCAATGGGCTGCAGCTTGATTGGGTTGACGGTTTTGATCCGGATCGGCCAACCGACGACTTCCGTCCTCGTTCTTCCCACGCAGAGGTAACCGACCCTGAATTGGTAAAACACGTGTTGGATGCAGTGCAACAGGGTTGCATGGAACGCGTCGAGCGAAAAGACATTAAGTGTTGTGCAAGTATGTTCGCAGTGGACAAAGCGTCAGACGAGGCACATCCTGAGGGAGGCCGTCGACCTATCACCAATTTGAAGAACGTGAACCAGTTTGTACAGACCACCTATTTTCGTTTGGTCACTCTGTTGGGCATTTTACCGTTCTTGAGACCCGGTCAGTATGCTTGCAAAATTGACTTGAAAAGTGCTTATTTTCACATGGGTATCCATCCGCGGGATCGACCTTATTTGGGGGTCTACGTCGACGGTGAATTTTACAGGTGGTGCGTTTTGCCGTTTGGATTAAACGTTGCTCCACGGGAATGGCAACGCCTCATGCAACCAATTTTAAATGCCGTGCGCGAACGCGGAGCACTCGTTTGGGTCTACTTGGACGATTGGCTCATCATTGGCAATACTTACCGTGAATGTCTGGAACACACACGTTTTTTGGTACAACTTTTGCATCGGTTGGGTATATTGGTCAATGTCCCAAAATCATGTTTGGAGCCGTCTCAAGAAATTATAATGCTTGGTTTTTTGCTAAACTTCAGGGAAGGATTCGTCGCGGTACCTCCAAAGCGCCTAAAAGCAATTTTTCGGGACGTGAACAGACTGGCACACAGTCACACACCATCAGTGAGGCGATGCGCCTCCGTTCTTGGAAGAATCCGTTCCTTGTTGTTCGCCATGCCCCATATCCGACTCCTCAGCGACGCCCTGGCGGTGCACGTGGCGGTGGCAGTCCAGGCTGGCTGGGAGGCAGACGTGGCGCTCCCGGAGCGCGTGTCACGTCAGTTGATGGATCTGGCGGACGAGTTACACCAGTGGAAGGGACGCACCTTCGTAGTTTCCATGGGTCACGTCAGGGACATGTACTCGGACGCGTCAGATCTGGCGTGGGGCGGAGTCCTTCAAGGGAATGCCCAAGCAGCGTTCGGTTGGTTCCTGAATCGAGAGGAACACATAAACGTCAAAGAGTTCAGGGGAGCCCTACTGACTATTCAAGCGTATGCGCTGAGGGACACCACGCTGCGATTTTTCACCGACTCAATGGTCCTTTACTGGTATCTCCGCAAGTGGGGAGGTCGCAAGCCGCGGTTCAACGCATTGATTCTCCAACTGTGGAATTTTACACAAGCCAATCGCATCGAGATTCAACCGTTTTACGTGCACACCTCGGTGAATCCGGCGGACATTTGGTCTCGGCTTCGTTGGACACCGTCGGAGGCTACCTTCCCGTCGGACGTGTTGACTTGGATCCTGGAGGAGTTCAAAAGTTGGATTCAGCCGGAAATCGATTGGATGTCAAGGAGTTCCAATGCGGTGTGCAGCAAGTTCGTCAGTCCGTGTCCTCAGCCGGGGGCTTACGCCATCGATGTCTTCTCCCAGAATCTAACTTTACTTTCACCGGGGTGGGTCTTCCCGCCGTTCAAGCACATACCTCAGTTGGTCAACAAAGTGTTGGAGTCACCAGGGGTGAAGGTTCTCATGGCTCTGCCGTACAGGCCGCGCGAGGTTTGGTGGAACCTATTGATGAAACACGTGAAGTTCGCAGTGAACACGTCGGAGTTCCGTTTGCAAATGCCAGACGGCACGGAGACACAACCACGTTTCGTGTTGACCTTGGCGTATGTTTGCGTGAATACTATCAATTGCGAGGAGCTACCAACGAAGAGGAGACGCTTATCATCAATGAAATCGGGAAGGACACCTTGAAACGTTACAATTCTGCGTGGCACATGTTTGGTACGTTCTTGTTACAAGACGCGGCGCTTGCTCCACTGTTAAAGGTGGAGCGCTTTGGTCAAATCCCACTGATGACGGTGGCGGTGCAACTTTTAAAGTTTTCACGCACGCATTCTTTAAGTGCTGGGCGTATGGCGTATTCAGCAGTGTGTTTATTCCCGTGCTTTTCGCAACTACGTTTCGAGGGTATGCTACGCAACTTGAAACGTGACTGGTTCGTCAGTGTTCCTCATTATCATCGTTTCTATGATGTACGACGTCTTATACAAGTCATGCATCAGCAACCTGTGGAGACGGAAGCTCAGCTGCGCTTGCAAGCCATTTTGTCCTTGAGATTCTTTGCCGTGTTCCGAGGCGTTGATCTGGCGCGATCACGTAGGGATATCCAACGCGCTGCTCAGCCTTGGTTCATTTCTGCTAAGCGAAAAGGGAGGAGATACTATGCACGTTATCCTATTCACAATGTTACGCCACCGTCAATTGATCCGCAGCGCTGCTTAGCGCGTTATTTGGAGGCTACTGGTGATTACGAGGGTTCTGAGATTTTTGTGTCCCTACGAAAGCCACGGAAGCCTTTATCATCTGATACCATCAACGGTCTCACTACTCGCTGGTTAAGGAAACACCTACTGGAATTGGGGGAACTGGAGACGGATTCGTTTTCCGCGCATTCTACACGAGGAGCAGCAGCAACTGCACTAATCTATCTTGGCGTGGATCCGCATGTGGTAGCAGCATTTTGTGATTGGTCCTGTTACGATACATTCAAAACGTTTTACGACAGGACCAGAGCTCTGTTGCGCATCGCGCAAGTTCTGGTCCCTCCTGATCTGGCGACTGGAGAAGCGGCGCGCGCTTCGCGCCTGGCGATTAATTAATTCTTATAAAGGGTTCAGTTCACGGGAGCTCAGTCTTCCGTTCTGTTGCCCATATATGGGGATTGTGTAGTGCTAGCTGAGCCAGCTCGGATTTACCCGAATAGGTGAGGAGGAAAGAAGAGATGGCGAAGCAATAGAACTACACAAGACACATATATGCCCACCCTGTCCCTCCCTTAAGTTCTTCGCTCACCGTGAAAAGCAGTTGACACTTGGGTCGTCGGTTGCCACGGTTTTAAGAGCATGGGAGGTTAATAGTGGTTGGAGCATGTAAGGAGTACTGATTTTCCAAATTTTTTATTATACTACGGTTTTCTCTGAGATCGTCGACGACAGGTCGTAGCTTAGAGGAAAAACACAACTCTAAGGTTGGTAGAGTGTGGGTTCAAACCCCATGGAGGGGGTATTTGAGGTCATAAATTTCATTTTTCATGTATAATACCATTTTTGTGTATATTTTGAGGGTGCCCGTTTCAATGAAAGGTAGCAAAGGGCACCAAAAGAGCAGAAAACAGAGAAAACAAACCGGTTTTAAGGAGTTGGCCCATATATGTGTCTTGTGTAGTGCTATTGCTTCGCCATCTCTTCTTTCCTCCTCACCTATTCGGGTAAATCCGACACACTGCATATAGTGCCATCTTGAGATGTGCACTCTTTGTTTTGGGTCCCATAGGTGTTGAGGTGGCATGGCTTGTGGCGCTGAGGTCACTGCCATGTCACATGGGATTTTCCTACTTAGCTAGGCTGACTGGGAATTGAACCCACGACCTCTCAAAAAGAGGTTCCACAGCCCCCTAGGGTGCATACCACTAGGATAGCTAAGCATTCATGAGAAAATATAGAAAAATGTATAGGCTCTGGATCAATGTCAGCGCCTCAGTCAGTCCAAGAAAAGGTGTAAAAGATCAATCAGTTGGGGGGTCAGGGGTCCACACAACCTCCATAGTTTAATGCTTGGTTTTATAGGTAAAAATGTCTTGTCACCCCTTTTTGGATAGGCCAATACTAAGATAAAAATGTGTTATGCCTTTAGGTCTCTTTGTAACAACTAAAGCTAACCTTTTGGCTAGGAAATACACTTTTTCTTACTTTCCCCTTATGCAGTGGTGGCCACCACTTCCGCATTTTAAAGGAAAAAGGGAATTTTTCTTGGCCTCTCCATGGCTTCAACATTTTTTTAAAATTTCCTATAACATCCCTAACATTGGAAAGAAGGCGCTGCATCAGGGCAGTTGCCAGTTTCTGCTGAGTCATAAAAGACACCTACAGCTCCCACTGCGCTCATTGGCGTCGCTGGGGCAGCTGTGGCTTGGTAGGAGGTTAGAATGGGCATGCCAATTCATGTGTGCACAACCCTCTCCCTCCAAGTGGCAAAACGCAGTGCAATACGCAAAACCCAACGCTGGATATGATCAGGGCACGCTGTATGGGGTCTCAATGAACCAGCTGTAAGACCTGATCTGTCCTTAGTGCGTTGAAAATTAATTTACCCTCATGGGGGTTTGAGATTCAGGACAGTGGTCCAGGAGTCAGTTTTTCGGCGTGAACATGGCCTACTCCACTGTTTGCGCTCCAGGATATCTGCAGAGAGACGACGAAGGGTTGAGGGACTGACAGGCATGCAACGATCAACGCAAACACCAAAATCCGTCAAATGACGGCCTAGAATTTTTCTGACGCCACACACCTGTCCAGAATCTTCATGTGCATCAAATGCACATTTTTGGGCAATTTATCTCCATCACAGGAATTTTGAAATTCCTGGATTTACACGCAGAGAAAAGCGGTGCGCCGGAGCGCATCCTAATTGGGCGCCAGAAAATACAAAAATAATAAGATTATAATAGTATGTCACGTAATAATAAGAAAATGACGAGACAGACAATAAAGAATAAACGTAGGAATTCCACGTTTGCTTCGAGGAGCAATGAAGAGGAATGAATTCAAGAAAATCAAAATGCATTCAGAGAACAAGGTATAAACATACAGGTCTTGTTTGCTTCGTATGCAGCATGCACATTGCTTGTCTCGTGTGATTGTGATCGCGCAGTGTAGCAACGCAAACATAGAAGAGAGGGACAGATTAGAAGATTGCAAGATGATTGGAGGTGAGATCGGGTGATTAGAGCATACACGGGCGTGCATAAACGCTTGCCTCGCTTGTGACTCGTTTTCTTCCTCCCTTGCTTCGCTCTCCAGAGGTAGGTAAGGTAGGTAAGCCCAGGAGGGGCCACCACCTGGTAGAGTTCGTGATCTTGGTATGGATTTTGGAAAAAATAGGAGATGGAAACCTTCGTGCATGCTCGTGCATTCACATGGCGCATTAAAGGGTAGGCCACGCGTGGTGCGCACGGTAAAACCTTTGTTTAGGTTACCCAGGGGCTCCACCCTACGTTCTTTAAGAGAACGGGTGGAGTTCCTTAAGCTTGCTTGCTTGTACTGGGGTTCAGGAACAGCGTATTATAGGGCAGCCTGAGAAGCGTATAATACGTGGGGGCTGTCTTGGTTCCTCCGTCCTGAACCTCAGTCATTGGCCTCTGCTTTACAGGTGGGAAGGTCAGCGTGAATTGGTGCAGGTGCGGTTGCCTTCGGCTACTTTTGAATTTTTCGCCCAAGCTAAAACGGGCGCTGATCACACAATCAACAAACTACCCCTCAGCCAGGAGTGGCAAGGGCAGTCCGACCTCTTCAACATCCACGCATTGCACGCAACCTGAGCACTCCTTCCCTCTAAGCCCTAACAGAGAACGCGTTGTGGCGTCCCTGTTAGGCCACAGTCGCTTAGTAGCGCTGTGTTCTGTCGTCCCTTTCACAGGCAGGCCTCTAGGGCCTTTGACATCCGCGTCAACAACCCCAAGTAGCATGTGGGTGTAGGAGTGGCAAGCCAGGGTGAGGGCTTGGACCTCAGAGCCCGCTCATCCTTCGATGGCTGGTGCCACTATAGTGAGTGTAGGACCTGTAGTGTGTGTCTCACTGTCGCGCCTGTTTCCTGAAATTTTATCAAGGTTTTGGTGGGCAGTGGCAGTGGTTGGTCCAAGTTTTGGCCATCGTAGCAAACAGGCGTTTTCATGCCTCATAGCTTTTCCCCTGTAGTAGGCAGGTAGGTAGGAAAACAATACTGGGACCCACGTGCTGGGTATTCCCCAAAGGTTTTGCGCCATCACAGAAACTGGGCGCTTAGGGGCGGAGAGACCCGGGGCGTACCCTGTGGCACCAGTAAGACATCCGCAGGGTTCAGCAAGGGTGCAGACTTGGGTATAATTAGGACGCCGTTTCTGCAGCTTGCTCATAGGTCCTCAGGATCAGCACACTCACACACACGCATAGGAAGGTTCGGGAAGGGTTCAGTCCCTAGGTTTCCTCTGAGAGGCAAGCGTCTCAGCGAGCCTCAGCAACTCTCCTAGGTTGTTCTGGGACACCCAGTCTACCAGAACAGAATTCAGGCGTCCCTCAGGAAGAACAAAGGCAGAGAAGGGTTCCCAGGTAGCTTCTTCAACTCGAAACCCTTCCCAGAGGGTGAGGAAACGCCACCCTTGGTGATAGCGGTGTCGGATGACCGACTTCACCAGGTAGAAGCCTTCCTTAGCCATCTCCTCGGCATTCATGTTGGGGAGTTCTCCTTCTACTTCCATGGGGCTGGCACCGGCCTGTAGGTCCAGAGCGGCGATCTCCTCGTCGTTTAGTTCCCACTCTTCACCACAGAGGTCCTCTGGGTCGTAGTAGAACTTGCGCTGTTGAGCAGCACACACCAGGGTCCCCCCTAGTCGGGGATAACACCGCACGTTGATACGGTGACCATCCACAGATAGGATCTTGTAGCGCCCAAAGTAGGGGCCATCGCTGGTGGGGCGTGGCCAGGCGGGTAGCCAATTGTGGTGCACCAGCACCCAGTCCCCCTCTTGGTAGGAGGCGGGCACCCTGTGCTTGTTCTTCTTGTTCCACTGGCGCTCCCTCACTCTCTGGAGCATAGCCTTGGCCTTCTCCACCTTGTCTTGTTGCTCCTTCACCCACTGACCCACAGTGGAGTAGGAATAGTCAGGATAGGGAGCGTGTAGGAACCACGCCGGGCGTCCCATGAACAGCTCATGGGGCGTATAGCCAGTTGCCGAAATCTCTTGGGAGTTCATCATCAAGGATATGACGGGAAGTAGTCTCACCCGGTCTTTGGTGCGCTCAGTCTTGCACCATATCCTTACGTTCTCCTTGAGAACACGAATCTGTCGCTCACATAGGGGGTTACTCGTATGAGTATAGGGAATCCTCGTTGACACCTGGACATTGAGGGATCTCAGGACTCTCTTGTACTAGCCAGTGTCGGAGCGTACTCGGACATCTTCATCTGAGTTAATCTCTTTAGGTGCCCCATAGACACAGAGCCACTCTTCCAGGAGTATCTTGATGGTCTCCTCGCCGGTGATGTGTTTGGTGCATGGGAACACCCCGGTAAACCTGGTCAGCCCACAGGTTACCACTAGGGCAAAATCATAGCCCCCGAAGTTAGGCATCTCGGTGTAGTCCACGTAGAGAACACTGTTGGCACAGTGGGGGATAGGGAGAGTCGAATAGAGACCACTCTCCCTGATATCCCCAGGTTTACAGGACCGACACGGGCACTTGTCCACGATAGGCTGGAGGGTTTTCCGCAGCTGGTCATCAGTCCACTTAGAGTGGAACCACTGCTTGAAAATCCCCAGGGTACGGCTGGCTCCCACATGTAGGGATGCAAGTTCGAATTCGCACGAATTCGCTCGAATTCGAAGTCGCCCCTGAATCGCACGAATTCGTGGACCGCTCCGAACTGGAATTCGCAACTTCAAATTCGAATCCTCCCTGATTCGCTTGATTCAGTCCATAGGCACGTACAAATTTACCTTCTAGGTTGCAATTCACCTTTTTACATATGGGTATGCCACTACCCAGTACCATATCGCATAAAAGATTTCCCAAAAGGTTCCGTAACCTTGCAATTTTTGTTGTTTGTTGTTGCTTGCATTTACCCTGCTCAAACGATTTGACGATTTGACAAAAAAAAAGAAAATCAAAACCAAGAATTCCAAAGTTCCTTGATTCTTTCAAACGCGTTTTGGAAAAGAAGCAGCAACGAAGCATGCAAGATCACCAATCCACACACAAACCATCACATGTGATCCACTTGTTGCCCTTATTGGGCCTTCATTCAGTGCATTCTTGAAGTGAATCGTTGGACTTGAAGTCATCTAAGAGAGAGCATACACGGCACCGGGAAGGGTAAGGAGGGTACCGCTGTCAAGGATACGCAAGGGCTACAAGGGGCTATGTACATAGCTTATAGGGAGGTTGGAGCAGGTGCGCTGGCTGGGTGCAGCTCCGTGCACGTCAGTAGCTTCGTGCACACGTCGTTGTGGGTGCCCAGGGCCTCACTGCGGCTGCGTCGGGCTGCTCTCGGCTGCTTCTCCTTCCACACACGCCCGACAGTGCGTGGTTGCCAAGGGGCAACACGTTTTGACTGTCAAAAACTAAAAAAAAAGTCGAAAATCAACAGTTCGGGACGGGTTTTTCTCCAAACTGGTGGACTTCTGGGGAGAATGGAGGGTACCGCCATGTTCGTTGGAGCTAGGCGGACACAGCGGTGTGTTCAAAATGCAAAAGTAAATTTTGTTTTCGAAAACGAGTACGCAGGCACCGGACAAGAAAGTCAACGGCTCAATCGAAGCAGAATCATCATAGTTTTCATTGTATCAAGTGCAAAAAAATATTGCATCGCACAGTTCAAAGTTAGTTTTTCATCTGGAGTAGAGACGGCGCACGCGTGATCATTTTGCCGTCGCCTGCGAATTCGCAGCGCGAATTCGCCCCGAATTCGCAGCACTAAGAATTTCAGGCCGAATTCGCAGCGAATTCGCGCTGCGAACGAATTCGCAGCGAATTCGGCGAATTCAAATTGAATTCGCTGCGATTCTGCATCCCTACCCACATGACCACTGGACTCATGGGTCCACTTGAGGAGCGCCGGGATTCTGTCGCTAGGCAGGACTATCCGGTCCTCATGCCAGAGGTAGGACTTGTCCCATTTCCACTGTTCCTGGTTGGCCAGGACGGGCTTCAGACGCTTCTCCAGGGGTTTGTAGATATCCCCAAACTCCTTCAGGTACTCCACTTGTCGGAGTCCATCTAGAGGTCTGATCATGGTCATGGTCAAGTCGAGGTGTACCTCCAAACCGCTGACCGCCTCCTTGGCTAGCTCCTCAGACCTGGCACCAATCATGTCGTCGAAGTTGTTGCGGCTGATATAGTGTATTGTGCTTGTACTTAGACTGTATTGCCAACTTACTTAGGGTGCACAATAAACCCTTTTGTCCTTGTCTTGCACTTTAAAATCAAATGTGTTTAAATGAAATTCTCCATTCCAATTGATTGCCTTGGCAAGCACAAAGTAGGCAACAGCAAGGAGACGAAGTCTTGAACGAACATTGAGCTGGACAAACTGGCTGATCCAGTAATACGGGTTCACATGCCTAAATAACAAGAAAATTGATATCACAATAAATTCTCATTAAAAAGGCAATAAAACCTATATTTTAGCACTTTTCTGAGTAGTCTATCTTATCACAGGCCTTGTCAACATTACGTAAATTGCTGTTGACGGCAAAAGACGGCAACAGTCGCGACAGGCCATCTGCAGCTTCGAAATAGCTTCAAAATAGCTTCTGGTACATTAGAACCTTCTAAAATGCTATAAAACATGATTAAATTACATTGTGAGCATATGGGATGTGATTATTAATGTATGGCTACTAATGTATCCTAGATCTCTGCTCTCTGTAGTGTACCTAAGAGCAGTAGAGTCCAGCAGCAAGCTATACACTTGGAATATAAGCCAAATATGAGCAAATATCCTAGTGTTCTAGGATGTTGAAGCTTTGAGATGTTCAGTAGAGATCCTCCAGACAGCTTCTGAGAGGCCCAAATGCCCCAACTTATTACACCCCCTTCCTAAGCTTCATGCACATTCGCTAAGAATGTTCATGACAAGCTGATAATCTAACATAAGGAGGAGTATGGGCATTAGGAACGCTCATATTGAATGTTCTGAGTGTCTAATGTAGTGTCTTACTACCCCCATCCTAGAGGTAAAGACGTATCTCCACCTAAGAGGGTAAAGTTCCTAAGTCTTGGGTATGGTAGGGCTCAGAATGGAACATGAGAAACATTAAGCAAAAAGCTAGCATACTAAGTATGAACAATGATAACCTAAATCTTCAGGTAAACAATGAGGGTAAGGGTAATACACCTGGATGTAGATATATATATTACAATGAGCTATACAAAAATCAATCACAATTGAGAATGAAATGCAACATGTGGGGTTAAACTGGACATTCAAGCTCTGCCCAAGCTGTCTATTGACAGGCTTGTCTTCGTCATCCATAGATAGGATATACCACCTTACTCAACGGACGCGTTACATGTGGCTACCTAATGCAATGGATGCATTGTGGTACCTGTTTGATGCAATGGGTTTCGTGGCCTGCATTACATGGACAGGGAAAGCGAGGCAGCATCAGCAATGACTAACTGTTGATTAGTTTAGCGGGTAGGTATAGACTCATAGTGTGTGGGGAGGTGGCAGTCACAATGAGTAGACATCATCTGACCCTGATCTGCTCTTTCTTATCCCGGCCATAGGGATTGATCCGTCTGGGGGTTTGGGGATTTATACTAATACTTCAACCAAAAAAACGTTGAAAGATATAGTCCGTCATTACCAACCTTTTACTCATACTTTCTGGCTATCTCTAAAAACAAAGCTGAAACGTCATTTACCTAACATGCCTAGAAATCATGTACAACAAAATCAATAATCCATCACGGAACAATGCCCTGGGCCACAGATGCAGAGCATATGTTCCTCAATAGGACATAGCCAACAGGAATTCGATGAGATGTGAAGCTGGAAGAAATGGTCGGTTCATGTCGCATGCGCTGTTCCTCAGCGCCAGAATAAAGTAAAACGATAAAAAAAACACCACGAAAAAAATTTCTACATAGCTGAAAATAAAGCTGATTAGCCTGAAAAACGGTTGGGACAAAAAGTGCGCGGCGAAACGCGTTAAAACACGAAGTGGAAAATTTGAACTTAAATGGACAAAGAAATAGCGCCGTAAGCGCCGTAACGCTAACACGAACATAACGCCGTACCTGCTGTCGTCTAATACGCCGTCTACGTAATGAAAACTGCGTCGCGAGCAACGCGTAAAACTCGAAGAAAAAAAATTCGTAGCACGCCGCGCCCCTGTACTCGTCCCTCACGCCCTCTTTTATTTACCATGTACCTTCCCCTCCCGCCCGTGCCCCACCCTCGACGCTTTCGCCTCCCTTACGCTGCAGGTGGAACGTGGACTTGACGCCGCGACCACAAAGGCATGCCAGCCACGACGCCGCCACCAACGCGGGGCAACATGTAAGGCAGTGAACCAGACATCGTCTTGCTGCCTGCGAGTGTGCGAGTGTGAGTGCGTTGGCTAGTGTATAATTTTATTTTATTTTCAAAAAAAAAAAAGAAAAGAAATATTTTAACAAATTTTGCAGCGGTTCTTCAAGTAGGAGAAACCAAACAAAGACAGGAAACAAACCAAACAAAGCAGCAGGATGGGACACCACACCACCACACGGCAGCACAGCACCACGGGGCGCAGCACAGGGGAGCAGGGCACCAAGGGAGAACAGGGCCCCACAGCAACACCGCACAGGGAGGAGAGGACAGGAAACGCACAGCACGACACCCCGGGACGCACACGGCACAAAGCACAGCGGCGAGCAACACCAGGCAGCAACACACCACAGCAAAACACACACAGCGCGGCGAGACACAACAAAACACAGCGCCGGAAGGCACAAGACCCCAGGACGACGGACAGCGACAGAACACACCACACGACAGCACCAAACAGAGCAACACGAAACCACACAACGCCGGGCGGCACAACGCGCAGCAACACGGCGCAGAACGGCACCCAGGGACACTCCACAGCACACCACCGAAACACGACACCAGGAGCCACCAGGAGACAACAGAGGACAGCCAGACCCAACAGCCAACACGCAAACACAACAGACAACAACACAAAACACCAGCCAGCGCCGCAGGGGCAAGAGAGCAGCGCACAGAGAGCAACCACGCAGGCACACCAGCACAGCACGGCACAAGCAGCGCACAGAAACAGCCCGGAGCACCACGGAAAGGCAAGGAACAACGCAAAAAAAAAGAACCAGCAGAGAACGCAGCAACGCACGAAAGCAAAGCACAACAACAACAGCACAACAAGACCCAGCACAACAGGGCGCAAGAACACAAGCACGCCACACAACAACGCACACAACACAAGACACACCACAGACCACAGCACCACACCACACGAAGCACGACAAACCTCAACACAGGACAGCGCAGCCAGCCGCCGAAAGGGGGGGGGACAACCAACACAAACCCGACGCAAAAAAAAAACACGCGCGAAGCGCCCAAGGGGTCGGGCGGGCAACACCACAAGGCAGCAAGGGGAAGAGCAACGCCGCCAGCACGGCGCCGACGGGCACACACAACACAACAGGCAACAACACACAAAGGGAGGGCACAGGCAAGGAGCACCGAACAACAGAGCGCAAGCGCACACCGGCCCCCGCCGAAGCACCAGGCCCACAACAACACACACCAACACGCCCAACAGACCACGACACACCAGCCCGGCACCGCACAGCCAGCACAGCACGAAAAAAAGAAAGAGAGGAAAAACAAACCCGGAAAAAGAAAACAAAACGAACAACCAAACACGCAGGGGGGGGGGGGGGAGAGAAAAAAAACAAAAGAGAGGGGGGGGAAGGACCACAAGACGCCAAGGCCCAAGGCACCCCGGGCCGGAAAACACGGAAAGCCAGAGACAAGGGGGGTGCACAAGAGGGGAGAAAAACCCAGAAACAACACAAGCAGGGCAACCCCAGCCCGGAGCGGGCCGAGCAGACAAACAGAGCAACCAAAACGAGTAAGAAAAAGTGCTTTTCCATTGCTTTGGGACATACTCTAGTTGTATTAGAGATGCACTGAGCATCCATGCATTTTTATCTTAGTATTGGTCCAGCCAAAAGTGGTGAGAACACATTTTGACCTATGGAACCAAACACCCAATCAGGATATTGAGTGGACCCCTTAATCCCCTTTCAATCAGAAGTAAAACATCTTTTCCTGAGTTGACTGAGCACTGACATACCCAAGGTAGAGCCTATGAATTTATCTATGTTTTTCCATGAATACTTATCTGCCCTAGTGGTATGCACCATAGGGGGTTAGGCACCTCTTTTTGAGAGGTCCTGGGTTCAATTCCTGGTCAGCCTAACTAAGTAGGAAGATCCCAACTAAGTAGGAAGATCCCATGTGACATGGCAGTGACCTCATCGCCACATACCATGCCACCTCAGCACATATGGGAGCCAAAACAAAGAGTGCACATCTCCTAAGATGGCACTATGGAGAGAGAGTGATCCTGAGGCAGTTTTCTAACTCTTTTCCCAAAACATTTCAGCTATCTCTGTGAATATGCATTCATTTGTATCCTGAGTTGCAGTTTCTGTGAATATCTAATCATCTTTCACTGTTTACACTGCAGCCCTTCATGCTTTGATCCTGAATTACCTTCTCTTTGCATATTGTTGGCTTGGGCTATCCTGGATTGAGTTGGCTTTACTGTATTTCAACAAACAAAAGCTTTTCATCATCCAAAACCAGCAGCAGGACACCCTACAGCAACAACAAGCAGCAGGAGAAGCAAAAACACAGTGCTGAAAACACTATAAACTTTTCTGGTAGCAAGAGGCAGCCTGTCTCTGTGCACCGGCAGCGACCCCGCGCCGTACAACCAGTGCTCCGAGCAGGCAAACATAAGCAGAAGGGTGGATTAAGATGGATCCGGGAAGAGTGGACGCCGAGGTGAACACAGCGCCAGCGCCAGAGACACCGGCAAGGCCGGCGCCTGACGCTGTACCTTCGGTGGAGCCCTTACATGGGCCAATGGATACGGCGGAGGACTCCTTGGATGGCCTCCAGACGGCCTTTGGGGCCCTGTCGGTGAAGGAAATGGTCTCTCAGCCTCAGCCTGTGAAGAGGAAGAGAGGAAACGAGAGCGAGAAGGATGCTGGAGAAGGAGCAGACGAAGGAGAGGAGCAAGGGCAAGACCCGACGGATGTCCCTACCTTCGAAGGCGCACCAAGCGCTTCTGGCCTCCAAGCATCACCCTCTCCCATAACCACCACACACCCAGCCGCCGCTACATCCACTTCCACAACCAACCAGCCTATGGCAGAGGGCACAGGCTTTACTGGCATGCCTCACTACCCCGCCTATGGCATGGGCCCACCTACCACTGCGCTCCTTGAGGCAACTACTGCCAGTGAGCCGGTGGCTTCCAGCTCTGCGCCGCGTTGGTATGCGGCTGACCATCCCCATCCACTCCACGCCACGGGAACCTACATGGAAGTTCCTGGGTATGCTCCTGGGTGTACACCTGGGTATGCACCCCTGAGTGGGTTGAGGAGAGGACCAGAGTCTTTGGGAGGCAGGAGTAGAGGATCGGGAATATCCTCCAACAGGTCCCTGACGCGGTCGGAGATCAACGAGGTGCTCCAAGGAGCCACTTCGAAAATCGTGAGCGACCTCACGCAAGAGATCAGGGAGAAACTGCAGCCCCTGATGATCCCGTCCCATGCGTCACCTACGACAGTGGGGATGTCACCCCACCGAGTACAGGCTAACCACCTGGCGGCAGGGTTGACGAATACCCTGGGGAGCCTGAGGAGCCGACCGATGCCGACTCCTGCAGCAGTACCAAGAAGCCCATTCGTCCCGAGGACAGCCCAGCCGCCCTACAGTCACGTAACGAACTCGACGAGGGCCGAGCTGGACCAGCTGGGGCTGACAGCCCTAAGGGCTATGGTGGACGTGGAGCCTTATGGCTCCAGTGATCTAGGCGGAGACCCCTCCGATGATGGGCCGCCTTCGATGACTTCTTCTTCGCCATCGGATGACGAAGACCCTGAGGACCCCGAGGACTCCAAGGGTAAGAAGAAGAAGAAGAAGAAGAAGAAGACCCGACGCCCTGAAGGACGCCGAGCTCAGGAGGCGAAGGCTATTGCCACCTCCAAGATAGTGGTGAACCTGCCTGAATTCACAGGCAAGGACCTCAGCGAGTTCGCTGAGAACTTTGGCCGGTTCCTACGACTGACCGGCCAAACCCACGCGAGTGGGCGAGTGAAGTGCGACCTGCTCCTGCAGTGCTGCAAGACGAAGTACCTGGAGAAGCAGGTCAGGCAGATCGTCACCAACTCCGCCACCTTTGCCGACGTGTTGGTTGCCCTGGAGAGGCAGTACCCAACCTACGAGACCGACCTCTCCATCAGGGCCGAGATCCAGAACCTGCCCGTGCTGCCGAACAACCCCAAACCCGGCAGGGTCTCCGAGCTGTTGGCGGACCTGGACCACTGGGCTGGGCGACTGACGCCCGGTTCCTACAGCAGCGACGACCTGCTGTTTTGGTTGTGCTCCAAGCTCCCCCGTGAGCTATGGGACGAGTGCCGTCTGACGGCTGAGCGCAAGGCTAGATCCCTCCGCTACGAGGATCTATGCGTGCTGCTCCTGGAGATGGCGCTGGAGAAGGAGAGCGACCAACACCTGAACCACTACCGTCCTGGTGGTGGAGGTTCTGGAGGCAAAGGGTACCAAGGGTCCCGACCTGGGCAGGGGACTACCCCCAAACACGCCCACGCCCGCCTAATGGAGAACGTGAAGGAGCTATTCTGGTGTGATGCCAGAGATGAACAGGGCCACCTGCAGCATGCCTCCGACTGCGAGCAGCGAGACTGCTTTGTTGTCCAGGGGAAGCAGCAGGAAAAGATCACCGGCGCCAAGGTGAAGATGCCGGATCATTACCGCTGCACCATCACGTGTGCATTCTGCGGTAAGCGGAAGCACTATGAGGACGAGTGCTACCATAAGCAACGCCTATCGGCGAAACTTAAGGGGGAAGATCCTGGCAAAAGCTCAGGCAAAGGTGGAGGCAAGGCCAAAGGCAACGACTCCGGCAAGGGCAAGTCGAAAGGACGTGGTCAAGGTGGTCAAGACAAGGGTCAAGGCGGACGAGGAGGAGGCGCTAATCGCCAGAACGACAACAAGAACAAGGACAAGAACGGAGGTAACCCCAACCCTAATCCAGGGGGGAACTCCGAGCCCTCTGGAGGGCAGTCTGGACCTACCACACGCTCACAGACGCAGGCCCAGCAAGAACAAGGAGCCAAGCGTGAGCATGAAGGTGGTGACGACGGCAACGCCAAGAAGAGAAGCCGTTTCATGAGGATGGCCCGCAAATTGCGGAACAAGGGGTTCGAGGTGACCTGTCCCGCGGAGTTCTGACGGGGACGCTCTGGTGGCACCCAAGACCTGGTGTTTTGGGTACGTATCCGACTAGGGGGACGTGAATACCTGGGGGTACTGGATACTGGAGCCACAATATCGATAGTGGCCAAGAAAATTTTACCTTGTGGGAGCCTGAAGAACACCATGACCACCGCCGCTATACGGATGGGGGATGGACATGTGGTGCACAGCTGCGGGGACTGCGAAGTGGAGGTACCTATGGGCTCCAAGACTATCGCCCATCGGTTCTATGTGATGGACACTGATGCCTTCGACTTTGTACTGGGTACTGACTTCTTCGTGCAGCACTCCCAGATACAATCCCTGACGCTGCAAGCGCCCTACCTCCTGTACGTGGACCACGGCAGTGGCAGAGAGTCTGTGCCACTGGAGCAGTCGGAACATACCTCGAGTTACCTGAGACTATCGAAGGAGGAGCCCTCGAACATGATGGCGGCCTCCAAAACTGAGGACTATCAACTATTGGGGGAAGTCCTAGACCAAGGTCTGAAGGAGTTGGGTTACTCTCGAGAAGACCTAAGTGTGGAGCTGTTCGCCAGCGACAAGCAGCATGTACTGGACCTATACTGCAGCAAGGGGAAGAACTGCAGCTACAAATTTTACTGGCCCTCTTTCGGGATGGCCTACGGGAACCCCAGATTCAGTGAACTGGGGAAGGTGCTGACCAAGGTGGCCTTGGAACGTTCCCGTATGGTCCTGTGTTCCCCCGATTGGGGAGCCCATGGGGGCAATGAGTACTGGCGAACCCTCCTTGACAAGCTGACTATCAGCTCTGTGCGGTTACCTGATGAGGCCATCTACGTGCCTCTGGGACGCAAGACGCCCATTGGGAAACCCGGATGGGGGAGTATGCTCAGCGTGGTGGACGGAAGTCTTACCACCATTCCCTGGGAAGACCTGGACCCTACTCTGGTCCAGGCTATACAACGAGAAAGCGATGGACTCGCCTTGGGTGACTTGAAGGATCGCCTACGACCTCAAGATGCTGTTGAAACTATACCCGGAGGAGATGAGTACGTCGTGACTGACACCAACGCCCCCAACTCTCCCTGTCATGTACCTGTTCCTGATGGAGTCTCTGAGTGTGGACTATCTGAGCTACCTAGCTCTATCCACTCAGACGACGAAACTGAGCACGACGCCTTCTTCGTGCAGACTGCGGTGGAAGAAGTGGAGAACGCCGAGTACGTCGCCCCACTCAAACCCCTACTCTCCATGAGGGTGGAAGACCCCGTGGATGAAGAGCTGGACCCTCGATCCAGGCTCAGGGAGTATGTGGATTCCAAGAGGAAGTTGGTGGCCAAAAAGCTATGCTACGCGAAGCCTACCCCCAGCTCGTGGCCACTGAAGCAAGGACGTATGGGAGACCTATCCCAACTGAAGGAGGACCTCGAACAGAAGATCACCACCTGGCAAAGGGAGGTAGATCTCAAGCTCATGAAGAGCGTATGGGGTGCCCATGTGAGGACCCCAGAGGAGGACGACCTCTCGGAGGAATGTGTATGTGAACCCCCTAAAGCGTGCCTATGTTGCCATCGTCCACCGGAGATGGTTGAGCGAGACCTTCTGTATGCCTACCAAGGGCTGAAGGATGCTACCGCGGGCGAAGAGTCGGTGGAGGACCACCTCCCGACGTCTATTCAAGGGGCAAGCAACTTACACTCCGACGAGGACATGGAGGACAAGATCAAGGTACTGGACCCGCGGGTGCAAAAGCTGATAAGGACCTATCTGGAGGTGTTCGGAGAACTACCCCCTCCAGCCTCATGCGACAAGCTGGTACAGATGGACCTCAAGCTGAAACCCGAGTTCGTGGGTCACAAGATCCGGAGGAGACCCTATCCAGCTCCTAAAGAGCAGGCCGACGAGATTGAGCGACAGATACAAGAATGTATCGACGCTGGCCTAGTCCTGGAGTACAAGGATGGGGACTACCCCCTACACTGCAGCCCCTGTTTCCTGGTGGCTAAACCTGGGTCTACAGCCAAACGGCTGGTAGTGGACTATGGAGAGCTGAACAAGAAGACGCTGAACCACTCAGGGTCCATTCCCAATATGGAGTCTACCCTGGAGAAGATAGCCTCCTGTCGCTACAAGACCAAGATGGACAAGCGAAGTGGATTCTGGCAAGTGGACCTGACGCCCAACGCGCAGGAACTACTGGCCTTCATCACCCCTCAGGGGAGGGTATTCAAGTGGAAGGTCATGCCATTCGGCGTGGCTAACGCCCCCGCTCTGTTCCAAGAGCTGATGAACAAGATCTTGTCCATCCTACGAAGGAGACCTAAGGTGCAGGAGCTCATATCCCGTGGGGCCCAGATGGAGGCTCACATCGATGATGTATGCCTCGGGACCAATACCCAGGAGGATCACCTAATCCTCTTGGGTGAGTTCTTTGCGGTCTGCCAGGAGAACCACACACGACTCAAGCTGGAGAAGTGTGAGTTCATGCAGGAGACCATGCAGTACCTGGGGTTTGACGTTGGCTATGGGTGGTGGACCCCAGCGGCCTCTAAGGCCAAACCCCTGATGGATGCCAAGGTACGACACGAAGACCCCAAGAAAGGACTTCATGATGTACGCAGTTTCATTGGGGCGTGCAACTTCTATCGCCGCCATATCAAAAACTTCACCTACACCAGCGCGGTACTGACTGACTTGATCAAGAAGAGTACTACTTGGCGCTGGGGCCCACAAGAGCAACAAGCGTTTGACGAGCTCAAAGACAAGGTAGCCAACGCTAAGTGCTTGGGCGTGCCTAGGGCACAAGGGGAGATTATCCTGGTGACCGACGCCAGCAATGTGGGCGGTGGTGGAACGTTGTTCCAGTGGCAAGCACTAGAGAAGGAGGAGTTCGACTCGGCCATTTCCCAATGGGGGACGGAAGGTCTCAACCGAGATGGAACCCTCAAGCACAGCTACCCTGACGACAAGTGGGTCCTAGTACCTCTGGGCCACTGGAACTGGAAGTGGAACCAGGCCAGAGGGAACTACTCCACCTATGAGCAGGAACTGCTCGCGGGTATGCTGGTGCTATCCTCACAAGCACGACTGTTGGGGAGTAACACTGTGGTCTGGCTATGCGACCAAGAACCGGTCCGCAGTTTCCAGAAGGGCCCCCCACCTGAGAAGGCCAAGCTACGTCGCTGGTGGACCTACCTCAGTCAACTACGGCTGACGGTACACCATATCCAGGGAGTGAAGAACGAGTGTGCCGACTACATCAGCCGCAACAACTTCGACGCCCTGATTGGTGCCCGGTCTGAAGCGCTGGCTAAGGAAGCGTTCAGCCGTATGGACGTACACCTGGACCTAAACATGACCATGATACGCCCCCTGGATGGACTCCAACAATCGGAGTACCTACAGGAGTTTGGGGATATCTACCGGCGCCTGGAGAAACGCCTTGAACCCCTCCTGGTCAACCAAGACCAGTGGAAGCGGGACAAGAGCTACCTCTGGCACGAGGACCGCATCGTGGTGCCTAGTGACCGAGTCCCAGCGCTGCTGAAGTGGACCCATGAGTCCAGTGGTCATGTGGGTGCTGACCGTACCCTGAGGCTGTTCAAGCAGTGGTTCCACACTACGTGGACTGACGACCAGCTGCGGAAGACGCTCCTGCCTATCGTGGACAAGTGCCCGTGCAGGTCCTGTAAACCAGGGGATATCAGGGACAGAGGTCTCTACTCGACCCTGCCCATCCCTCACTGTGCTAACAGTGTTCTATACGTGGACTACACGGAGATGCCGAAGTTCGGGGGCTATGACTTCGCCCTCGTGGTAGCCTGTGGGTTGACCAGGTTTACCAGGGTGTTCCCATGTACCAAGCACATTACCGGAGAGGAGACTATCAAGATACTCCTGGAGGAGTGGTTTTGTGTCTATGGGGCGCCCAAGGAGATCAACTCCGATGAGGACGTACGAGTACGCTCAGATACTGGCTGGTACAAGAGGGTCCTGAGGTCCCTCAATGTCCAGGTGTCTACGGGGATTCCCTACTCTCACACGAGCAACCCCCTATGTGAGCGACAGATTCGTGTCCTGAAGGAGAACGTCAGGATATGGTGCAAAACTGAACGCACCAGAGACTGGGTGAGACTACTCCCCGTCATATCCTTGATGATGAACTCCCAAGAGAGTTCAGCTACTGGCTACTCGCCACATGAGCTATTCATGGGGCGCCCGGCATGGTTCCTACATGCCCCCTATCCAGAGGACACCCATTCTTCTGTGGGTGAATGGGTCCAAGAGCAACAAGCGAAGGTGGACAAGGCCAAGGCTATGCTCCAGAGAGTGAGGGAGCGTCAGTGGAACAAGAAGAACAAGCACCGTGTACCGGCCACCTACCAAGAAGGGGACTGGGTGCTGGTGCACCACAGTCGACTACCCGCCTGGCCACGCTCTACCAGCGATGACCCATACTTCGGGCCGTACAAGATCCTATCTGTGGATGGACACCGTATCACCGTGCGGTGTTCTCCCCGTCTAGGGGGGACCCTGGTGTGCGCCGCTCAACACCTAAAGCGCTACCATGATCCTGAAGACCTCTGTGGGGAGGAGTGGGAGCTGAACGACGAGGAAATCGCCGCTCTGGACCTACAAGGGGCTGCCAGCCCTATGGAAGTTGAAGGTGAACTCCCCGACATGAACGCCGAGGAGATGGCTAAGGAGGGCTTCTACCTGGTGAAGTCTGTCCTACGCCACCGCTATCGCCAGGGTTGGCGCTTCCTCACCCTCTGGGAAGGGTTTGGAGTCGAAGAGGCCACCTGGGAGCCCTTCTCTGCATTTGTTCTACCTGAGGGACGCCTAAACTCAGTTCTGGTTGACTACTTGTCCCAGAACAACCTTGGTGAGTTGTTGAGGCTCGCTGAGATGCTTGCCTCCAAGAATAAAGCTAGGGACTGAACCTTACCCTTACCTGCCAAAGCGTATGTGTGAGTGTGCTAGTCCTAAGGTCCTGAGAGCAAGCCGCAGAAGTGGTGTCCTAATTATACCCAAGTCTGCGCCCTTGCTGAACCTGGAGGGTTGGCTTATTGATGCCACGGGGTACGCCCCGGGTCTCCCCTCCCCTATGCGCCCAATTTCTGTGCTGGCGCAAAACCTTGGGGGAATACCCAGAGTGTTAATCCAGGTATTGTTTTCCCTACCTACCTGTCTACTACAGGGAGGGGTGGCCAAAAGCTATGAAGGCATGCAAAACGCCTGTTTGCTATGTGGCCAAAAACACTAACCTAACCCACTGTCACAGCCCACCAACCCAGCTAAAATTGCAGGAAAAGGGTGGGACAGTGACACGCCCCCTACAGGTCCTACACACCCTACAGTGGCACCATCCTGGTGGGCGAGCGCTGGGCAACTGGCTCTAGCCCCCACGCAGGACTACCACTCCTACACGCACACTCTACTTGGCGTTGCGAAGAGGAAGTTCTCGAGGGTCCTAGCGACCCACCTGTGAAATGACAAGAGAACACAGCGCTGCTAAGCAACTGTGGCCTCACAGGGGACGCCACAACGCGTTTCCCCTGTAAGGGCTTGGAGGGAAGGAGTGCTCTCGTGTGCAAGGCGCAGTTGTCGATGAAGTCGGACTCCCTGCTCTGCCACAGGCGGAGCGGAGTTACTTGTTTGTGTGATCTGCGCCCCTGTTTAGCAGGGCATAAAAAAAATGCTGCTGCACCACTCACCCTACCTGCCCACCTGTAAAACAAAGGCAAATGAAAGGGCGTTTGCGGCGGAGGAACCAAGGCACACTCCAGGTATTATACCCTTCTCAGTGTGCCCTATAATACGCTGTCCGCAAACACGCTGCATGGAGCAGCTACCCTTGTCAAGCAAGCAAGCGTTAAGGGACTCCTCAGGTTCTCTTAAAGAACGTACCGAGGAGCCCCTGGGTAGCCTAAACAAGGTTTACCGTGCGCACTTCGCGTGGCCTACCCTTTAATGCGTGTGTGCATGCACGACTATGCACAATCACGTGGGCAAACCTGCCCATCTCCACAACAATCTTGACTCCACCAGGGGGTGGCCCCGCCTGGGCGTACCTACCTTACCTACCGCTGGGAAGTGAAGCAAGGAGAGAAAACAAAAGGGGCGCACGCGAAGAACGTTGCTATGCACTTGTGTGTATGACTAATCACCCTGATCTGACCGCTAATCATCTGCAATCTTTCTAATCAATCCCTCTACCGCTTCCTATCGTGGTTATCGTTGTTAGCGCTGCTACACGACTCGTTCACGGAGACACGAGACGAGCAATGTGTATGCGGCATGCAAGACAGGCATACCTGTAGTTTATACCTGATTCATTGAAGTCTTTTCAATTGATTTTCGAATTCTTGAATTTTTGAAGCTTCTATTAGTGTGGGTGGAATCTGTATGTTTGTTTATTAATGTGTGTCTCGTCATTTACAAGACTACGTGATACCTACGTTTATAATTCCATTATTTTTTCCATTTTCCGGCGCTTCGCTAGGAGCCGCTCCTGCGCGCCGCCATTTTATGCGTATGAATCTCTGGACTTAAAAAATCCAGAGATGACTATAATTTCTATAAAAATGTGCCTTTGATGCACAATTGGATTCTACTCAGGTGTGTCGTTTCAGAAAAATTCTACGCCGTCATTTGACGGATTTTGGTGTCGTCGCTTCGTTTTTGCGTGGATTCGTCCCTAATTCTCCCATTCCTGCCTCTGCAGATACCCACGCGCAGCCTCGCTGAGTAGGCCGTGTTCGGGCCGAAACACAGGTGCCTGGAGAGACTGAGCAGAACCAAGACCCCACCAAGGGGCAAATTAATTTCTTTTCGACTCCCTACGCCCTAAGACAGGTCACAGGTCGCCAGCAGGTTTACGAGAACCCATGCGAGTGTGTATAATGTGTCTTGCGTTTGGGTTGTGTCGACGCTGCGTCTTGGAGGAAGGGATGCATATGCACATGTTTGGCATGCTCCCAATCTAACCCAACCAAGCCACAGGAGCCCCGGCAGCGCCAAGAGCGCTGCGTCTTCTGTAGGAAACTGTACAATCAGAGCAGCAAAAGGACGCCAGCCATGGTGAGCGCCCATTTTGCGGTGTGAGGGAGACTGTAGGTATTTTAAAGTAGATGTGGAAACCAAGGAAAGGCCAAGAAAAATTCCCTTTTTCCTAAAATGCGACAGTGGTGGCCACCACAGCACAAGGGGGGAGTAAGAAAAAGTGCTTTTCCATTGCTTTGGGACATACTCTAGTTGTATTAGAGATGCACTGAGCATCCATGCATTTTTATCTTAGTATTGGTCCAGCCAAAAGTGGTGAGAACACATTTTGACCTATGGAACCAAACACCCAATCAGGATATTGAGTGGACCCCTTAATCCCCTTTCAATCAGAAGTAAAACATCTTTTCCTGAGTTGACTGAGCACTGACATACCCAAGGTAGAGCCTATGAATTTATCTATGTTTTTCCATGAATACTTATCTGCCCTAGTGGTATGCACCATAGGGGGTTAGGCACCTCTTTTTGAGAGGTCCTGGGTTCAATTCCTGGTCAGCCTAACTAAGTAGGAAGATCCCAACTAAGTAGGAAGATCCCATGTGACATGGCAGTGACCTCATCGCCACATACCATGCCACCTCAGCACATATGGGAGCCAAAACAAAGAGTGCACATCTCCTAAGATGGCACTATGGAGAGAGAGTGATCCTGAGGCAGTTTTCTAACTCTTTTCCCAAAACATTTCAGCTATCTCTGTGAATATGCATTCATTTGTATCCTGAGTTGCAGTTTCTGTGAATATCTAATCATCTTTCACTGTTTACACTGCAGCCCTTCATGCTTTGATCCTGAATTACCTTCTCTTTGCATATTGTTGGCTTGGGCTATCCTGGATTGAGTTGGCTTTACTGTATTTCAACAAACAAAAGCTTTTCATCATCCAAAACCAGCAGCAGGACACCCTACAGCAACAACAAGCAGCAGGAGAAGCAAAGACACAGTGCTGAAAACACTATAAACTTTTCTAAACGGCCACACCAAAAGGTGAGGCGCACCAAAACGCGCCCGGGAGGCCGGCCCGCCCGACGCGGCCTAGAAAGCACGCACACACACACACGCGCGGGACCTCGGCGTGGCGTCCTCTGACCCGAAAGGGGCGGTGTCGGCGATCACACGAAACAGCCCCGGTGCACCGGCCGAGTCCTCCGTCGAATAAAGGGGCGGTACGGGAAACTGGACGCGTCAGTGACCGGGTCCACACACGCAAAACACCGCAGTGCACGCAGCCGAAGACCGACGCTGGAGGGACCCGCCAGGGACAACCCCATCGCAGGGCCCCGAACGGGTACGACGCGGAGCGAGCCCAGCGCCCCTGCCTCGGCGGGGGCCAGCGGCAGGCACAATGAGCCCGGTTCTCGGCCGGCCTCCGCGTGCCCCGTGCAGTCACCCAGTAAAGCCGGGGGCGCAAGCCCCCGGGGTGGCGAAAGGCACCACGGCAACGGGAAAGGGGACCGGAGCACCGAGAGCGACCGGACTGGACGAGGCGCGGCGCACCAACACGGGGCCACGAGCCACACCAGAGAGGCACGCCGCCGGCCACCACCACGGCACGAGGACATGTGCCAAGCCACAACGGCCACCGGGTGGCGCAAACCCGGGCAGCGCGCACACCACACAACGAACCACGGCATAGGAACAGGTGCCAGGCAACAGCCAACCCACACACCACAGACCCCAGCACGGAGTGGCGAGGCGGAGCCAAAACCGGAGCCCGAGCACGCACACCCACAACGCGCACCCCAGCCACGAGTGGCGGGGTACAGGAGGAGCACGCACACCAAACACACACACCCCAAAACCCCATGCCTCGCACGCGGGAAGGACAACAAACAAAGGTGACCAAAGAGGTGCCGGGTGCAAGAATAACACACACAAGCAACAACAACGCCACCGGCCGCCGAAAAACAAGTATGTTATATGCCACGCAACGCTACATAACGCCGTAACAAACACAATACACAATAAGATGGCAAGGAGGCAAGTGTACGTTACAAACCGCGCCATGGTGGAGGCATACCGCAAGTATGCACACATGCATGCAAAAGCCCCGCCCCAGCACGCACACTCGCATAGAGGGCACGACGGTGCCGGAACACGCCAAACATGAAAAGAGGTGGGTAAAGAGGGAGCCACGCAAGTATGTTACATGTCACGCCGCGCACGCGAGAAGGACAACGAACAAAGGTGGCCAAAGAGGTGTGTGGAGCCGTGTCGAGTGCAAGTAGGATATAAACCTACGCCAAAAAACGCACGCTAAAATACGCCGTAACAAGCACAACACGGTAAGAAATAGGAGAGGGGAGAACACGTACCAGGCATAAGTAGGTAACATACCACACCACTGCAAGAGTATTAGACCAACCGAGGATGGCAATGGCAAGATGCCATGGCACGACAAAACCCCCGCCGCCGCACACCCGTTTGCATAGGGAGCACAACGACGCCGCGACACACGAAACACGCAAAGATGTGGGTGAGATAAGTATGTTACACCCCCGCAAGGAGCATAACAGCGGCAAGACACGCATCACACGAAAAGAAAAGGAGGGAAAGGAGGGAGCCACGCAAGTATGTTACCATGTCGTGCCACGCCGCGCACACGAGAGGAGCAACAAGCGCCCGGCCCGCGCCACCAACCAAGACCAACGAAGGTGTGGGACCAACCAGGGAGCAGGGAGAGGAATAGGAAAGAGGGCCCCCACCCACGCACGTCTCTTTTTGCATGGGGAGTACAACGACACCACGACAAACAACACATGAAAGGGTGTGGGTACGGGAAGAGAGACATAAGCACACCATGGTATGGCACGAAGGGGGAGGAGCGTGGGCACACACGTAGACAAAAGTGCGAAGGCACGTATGTTATACGCCGCGACGCCGCAACGAACGTGGTGCCAACGATGCACGACGCAGGCCCACATACCCCCACCCTTCTTTTTGTCTCACAGGGCGCAACGAGAGAGAGTGCCGGCGAAGAGAAAGACTGAGACACACACCAGGGCGCAGGCAGGGAAAAAGTGCATGCCAGGGAGAAGGGCGAGCAGAGGAAGGGAAAAGAGCGACGAAGCCACGAACAAAACAAGGGGTAGCCAGCAGCCGAGCAAGGGACGCGCGCAGGGAAGGGGGCACAACAGGCACACGGCACGGGGCGGGCACCACACCGCACCGAAGCACCAGAGAGGAGAGCACCAGAGGGACAAGAGAAAAGTGGCACCACGCACCACGACACGCACCGCACAGACGCCACACACACGGCACACACCCACACCCGCGCCCACAGCACGTGGCCAGCGAGCCCCGGCAGCCCGCCCAGAGGGCGGGCAGCCGGGGGAGGGGGAGCGCCTGACCCCAGACGCCCCTCACAACGGCGGACGGCACCCCCCCCCCGGGGACGCCCTACCGCGACCCCCACGGCGCGCAACGCCGGCTCGCAAGGGCGCGCGCCGTGGGGCCAGTGCTGGGTCCCCACGCCCGCACCGACCGCACCCCGGACACACGGGTCGCAGAACCGCGGCTGCCCGCCCCAGAGGGCGGGCGGCTGGGGGAGGGACAGCGCCTGACACCAGACGCCCCTCACAACGGTGGAAGGCCACCCCCCCCGGGGACCGCCCCCGACCACCCCCGCGGCACGCAGCCCGCACAGGGCATGCAGGCCAAGGGGACAGTGTTGGGCCCCCACACCCACACGCCCGCGCCCAAGGCATGTGGGTGGCGGACCCCAACAGCCCGCCCAGTGGGCGGGCAGTTCGGGGAGGGGGAGCGCCTGACCACAGACGCCCCTCACAACGGTGGAAGGCACCCCCCCGGGAACACCCTTCCGCCACCCCCACAGCGAGCAGCGCCGGCCCGCAGGGGCGCACGCTGTGGGGCTGGTGCTGGCTCCCACGCCCGCACCGACCGCACCCGGGACACACGGGTCGCAGAACCCCTGCTGCCCGCCCCAGAGGACGGGCGGCCGGGGGAGGGACAGCGCCTGACACCAGACGCCCCTCACAACCGTGGCAGGCCACACCCCCCGGGGACGGCCCCCCACCACCCCCACGGCACGCAGCACCGACAGGGCATGCAGGCCAAGGGTACAGTGTTGGGCCCCCACACCCACACACCTGCGCCCAAAGCACTTGGGTGGCGGACCCCGACAGCCCGCCCAGTGGGCGGGCAGTCGGGGGAGGGGGAGCGCCTGACCAGAGACGCCCCTCACAACGGTGGAAGGCACCCCCCCCGGGGACGCCCCTCCGCCACCCCCACAGCGAGCAACGCCGGCCCGCAAGGGCGCACGCTGTGGGGCCGGTGCTGGGTCCCACGCCCGCACCGACCGCACCTGGGACACGCAGGTCGCGGAATTCCCGGCTGCCCGCCCCGGAGGACGGGCAGCCGGGGGAGGGACCGCGCCTGACACCAGACGCCCCTCACAACGGTGACGGGCCACCCCCCCGGGGACGGCCCCCCACCACCCCCGCGGCACGCAGCCCCCACAGGGCATGCAGGCCAAGGGGACAGTGATGGGCCCCCACACCCACAAGCCCGTGCCCGCAGCACGCGGGTGACGGACCCCAACAACTAGCCCAGTCGGCGGGCAGTCGGGGGAGGGGGAGTGCCTGACCTCAGACGCCCATCATGACGGTGGAAGGCACCCCCCGCGGGGACGCCCTTCCGCCACTCCCACAGCGAGCAACGCCGGCCCGCAAGGGCGCACGCTGTGGGGCCGGTTCTGGGTCCCCATTCCCGCACCGACCGCACCCGGGACACACGGGTCGAGGAACCCCCGCTACCCGCCCCAGAGGACGGACGGCCAGGGGAGGGACAGCGCCTGACACCAGACCCCCCTCACAACAGTGGCAGGCCGTCCCCCCCGGGGACGGCCCCCCACCACCCCCACGGCACGCAGCCCCCACAGGGCATGCAGGCCAAGGGGACAGTGTTGGACCCCCACACCCACACGCCCCCGCCCACAGCACGTGGGTGGCGGACCCCAACAGCCCGCCCAGTGGGCGGGCAGTCGGGGGAGGGGGAGCGCCTGACCACAGACGCCCCTCACAACGGTGGAAGGCACCCCCCCCGGGAACACCCTTCCGCCACCCCCACTGCGAGCAACGCCGGCCCGCAAGGGCGCACGCTGTGGGGCCGGTGCTGGGTCCCCACGCCCGCACCGACCGCACCCGGGACACACAGGTCGCGGGACCCCGGCTGCCCGCCCCAGAGGACGAGCGGTCGGGGGAGGGACAGCGCCTGACACGAGACGCCCCTCACAACGGTGGCAGGCCACCCCCCCCGGGGACGGCCCCCCACCACCCCCGCGGCACGCAGCCCCCACAGGGCATGCAGGCCAAGGGGACAGTGTTGGGCCCACACACCCAAACATCCGCGCCCACAGCACGAGGGTGGCGGACCCCAACAGCCCGCCCAGTTGGCGGGCAGTCGGGGGAGGGGGAGCGCCTGACCTCAGACGCCCGTCACAACGGTGGAAGGCACCCCCCCCCCGGGGACGCCCTTCTGCCAACCCCACAGCGAGCAACGCCGGCCCGCAAGAGCGCACGCTGTGGAACCAGTGCTGGGTCCCCACGCCCGGACGGACCGCACCCGGAACACACGGGTCGCGGTACCCCGGCTGCCCACCCCAGAGGACGAGCGGTCGGGGGAGGGACAGCGCCTGACACCAGACGCCCCTCACAACAGTGGCAGGCCACCCCCCCGGGGACGGCCCCCCACCACCCACGCGGCACGCAGCCCCCACAGGGCATGCAGGTCAAGGGGACAGTGATGGGCCCCCACACCCACACGCCCGCGCCCACAGCACGTGGGTAGCGGACCCCAACAGCCGGCCAGTGGGCGGGCAGTCGGGGGAGGGGGAGCTCCTGACCTCAGACGCCCCTCGCAACAGTGGAAGGCAGCCCCCCCGGGGACGCCCTTCCGCCACCCCCACAGCGAGCAACGCCGGCCCGCAAGGGCGCATGCTGTGGGGCCGGTGCTGGGTTACCACGCCCGTACCGACCGCACCCGGGACACACGGGTCGCGGGACCCAAGCCTCCCGCCCGAGAGGACAGGCGGCAGCGGGAGGGACAGCGCCTGACGCCAGACGCCCCTCGCAACGGTGGCAGGCCACCCCCCCCGGGGACGGCCCCCCGCCACCACCGCGGCACGCAGCCCCCACAGGGCATGCAGGTCAAGGGGGCAGTGATGGGCCCCCACACCCACACGCCCGCGCCCACAGCATGTGGGTGACGGACCCCAACAGCCTGCCCAGTGGGCGGGCAGTCGGGAGCGCCCGACCTCAGACGCCCCTCACAACGGTGGAAGGCATCCCCCCCGGGGACGCCCTTCTGCCACCCCCACAGCGAGCAACGCCCGCCCGCAAGGGCGCACGCTGTGGAACGCCCGCACCGACCGCACCCGGAACACACGGGTCGCGGAACCCCGGCCGCCCGCCCCAGAGGACGGGCAGCCGCGGGAGGGACAGCGCCTGACACCAGACGCCCCTCACAACAGCAGCAGGCCAACCCAACCGGGGACGGCCCCCCGCCGCCCCCGCGGCACGCAGCCCCCACAGGGCATGCAGGCCAATGGGAAGGCGTTGGGCCCCCACACCCACACGCCCGCGCCCACAGCACGTTGGTAGTGGACCCCAACAGCCCGCCCAGTGGGCGGGCAGTCGGGGGGGGGGAAGCGCCTGACATCAGACGCCCCTCACAACAGTGGAAGGCACCCCCCTGGGGACGCCCTTCCGCCACCCTCACGGCGAGCAACGCCGGCCCGCAAGGGCGCATGCTGTGGGGCCGGTGCTCGGTCCCCACGCCCGCACCGACCGCACCTGGGACACACGGGTCGCGGAACCCCGGCTGCCCGCCCCAGAGGGCAGGCGGCTGGGGGAGGGACAGCGTTTGACACCAGACGCCCCTCACAATGGTGGCAGGCCACCCCCCCCGGGGGCGGCCCCCCACCACCCCCGCAGCACGCAGCTCCCACAGGGCAGGCAGGCCAAGGGGACAGTGCCGGGCCCCAACACCCGCACACCGGCACCCACAGCACGTGGGTGGCGGACCCCGACGGCCCGCCAAGAAGGCGGGCGACCGGGGAACGAGGCAGAGCGACCCCCCCCCTACTGGTCCCCCCGGCCGCACAAACAGGGGGCACGGCGCACGCCCCCCCCCCCCCCCCCCCCAACCCAACCCCCGGCACACGAATGCCACGGACCCGCCCCACGGGGGGCGCACAGCCCGAAGCCAGGTAGGGGGGAACCGGGACCGGACCGCTCCCCCCCAAGCACGCCAGACGGAGCAAGGGACCGGGGCAGGACACGCGGAGGGGCACGAACCACGTAAAACGGCCCTACCAGCGCCCAGTGCCGGGACCGCGCAGGGTGCGCACGCCACACCACCCAAGGGGGGGGGGGACGCCGCGGGAGCGCGAGCGCACACACACGCAAAGGGCACGTGTGGACTACCAGAAGGGCAACCGGACCAAGCTCGCGGAACGCACAGACCGCGTGGAATGGCGTACCAGCGAGCGAGGGTAAGGGACACCCGGACGGGACGGCCCGCCACACGCAGCGCGGGACACGCGGGGCGGGAAGGGGGAAATGGGAGAGACACAACACCAGGTACCGGCCCGAGCCCCCCTAACCGGCCACGAGCGCCGCGCACACACGGACGGGGCACTGCACCCACCAAGGCAGTAGTGGCGCACTGCGCCACGCCCCAACCCCTAGGCTAGGCAGCCTCCGCGCCAGCCCAAGGGGGTCCCACTGGCGACAAGTTAGTAGCACGGGCCCGGCGGCGCCGGCGCCCCGGGCGAACACGCATTAGGGGGGCGACGTGGTGGGTAAGCGCCTAAAGCCATGGCTGCGAATCGATGCACTGACCGGGGAGTGGCGAAACGGGGAAGCTGGGGGGGGACGGGGCTCTGAGCCCTGTGAACCCGGGGGGGCTCCGCCACCAGGCAGGAGGTGCGTCTTGGAGCGCCCCCCACTAGGACCCGGTGGGAGGATATCACCTGGCCCGATCAGGTGGCCCCCCGGGGCCAAAAGGCGTCTAGTACCCGCAAAATCAAACCTCAAACCTCAAACTGAGAGCAACCGGACTGGACGAGGCGCGGCGCACCAACGCGGGGCCACGAGGCACACCAGAGAGGCACGCCGCCGGCCACAACCACAGCACGAGGACAGGTGCCAAGCCACAACGGCCACCGGGTGGCGCAAACCCGGGCATCGCGCACACCACACAACGAACCACGGCACAGGAACAGGTGCCAGGCAACAGCCAAGCCACACACCACACACCGCAGCACGGACTGGCGGGGCGGAGCCAAAACCGGAGCCCAAGCACGCACACCCACAACGCACACCCCAGCCAGGAGTGGTGGGGTACAGGAGGAGCACACACACCAAACACACACACCCAAAAACCCCAGCCAGGACTGGCGGGGGCCAGCCGAGACCCGAGCCCAAACACACACAGCCACGCCGCACACCCCAGCCAGGAGTGGCGGGGTACAAGCAAAGCGCAAACACCAGCACACACACACCCCAACACCCCAGCCAGGAGTGGCGGGGCGCAGCCGAAACCCGAGCCCAAGCACACACACCCACGCCGCAGAGCCCAGCCAGGAGTGGCGGGGTACAAGCGGAACAGGCACACAAGCGCACACACACCCACGCCGCACACCCCAGCCAGAGTGGCGGGGCGCAGCCGAAACCCGAGCCCAAACACACACACCCACGCCGCACACCCCAGCCAGGAGTGGCGGGGTACAAGCGGAGCCCACACACCAGCACACACAAACCCCAACACCCCAGCCAGGAGTGGCGGGGCGCAGCCGAAACCCGAGCCCAAGCACACACACCCACACCGCACACCCCAGCCAGGAGAGGCGGGGTACAGGGGAAGCCCGCACACCAACACACACACCCCAACAACCCAGCCAGGATTGGCGGGGCGCAGCCCAAACCCGAGCCCAAACACACACACCCACACCGCACACCCCAGCCAGGAGTGGCGGGGTACAAGGGGAGCGCAGACACCAGCACGCACACACCCCAACACCCCAACCAGGAGTGGCGGGGCGCAGCCAAAACCCAGGCCCAAGCACACACACCCACACCGCACACCCCAGCCAGGAGAGGCGGGGAACAAGGGGAGCACGCACACAAACACGCACACCCGAACACCCCAGCCAGGAGTGGCGGGGCGCAGCCCAAAACCCGAGGCCAAACACCCACACCCACACCGCACACCCCAGCCAGGAGTGGCGGGGTACAAGGGGACCACGCACACCAGCACACACACGACCGACCACCCCAGCCAGGAGTGGCGGGGCGCAGCCGAGACCTGAGCCCAAACACACACACCCACGCCGCATACCCGAGCCAGGAGTGGCGGGGCGAAGCCGAAACTCGAGCCCAAACACCCACACCCACATCGCACACCCCAGCCAGGAGTGGCGGGGTACAAAGGAAGCGCGCACAAGAGCACACACACACCCCAACACCCCAGCCAGGAGTGGCGGGGCGCAGCCGAAACCCGAGCCCAAACACACACACCCACGCCGCACACCCCAGCGAGGAGTGGCGGGGTACCAGGGGAGCACGCACACAAACACGCACACCTCAACACCGCAGCTAGGAGTGGCGGGGCGCAGCTGAAACCCCAGCCCAAACACACACACTCACACCGCATACCCAAGCCAGGAGAGGCGGGGTACAAGGGGAGCACGCACACCAGCACACACATACCCCACCAGCCCAGCCAGGAGTGGCGGGGCGCAGCCGAAACCCGAGCCCAAACACACACACCCACGCCGCAAACCCCAGCCGGGAGTGGCGGGGTGCAAGCGGAGCGCGCACACAAGCACACACAAACCCCGACACCCCAGCCAGGAGTGGCGTGGCGCAGCCGAAACCCAGGCCCAAGCACACACACCCACGCCGCACACCCCAGTCAGGAGTGGCGGGGTACAAGCGGAACAAGCCCAAAGCACACACACACCCCAACGACCCAGCCAGGATTGGCGGGGCGCAGCCCAAACCCAAACCCAACCACAACCCAGACCCGAAGGCAAGCGCCACGCAACAGTAGGAAACCCAGTGTCCATAGCCCGGGCACTGAGGGAGCCCGTGCCATGCAGCTGACCAGGCCAAACGAGATCCGGAGCCCGGGGGTAAGGCTGCGTCCTAAGGCCTGCGCTGCTTTGGGACTCGAGGCGGAGCGTGCGACAGCTAAGCACCTCGGAACCCCAGTACCAAGAACATGCATGCATGCCTTGGGAACGGGATACGCCAGGAGGTCCAGTGAACTCTTAGGGTTCCGCCCAAAGGAGGGGACGTGCGCAACCACGGGGGCACACCCTCCCAGCATGACAAGCAGTCACGCTCACGGCGATCAGCCCTTCCGGTGTTGCCCGGGGCCGCTTTTTTGGGGGCAACCAGTCAGGTCTAGCGGGATGTAAGCCGCCGCCCCTCTTCAAGCGCAGAGCCTCTTTCTGTTTGTCACAGCGGCAACGCCAGCAGGGAACCATGGGGCGCCTCTCCACGACCGAGTGCACCTGCCTACCTACCTACCTTACTACCCCCATCTTAGAGGTAAAGACGTATCTCCACCTAACAGGGTAAAGTTCCTAAGTCTTTGGTATGGTAGGGCTCAAAATGAAACATGCGAAACACTAAGCAAAAAGCTAGCATACAAAGTATGAACAATGATAACCTAAATCTTCAGGCAAACAATGAGGGTAAGGGTAATACACCTGGATGTAGATGTATAAATTACAATGAGCTATACAAAAATCAATCACAATTGAGAATGAAATGCAACATGTGGGGTTAAACTGGAAATTCAAGCTCTGCCCAAGCTGTCTATTGACAGGCTTGTCTTCGTCATCCATAGATAGGATATACCACCTTACTCAACGGACGCGTTACATGTGGCTACCTAATGCAATGGATGCATTGTGGTACCTGTTTGATGCAATGGGTTTCGTGGCCTGCATTACATGGACAGAGAAAGCGAGGCAGCATCAGCAATGACTAACTGTTGATTAGCTTAGCGGGTAGGTATAGACTCATAGTGTGTGGGGAGGTGGCAGTCACAATGAGTAGACATCATCTGACCCGGATCTGCTCTTTCTTATCCCGGCCATGGGGATTGATCCGTCTGGGGGTTTGGGGATTTATACTAATACTTCAACCCAAAAAACGTTGAAAGATATAGTCCGTCATTACCAACCTTTTACTCATACTTTCTGGCTATCTCTAAAAACAAAGCTGAAACGTCAGTTACCTAACATGCCTAGAAATCATGTACAACAAAATCAATAATCCATCACGGAAAAATGCTCTGGGCCACAGATGCAGAGCATGTGTTCCTCAATAGGACATAGCCAACAGGATTTTAATGAGATATGAAGCTAGAAGAAATTCTGATTTGTGTAGACATGTCCCAAATGACTTAAATTACCAAAGCAAATGATTTGCACGAAGAAGTGAAAATGTAGAAGTGTGTTCATCATGTAAATTCAGAGAAAGAAGATGTATGGGTTGTGGCAAGTGCGAAAGATGACAAAACCAATGAATTGTATGTGAATGTAGGGGTGGGGTCTACAGGTACGGGTGGGTTGGACCCCTGGGGTTGGTTGGAAACGAAGTAGGTAGGTAGGAGTGAAAAAAAGTTGAAAGGTCGGATCTTTCATCGAACGCCGTTCAGCTCTAGTGCAAGCCAACGGATATCCTACACAACTGGAGGGTTGCCACTGCCTCATACGCGAAATGTATCATTGTCAAGGTGTCTCAGATAAGTAGAAGTAGTAAATCTCCGAAAAATGCTATGGTAGTTAAAGTGTGTTCTGTACCTTACCGGAAGACCAATTACGGCGAGCCCCTTGCCCAGCAGATGGTTGTACAAAGCCATTTGTGCGGGGGCCTGTCTTGCTACATGACGAGTGAATTCCGCTCAACTGAATTGCAGGATTCAGGCTATCCTCTTGGAGCTTAACTCCGCCATCTATCTCTACCGCAAGAGAAGGGGTCTATCCCACTGCAGGAAAAAGTACTTATCTACCCGTGCGAGGGCAGAAGCCCATTACTGTAGGCTTTCGATACCTTTTGATAATCCTTTTCAATGAGCCTACCGTAGTGCACCGCTGGTCTCGGTGGCTACCGGCGTAGGGCTCTTCACTAACACATCGCGGAATGCATTAGCCAAGTCAGGGGCTAAGTGACCAAGCTTAAACCTGTTCACTTGTGTTACACAACAAAGATGTGGCTGCCTGAGACCAATTCCGGCTCCTGTAAGCGGACACTGACTATCTACATGAAGGAAATGACTTGGAAATTGGCTTGTAGGCAAACGTTTGATGGATGTGGTACTACAGCAATTCCTCAGAGTGTGATATCCAAAGAGAACAAATGGAATAATCAAATGACTCATGGTATGTTTTTGTGTGTGTGTTGTATGTGTAGTGTGATGAGGAAGGAAATGTGTGAAAAATCCAAGTAAATCTGTCATGCTGATGGTCTGGTCGGGGGGATAGAGAACGTGATGTTGTAGACTGCGGACACTCAATTGAGCACTCTCAAACCCAGTAATTGAGGCTGTACCAGGCGATCTAGCGAAGGTTAACGAAAGGGAAGGTACCCGTAGTGGTTCGGTAGCAAATTTGAGGATAAACTATCTCTTTAGACCAAATGACCTAGGTCAATGATCGCGAGGGTTGGAAAAGAGATTCATTCCTCACAACTTGCAGTTAATCAACAAAAGTTGAGTGGATACAAATTGATTGTTCGTCGCTGCGAATCAAAACTGGGAGTCTATTGAGCAAAAGGTGCTCATAGAACTACGTAGGGCAGATCAATTACGGACCATACTGCATCAAGCCCTTGCAATAAGGAAGTAATGCAATAAGTATGAAATGTAAGATTTGCAAAGTGAAATGCAATGAATGAGTGACCTTTCTGAACGAAATGAATGAAATGCAATCCGAATGAAGAGTAGAATACGTCACCAGTCAAACGCTTGCCTTGACGGCCATGCAATGAAGGATGAAATGCATGGTACAGTGAAATGAGGACAAATCACTTCCTAGCTCAACTGCAATTGTGCTCAAATGAAATACCTTGACAAATTCGGGCTTCCGGAAAGGGTCTCAGCACAGTCATGAGTGGCGGACCGTGACCAGAAGTCATGCAGTCTATGCAGAGTCTCGGCAACCCATGAGAGGGCACGGACCGTGCTCAAAACTACATTGAACTGTGTCAGGTATTTCAGTAAAGAGATCAAAATCAGTTAAATGGCATTGCACGCTAACATTCCGGCCTGCACCTACTGGAATGGTTACCTCTGTTACAGTACCAGCACCTTGCGGCACTTCTCCTCACCACCCTGCGCTGCAGGGAGAGGACCAGAGACATTAAGTTGCATACACAACCGTTAGCATTAGGGTAATACTATAAAATCAATGCACCTCCTACACTAGCTAGTTAGCTAGCTAGCTAGCTAGAGTAAGTAAGAGTAAGTAAGTTTTGCAAGCCTCTTGCGCGACCAATTACCACCACCAACCTCTCTCCTCGGAGAATGGTCACAAGGACCCCGAGAGAGGTCAATGCCAATGGTTTGGTCGAATGCGGTCTGTTAATGTTTCACTTGGGTGCTCCTGCATTGAGTCTTCTTTCCGCCTTCCGCTCACGCCAATCAATCGCCTTCCTACTCCCTGGTGGCAACAAGCCCCACGCCTTCTTCGTCCCCATGACAACGGGCCAGCCGAACTGAGCCACTCAGCCTGCAGAGTCGAAGGGAAAGGCTTAGACGGTGATTGTGGCGGATGCAAACGGTCTGTTAATGGTTGTGGCCAACTTTGTTTTGTGGCCGAAAAAGATAACAAAATGTTTCACTATTTATTGTGTGTTTAAAATAATACTGAGGTATCTACCTTTCTACCTAGGCTAAGCCTAGTCAGAATGAATCAAAACTGATGCAAACAATCACAAACTGCAATATCATACAATGATTCGAGGTTAGAATACCAGAGTTTCGCGAATGGTTTAGAACAAATTGATGCAAAAAACCTGTTTTTCCTTGAAAATGCCAAAGTTCTGCAGCACTTTTCTGTACTACATTGCTGAGATGTCAGAAAAAGAACATCTGCACTGTGTAGGGCATGTCCTCAGGTTTTCGAAACATATTTCATGTTGCCCCAAGTCATCATAGGTTCAGAGAAATAGAAGTGGGGGGGACAGACATGAATCTCACTTGCAACACATGCTGAAAACCCATCAAAAAAGCATAAGAAGATCGAACGTTTTCACTGTCATTCCCATTTTCAATAACGTCCAATGATTGAATATTTGCAAACTAGACACCATTAGCTTTCCAAAACAGCTTTGATGACTGCTCAGTCCACCATAGGGTCTGAGAAAGGTCTTTTTCTTGAAGCATCATGAACACAAAAATTGGAAACATGCTTTCATGCACTAAGTTGACCACCATGGGAAAAATCCATTCTGGACCACAGAAACTCAAGGTAAACATTTGTCGTAAACTTCATACTCCAGTGTTCACAAAACACCTTGATTCAGGTTGGAACTCACCAAGGTCTCAGAGAAATGATTCAACCTCCAAAACCATTTTGCATGATTTTTCACCAAGTGGTTCGTGTGGTAAGTTGCTGCAATTTTACCATAGCCATTTCTATTTTCTGAACATAAAAACAACTCAGGGTTAGAAAGCACGTACTTCAGTGTTGTTTAGAAAAATAATGTTGAACCTCAAACCTTTTTTCTCTGAGAGATATGCAGGAAGCACAAAAGGCACTTTTGAGGGGTTTTTGGGGGTAGGGCCCCACCCCGCCAGGGACAGTCACTCGACCCATACCACCAGCCGCTGCCGCCACCAAACCCCTACGTGGCGGATCCATGGAGGACGGGGGACCCAGTACCAGGCGGCACCACGCGAGGCCCCCCAGGACCCGCCGACACCTCCTGACTGGCCCGACTCAAGCGATCAGGCCCGTTCCCGCAGACGGCGGCGCTCCCGCTCCACCCGCCGCACGGCACACTCGCCCCCGGCGCCCCAAATCCCCACAACGCCACCGCGCTTCAACCACCCACTCGCGCCGCTCCCGCTCCCCAAGGAGCCACCACGACCCCCCGGGGCCCCTCTTCCGCTCCCCCGGTCGCCACCACGCGCGCCACCGCCGCCCCATGTCCACCTCCCCCTCCCCCGACGGGCCCCACCGGACTTCTCGCTCCCCCCTCCGCCCGTGCGCAACCCCAACCCCAAGCCCCCGCCACCACCGGTCCCGCTCCCCCCGGCGCCGCCAGGCACGCCACCGCCGCCCCACGTCCACCTCCCCCTCCCCCCACAGACCCCACCGGGGTCCCCGTTCCCCCCGCCGCCCATACCCATCCACCACCCCAAGCCCCCGCCATCACCACTCCCGCTCCCCCAGGCGCCGCCAAGCACGCCACCGCCGCCCTATGTCCACCTCCCCCTCCGGTTCCCTTCTCCGCCCGTACCCGTCCTCCACCCCCAGCCCCCGCCACCGCCGCTCCCACTCCCCTAGGCACCGCCACGCCCGCCACCACCGCAGGTCCACGTCCTCGCTCCACGCTCCAGGACCCCGAGCTCGGACCCCTCCCCCCCCCGGGCCCCCGCCCACCTCGCCTGGTGGTCTGCCCCCGCGTTGCAGTAGCTCCGCCGCTGGGTGAAGTGGGCTGGGGGAGCGGGAAGGCGAGAAGGGGTGAACACGGTGCACACCTTTGAGGAGGTGCGCACCCGCACCCCCGCCAACCCCAACAAGACCGCCCCGGAGGCCATCATGCCGCAAGCGGCATGGGAGGCCCTCCTCCGCGACGCGGTCCAGGGCCTCCGCCCCCCCTACACCCCCCAAACCCTCCGCCAATGGCTCCAGGCCACCCAGCCCCAGGCCTGGGCCATCGGCGCCCCCCCCCCACCATACCACCACCACTACGGGAAGGGGAAGGGCACGGGCAAGGCGAGGGCAAGGAACGGCAAGGGACACTCAGGCAATGGGGCACGGAGGGGCCACAAGTGACGGGCAGGCGCCCATAGGGACAGGGCACCAAAAGCGACACAACGTAGGGGCAGGAAACCACCCAAGGACCAGGAAGGGGCAGGAGCGGGGACCGAGGCACAAAGGAAGACGACACCACGGCAGACGCCACGACCCACAGCCAGGGAGGGCATACCACGGCGGAGGGACCAGCGCTGCCCCACCCCCAGCTCCCGGGGACGCACACCCCCAACAACGCCGAAGGAAGAGTCGGACGCCGTACGGATCACAGCAGCGCACACCCACCAGCCACCGGAAGCCACACGGGGGATGGAGGGCACACCTACACGGGAGGAACGGGCTACACCCACAGAGGAAGCCACAAGAAACACTGCCGCGCGGCGCACCACTACGCCCTCACTGCCAGACGACAACCCCGGCCGCCACAAGCGCAACCACACAGGCACCGGAAGAGGACGACGGCACGGCCACAGCACCCAGGGCTAGGGACTGGGATCCCCAGGGGACACGGAACCAAGGCACAGGCCCCCAGGGAGGGCAACCCCATGGACACCTACCCGACCCACCAGCCCGAGCGGCATGCCCAGGCCCCCGGAGCACGAACCCAGCGAGCCACCCACACCTAACCGCACCCCCCAGCCACCAGCCAGCCACACACCGATCCGCACTCCGCAGCACGACACAGGCGAGGGTAACCTCCACCGACCTACCACGGCACAACACGAGACAGCACGGCACACCGCACCGCAGCGCACCACAGTGCAACGCACCACGACAACGCACCCCAAAGCGCAACACGCCACAGCACGACGCGGCGCGACGCAGCACAGAGCGGCACAACACGGCAGGGCTGACCCTAACCTGAAGGACTGACCAAGACATGCCACCGCACACCCCGGAAGGCGCCGCACCAGCACGCCACACACCGGCACCGCGGGCCACACACGGGTCCACCGCGCGCCCGGCAACAAAGGTGGCGGTCCACCCAGAAGGTTAAAACCGGCACCGCGGAGGAGAAAGGACACGGACAACCCCAGCCCCCTAACCCAGAGCCACACGAAGCTGCCTGGCGCAGCCGCCCAGCCGGCAGAGCCAGGACCTAACCCGGCAGGAAGGGGCGCCGAGCCCAACGTGAACATAGCCCACCCGACCCATGGGGCCAGGACACGGCCAAGCAGAACGCAACCGCCAACAGCAACCCGGAAGACCACACAGAATGCGGGCCAGTGCGTGCGCCAGCCCAGGGAAGGCAGAGGGAGGAACAGGCAGACCCCCCCCGAAAAAAATAAAAGGTGGGGGGGGGGGGAGAGAACGGCCCACAGCCACCCCAGCCACCAAACCGCCCGCCACCACCACAAGGGGCGGCCGAACCCCCCACCCAGAAGGCACCGAAGACAGGACCCCCAAAGGAGCACAGGGGGACCACCCAGCCAAAGCCGGCAACACCAAACCAGGGACACCCAAAACGCGCAGACACACACCACGCTGGGACGAAAAAAAAAGAAAAAAAAAAGAGCCAGCAACCCTGCCCAAAGAGAGGGGATGGGGGGACAGGGACCACAAGGCCCGGGACAGGGACAGCCAGCGACCAACACCACAAAGCCAAAGCAGGACATGCAAAAAGAAAAAAAAACACACCCCGACAACCCAACCAAGAAGAGCGGGGCACAACCGAGACCCGGGCCCAGCACGCACGCCGACACAGCACACCCCAGCCAGGAAAGGCGGGGAACAAACAGGGCGCGCGCAGAAACACGCACCCCCGCACAGCACCCCCAACCAGGAGGTGCACGAAACCACGCGGGACGGGCGCACGAGCACACACACACCCCAACATCCCCCAGAGAGTGGCGGGGCGCAGCCGAAACCCAGACCCCAGCACGCACGCCCACACCGCACACCGGAACCGGAAACGGCGGGGTGCAGGCGGAGCGCGCACGTAACCACGCGCGTTTCATATCCCCAACCACGACAGGTGGGGTGCAGGCCGAAACCCAAGCCCAACCACGAACGCCACAAACCCCAGCCGGCAAAAGAGGGACGACACCACAAACCGCACTCAAACACAGCCCCCCAAGACCCCAGCCAGGACTGGCAGGGTTACCGAAACCCACACCCAACCGCAATCCAGACCCAAACACAAGCCATACACAACAGTAGGAAACCCAGTGTCCAAAGCCCGGACACTGAGGCAGCCGGTGCCATGCAGCTGACCCGGCCGAACGAGATCCGGTGACCGGGGGTAAGGCCGCATCCTAAGGTCTGCGCTGCTTTGGGACTCGAGGCGGAGCGTGCGACACCCAAGCGCCTCAGAACCCTAGTACCAAGAACATGCATGCATGCCTTGGGAACGGGAAACGCCAGGAAGTCCAGTGAACCTCTAGGGTTCCGCCCAATGGAGGGGACGTGCGCAAGCACCTGGGCACACCCTCTGGCGAGGCAAGCACATCAAGCTGGCGGCGATCAGCCCTTCCGGTGTTGCCCGCGGCCGCTTTGTTGGGGGCCAACAGTCAGGTCTAGCGGGATGTAAGCCGCCTCCCCTCTTCAAGCGCGGAGCCTCTTCCTGTTCGTCACAGCGGCAACGCCAGCGGGAACCATGGGGCGCCTCTCCACGACCAAGTGCACCTACCTACCTACCTACCTCTATTACAGTACCAGCAGCTTGCGGCACTTCTCCTCACCACCCTGCCCTGCAGGGAGAGGACCAGAGACATTAAGTTGCATACACAACCGTTAGCATTAGGGTAATACCATAAAATCAATGCACCTCCTACACTAGCTAGTTAGCTAGCTAGCTAGCCAGAGTAAGTAAGAGTAAGTAAGTTTTGCAAGCTTCTTCCGCGACCAATTACCACCACCAACCTCTCTCCCCGGAGAATGGTCACAAAGACCCCGAGAGAGGTCAATGCCAACGGTTTGGTCGAATGCGGTCTGTTAATGTTTCACTTGGGTGCTCCTGCATTGAGTCTTCTTTCCGCCTTCCGCTCACACCCATTAATCGCCTTCCTACTCCCTGGTGGCAACAAGCCCCACGCCTTCTTTGTCCCCATGACAACAGGCCAGCCGAACTGAGCCACTCAGCCCCCGGACTTGAAGGAAAAGGCTTAGACGGTGATTGTGGCGGATGCAAACGGTCTGTTAATGTTTGTGGCCAACTTTGTTTTGTGGCCGAAAAAGACAACAAAATGTTTCACTATTTATTGTGTGTTTAAAGTAATTCTAAGGTATGTACCTTTCTACCTAGGCTACGCCTAGTCAGAATGAATCAAACCTGATGCAAACAATCACAAACTGCAATATCATACAATGATTCAAGGTTAGAATACCAGAGTTTCGCGAATGGTTTAGAAAAAATTGATGCAAAAACCCTGTTTTTCCAGGAAAATGCCCAAGTTCTGCAGCACTTTTCTCTACTACATTGCTGAGATGTCAGAGAAAAAACATCTGCACTGTGTAGCACATGTCCTCAGGTTTTCGAAACATATTTGATGTTGCCTCAAGTCATCATAGGTTCAGAGAAATAGAAGTGGGGGGGACAGACATGAATCTCACATGCAACACATGCTGAAAAACCATCAAAAGAGCATAAGGAGATCGAACGTTTTCACTGTCAGCCCATTTTCAATAAAGTTCAATGATTGAATATTTGCAAACTAGACACCATTAGCTTTCCAAAACAGCTTTGATGACTGCTCAGTCCACCATAGGCTCTGAGAAAGGTCTTTTTCTTGTAGCATCATGAACACAAAAATTGAAAACATGCTTTCATGCACTAAGTTGACCACCATGGGAGAAATCCATTCTGGACCACAGAAACTCAAAGTAAACATTTGTCGTAAACTTCATACTCCAGTGTCCACAAAACACCTTGATTCAGGTTGGAACTCACCAGGGTCTCAGAGAAATGATTAAACCTCCAAAGTCATTTTGCATGATTTTTCACCAAGTGGTTCGTGTGGTAAGTTGCTGCAATTTTACCACAGCCATTCTTTTTTTCTGAACATAAAAACGACTCGGGGTTGGAAAGCACGTATTTCACTGTTGTTCAGAAAAATAATGTTGAACCTCAAACCTTTTTTCTCTGAGAGATATGCAGGAAGCACAAAAGGCACTTTTGAAGGGTTTTTGGGGTGTGGTACATGGGTGACATTGTACAGGATGGAGTAAATAGAACAAAATTCTTCTCAAGGGAGTGAAGTATGGTAGAGAAGCGTACCACTGTCTACTTTCGAAAAATGCTTGGTTCAGATTTTCTCAGCGCAGTGGCGCAAAGATATGCGTAAAACACCAAATGTCATTTTGAAGTGTTTCAGAGGGTTGGGCAAAAAGTGATTCATGGGTCATCTTGAAAAAATCACAGAAAAAAGCCCTTGAGGAGTTGAAACAAGATGAAAAGCGTATTTTAAAGCCAACGCTCTCTAAGTTACGATAGCACTCTAGTTGACGCAATGCAACGCACTGGCGCGAAGATACACGTGAAATGATATAGGCCATTTTCGACATTTTTGGCCTTTTGATAGAACAAAGAGAGGGAAGAAATCATGGACAAATCAGGGCTTTTGGGCTCCAAGGAGGGTGCACAGTGACTGGGGTGGAGACTTATAGTCACGGACGGTCGCTTTTGCACCTTCCCTTAACATAGGGTCAACCAGAGGGACCGTAAGCAAGGAGACGTAAAGCCTTGAGAAGCAAAACAATAAGGATGCAAAATGTAGCAAACAAAAGCCACACAATCGATGGCTCTAGGCCTCAAAGAGCCTCAAGAGAGCCTGCAGAAGCTCGCTGGCAGGGCTCTCGCAACACGTCGTTGTCGTAGAAATTGTCGTCGTCGTCGCTGAAGCTCTGGCAAAGCCCTTTGTGTACTCCAAGTTCACCACTTTGTTGAAACTTCTTGTTGAGTTAAAGTCCTTCAAAATCTTCACCAAACTCATTGAAATAAAGGCTCTAGGCGTCCTTTGGCAGTCCGCTGCAGCCTCCGGTGTCGCTCATCGTCGCCTCAGCGCGCCTGGAGCTGCGCTCTTCGAGTTTGGAATATATTTGAAGCTTGTTTTTGAGGTACAAGGAAGTATACCTTCAAGACTTGAAGGTTTCTTGAACTTTTCAATAAAATCAAGCAAGGAACTCACTTTACGAGAACAGCGTACGCTGGCCCAGCTGCTGCTCATCGTCCTCGTCGTCGTCGACCTGCTGGAACTTCAGATTACTGGACTGTATTGTGCTTGTACTTGGACTGTATTGCCAACTTACTTAGGGTGCACAATAAACCCTTTGGTCCTTGTCTTGCACTTTAAAATCAAATTGTTTTAAATGAATTTCTCTATTCCAAATGATTGCCTTGGCAAGCTCAAAGTAGGCAACAGCAAGAAGACGAAGTCTTGAACAAACATTGAGCTGGACCAACTGGCTGGTCCAGTAATACGGGTTCACATGCCTAAATAACAAGAAAATTGATATAACAATAAATTCTCATTAAAAAGGCAATAAAACCTATATTTTCGCAACTTTCTGAGTATTCTATCTTATCACAGGCCTTGTCAACATTACGTAGGTTGCTGTCGACGGCAAAAGACGGCGACAGTCGCAACAGGTTATCTGAAGCTTCGAAATAGCTTCAAAATAGCTTCTAATACATTAGAACCTTCTAAAATGCTATAAAACATGATTAAATCACATTATAAGCATATGGGATGTGATTATTCATGTATGGCTACTAATGTTTCCTAGATCTCTGCTCTCTGTAGTGTACCTAAGAGCAGTAGAGTCCAGCAGCAAGCTATACGCTTGGAATATAAGCCAAATATGAGCAAATATCCTAGTGTTCTAGGATCGTGAAGCTTTGAGAGGTCTAGTAGAGATGCTCCAGACAGCTTCTGAGAGGCCCAAATGCCCCGACTTATTACATAGTCCGCACACTCATTCTTGACGCCCTGGATATGATGTACTGAGAGCCGTAGCTGGCTCAGGTAGGTCCACCAGCGTCGGAGCTTGGCCTTCTCAGGTGCAGGTCCCTTCTGGAAGGTGCGGACCGGTTCTTGGTCGCACAGCCAAACCACAGGGTTACTCCCCAACAGTCAGGACTGAGAGGATAGCACCAGCATACCCCCGAGCAGTTTCTGCTCGCGGGTAGAGTAGTTACCCCGGGCCTGGTTCCATTTCCAGTTCCAATGACCCAGGGGAACCAGGACCCATTTGTCGTCTGGGTAGCTGTGCTTAAGAGTACTGTCTCGGGTGAGTCCATCAGTACCCCATTGGGAAATGGCCGAGTCGAACTCCTCCTTCTCTAGTGCTTGCCACTGGAACAACCTTCCACCTCCGCCCACATTGCTGGCGTCAGTCACCAGGATAATCTCCCCTTGTGCTCCAGGCACACCCAGGCACTTAGCGTTGGCCACTTTGTCCTTGAGCTCGTCAAATGCTTGTTGTTCTTGAGGGCCCCAGCGCCAGGTAGTAGTCTTCTTGGTGAGGTCCGTCAGGGTGGCGCTGGTGTAGGTGAAATTCTTAATATGGCGTCGGTAGAAGTTGCAAGCCCCAATGAAACTGCGTACATCATGAACTCCTTTCTTGGGGTCTTCATGTCGTACCTTAGCATCCATCAGGGGTTGGGCCTTAGAGGCCGCTGGGGTCCACCACCCATAGCCAATGTCCAACCCCAGGTACTGCATGGTCTCCTGCATGAACTCACACTTCTCCAGCTTGAGTCTAGTGTGGTTCTCCTGGCAGACCGCGAAGAACTGGCCCAAGAGGATTAGGTGGTCCTCTTGGGTAATGTGTGCTTCCATCTGGGCGCCCCGGGATATGAGTTCTTGCACCACCGGTCTTCGACTTAGGATGGATAGGATCTTGTTCATCAGCTCTTGGAAAAGAACGGGTGCCTTGGCCAGCCCAAAGGGCAAGAAAGATGTCCTTGAATTATGCCCTAGATATTTTGATGTATTCCTGCAGGTTTTGTAGTTGAAAACCCAAAGCAAAGCAGCAAATAGAGCAAGGACAGGATGTGGATCGAATCAATGATTGGTTTTGGAATCCAGTGTAACACAGAAGGGCTGCAGATAGACAAAGCAGGTTTATACACAAAGATTCAATCACAAATGGATAATACAAAAGATTTTATATGAAAATTGGTCTGACTCTTGCCTCAGGAGTTGCATTAGGCACTTCATGTGCACTCTTTTGGGTGTAATGGTGCTGGTTAGGAATGTGGGGCATAGATGTCAGGACCACACAGAAAATGACTTGGCCAAGCAACTGAATTCAGAAACAGTTACAAAGTAGGACCACAATAAGTGGTAGAAACAATTGAGTATAGGGGTCTTGGGGTGGGAGATCATTAGGCTTAACCTCCAAGGCCTAAAGCATGAAATGCCTGTTTTTTTTCGGTACATCCTCCATGAAGGAAGGTACCTCCGCTCAGTTGAGTGGTAGGGGTGAACTTCATGGGGGGCTAGGATCACAACCCTAGTTACTTGGAGAAAGTGTACTTTGGGCAACAAAAGAGAGATACAAACACTTAGGTTTGTCTTAGCATCAACAAAAGGGTTTTAAGGGGGGCTTCGCCTGGATCAAGCCCTCCAAGAAAGACATGGCAGTGACTTTTTCTTACTCCCCCCTGGAGTACTAGTTAGCTAAGCTAGTAGGACCAAGGAAAAAGGCTCAAATATTCCCAAAGTTACCTCAGAAAATGCATTAAACTTACCAGAAACATTCTCATCACTTCATAGAAGCCTATCACACTGTAGGTACCCTTGAAATACAGCGTAATGTACCGTGAATGATGTCCCTTCGATCGGGCATTCCTCAAAAGTCGCCGGCGTGCGACGAAAACGTTTGGAAAAAGTTTGGGGATAGTGGGGGTTGAACCCAGGACTCCCTCCCTAGAGCACATATGCTTGCCCACTAGGGTACAGTCGAACGCTCTAATGCGGACGGCTATCGCTGTATGAACAGCGTTTTGGTATACGTCCTGACCAAGGGCCAGGGCGGAGCAATACTCCCAATGGAGGACACAAACCTCCAGGAGCTGGAAAAAATAGAAAGTGTAACCAGCAGGGAGTGATTCCTGCGGTTTAGCGGGAGGGGTTGCGATTTAGCAAGTGAAATCGTTAAAAATCGACGAAACCACGCGGGAAATCGTCATTTTTACACATAACTCAAAGTCACAGACAAGCGCAAAGGAAGCGGACTCCAAGAAAAGGGTTGCGCAAGCGTAGACGGCTTTTGGAAAAGAAGGTATGAGCCGTAGTTTTTAAAGTTCTAAAGGAAATTTTTGCACAGTTGCATCAAAGCTTTTCTAAACTTCAGAGTCAAGTATTCAAATACAGCCCACACCACAGAGCAGGTCAACAACTTATCTCTCAGGTATGTCAGTGTCACCTCACACTCACGCATGGCGTTCGTGTTGGTTGTTTCGTTAAAACGTTAGGGTTGTCAACGCTGTGCTCGTTGGGGGGTCGGGTGTTCTTCTCTCGTGCTCTGCACAGGTTAAAACAGGAATGAAAGGTATGTGATGCGAATGGAGCGCGCAGCGCGCACGTAGGGTTAGAATATGCGCTGTGCTCGCGATGCATGTGCCTAATTCAGGCATCCACACGCTGGGACGCTTTACCTGTAACCAAATTCACCCTTGTTTTCTTCTTCACAGGTAAGTAAAGAAAGCGTTTGTTCGTGTGCGGCCGTGGCGTTAAAGTAGGGTTCCTTAAAACGGTTAGGCTTGTTTTGTGTTCGTTTCAATTCGGCATTCACACGATGCATGGTGAGTAAGGTAGGTTGGCCCAGGAGGAGCTCACCTCCTGGTTGAGTCAGTGGTTCAGCCTCCCTTCCCTGCGTGCACATGATGCATTAAAGGGTAGGCCACGCGAATTGCGCACGGTAAACCTTGTTTAGGTTACCCAGAGGCTCCTCGGTACGTTCTTTAAGAGAACCTGAGGAGTCTCTTAAAGCGTGCTTGCTTGACAGGGGAGCTGATCCGTCAGCGTGTTTGCGGACAGTGTATTATAGGTCACACTGAGAAGGGTATAATACCTGGAGTGTGGCTTGGTTCCTCCGCCACAAACACCCCTTCATTTGCCTCTGTTGTACAGGTGGGAGAGGTTAAGGGTGATTGGTGCACGCAGCAGCTGCCTTCGGCGGTTATCCATTTTTCTGCCCCAGCAAAACAGGGGCGCTGATCACAAATAAAATCACTGTGCCTCAGCCAGTACAGGCGAGGGCAGTTCGACTTCAACGACATCTGCGCTGTGCACGCAACGAGAGCACCCCTTCCCTCCAAGCCCTAGCAGGGGAAATGCGTTGTGGCGTCCCCTGTTAGGCCACAGCTGCTTAGGAGCGCTGTGTTCTCTTGTCTTCTTCACAGGAGGGCCATTAGGGCCCGAGACTTCCTCGACAGCAGCCCCAAGTAGCGTGTGTAGGGGTTAGGGTCAGCAGGCCTGGCAGGAGTGGAGTGCAAGTGATGAGTGCTCACCCTGCCTTCGAAGGCCGGTGCTGGCGTTAGTGAGTGTAGTGTAGTGTTGTCTCCTGTCCCGCGTGCTTTTCCTCGTGGGCAGGGGAGTGCGTTAGCTTTTGGCCTGTAGCAAAAATGGGCGTTTTGCATGCCCTTAGCACACTTGGCCACCCCTCCCCTCTAGTAGGTAGGGCTTTTGCCGTCTTACCCCACCGATTGATTTGTAGCACTCCTCATGTAGGATGTACTCATCCATCTTCTTCCTCAGCTCCTCATACTCCTCAGGTCCTTCAATGGCAGTTGAGGATGAAGCTGGACAATTGGATCTGGATATTGAGGCAGCTACACGTCTGTGGGGGTGACTGTAGCTGTCTCCACCGTGTGCTGCTAAGGCCTCGGTGGTAAGGCCTTTATTTTCTTCCGCCCTTCTGCGTTCTGCATCTCCTTGGGACCCAGATGCGCCACTGAGATGATGTGGAGCTCGGTAAGGTGGTTCACTCATTGGGAGGGCCATGCTGCCCATTTGCACTTGGACAGTTCGGATGGGCCAGGTCCTGACGCTTGGCGTGGACATGATGAACTTGTTGTTGAGCTTTTGTGCTGCACTTCTTCTCAGGGTCGGTTCAAAAGGTCACAAGGGACTGTCTCTGCTACCGGAAAGTTGTCCTTGAATTATGCCCTAGATATTTTGATGTATTCCTGCAGGTTTTGTAGTTGAAACCCCAAACCAAAGCAGCAAGTAGAGCAAGGACAGGATGTGGATCGAATCAATGATTGGTTTTGGAATCCAGTGTAACATGGAAGGGCTGCAGATAGACAAAGCAGGTTTATACACAAAGATTCAATCACAAATGGATAATACAAAAGATTTTATATGAAAATTGGTCTGACTCTTGCCTCAGGAGTTGCATTAGGCACTTCATGTGCACTCTTTTGGGTGTAATGGTGCTGGTTAGGAATGTGGGGCATAGATGTCAGGACCACACAGAAAATGACTTGGCCAAGCAACTGAATTCAGAAACAGTTACAAAGTAGGACCACAATATGTGGTAGAAACAATTGAGTATAGGGGTCTTGGGGTGGGAAACCATTAGGCTTAACCTCAAAGGCCTAAAGCATGAAATGCCTGTTTTATTTCGATATATCCTCCTTGAAGGAAGGTACCTCCGCTCAGTTGAGTGGTAGGGGTGAACTTCATGGGGGGCTAGGGTCACAACCCTAGTTACTTTGAGAAAGTGTACTTTGGGCAACAAAAGAGAGATAAAAACACTTAAGTTTGTCTTAGCATCAACAAAAGGGTTTTAAGGGGGGCTTGGCCTGGATCAAGCCCTCCAAGAAAGACATGGCAGTGACTTTTTCTTCCTGGGCATGACCTCCCACTTGAACACCCTCCCCTGAGGGGTGATGAAGGCAAGGAGTTCCTGGGCGTTGGGCGTCAGGTCCACTTGCCAGAATCCACTGCGCTTGTCCATCTTCGTCTTGAAGCGACAGGAGGCTATCTTCTCGAGGGTTGACTCCATATTGGGAATGGACCCTGAGTGGTTCAACGTCTTCTTGCTCAGCTCTCCGTAGTCCACTACCAGCCGTTTGGCTGTTGACCCAGGCTTAGCCACCAGGAAACAGGGGCTGCAGTGTTGGGGATAGTTACATCCCTGTACTCCAGGACAAGGCTACCGTCGATACGCTCTTGTATCTGTCGCTCTATCTCGTCGGCCTGCTCTTTAGGAGCAGGGTAGGGTCTGCTTCTTATCTTGTGACCCACGAACTCGGGCTTCAGCTTGAGGTCCATCTGTACCAGCTTGTCCCAGGATGCTGGAGGGGGTAGGTGTCCAAATAGCTTGTAATAGGACACGGTGTAAAGATCGCGTAGGGTCGCGCGCACAGCTGCAGAATGTAGATAGACTCAGAAAGGGTGAATTATCTGTGATTAGTTTGAAGAATAAAGGTATCGCATTTTATTGTAAAATACTATTGTCTTGACTGCAGATTAATGCAATGACATTGAGTTTTGGAATTACTTTGCAGCATGTTTGCAATGTGTTAGATCTGCAAAACAGGAAGTTCAATTCAATGAAGATCATATGGAAATCAATAACAATGAATACAGGAGTTGGAGAGCAAGGTAACCTCAATTACAATCACATTGATCGAAGGGGTATTCTACTGTTGTGCCGCCGTGAGGGCCAAGGAAAACCCATGAAGCGAAGATGAGCAGCGTCGTGACGCTGCCCAAACAGCGTTGGGTAAACCACCGTTCCCGCCGGAAGCGTCGAGAACGCTGTGGCCAATGCGTCACGCAGCCAGTTCCATCCGGAAAGTAGAGCGCTGTGGAGTTCGCCGCCACAGGAGTACAGCGCTGTGGAGTTCGCCGCCACAGGAGTACAGAGCTATGGAGTGCGCCGCCGAAGGAGTACGGCGCTGTCGAGGACGCTGCCACAGGAGTACGGCGCTGCTGAGGACGCTGCAACAGGAGTACGGCGCTATGGAGAGTGCCGCCTGACCTGCAACTCGAGGGAATCAGCGCTATGGAAAGCGCCGCCTGAAGAAATGTTTTTTCGCAATGCACGTTCTGAACGGCGCCGCAAACCATGAACGAGAGACGCCTGTGGTGCTTGACGAGGAGGCGCCGCTGACCCCTGCACGACGGCGCCAGTCACCAGAAAGGAGTAGGTAGTTTAAGTCTTGGGTGCTTTTTGGATTTTTTTTCACGACGTATATTGTTTCTCTTCGTTTGCTTCGTTCCCTCAGGCGTTCGTTGTCAAAATATTACTATTGTTGACACTCTTTTTTTCTTTGGTGTACCACTGTGTGTGTACAGGTGGAGTGATGAATTTTGCAAGTCACAGGAATGCAACACAACGTAACGCAACGCAAGGTGAGCACTCGCAGACACCTCTTGTTTACAGGTGTGCTGTGTGTTGCATGCCAGCTTTTTGTTCGCTCGTTTTCGCTTTGTCTGAGTCCTGTCTTCGTGTTTGCATTTTCGTGTTTACTTTTCGTTTCTGTGTGTGTGCATAGGACGGAGCAACACAAGGCAACACGAAAGGTGAGCACACGCGGACAGGTCCTGTTTACAGGTGTGTTGTGTGTTGCATGCCTGCTGTGTGTTCGCTTCGTTTTGTTTTCTTTCCCTTTGTGTTTGTGTCGCTTCTGCTTTTGCGCTCCTGCCATTGCAGGTTGAAGATGCAGGATTCACTTGCATTAATGTAAAAATTCGGTACGTGCTGCGTGCTCAGTCTTTGTGTTTTAGGGTGTACAGTGTGTTCGTATATGTATATGTATAGACAGGCTTGCCTTCTTTTTCTTGTTTTGGCAATTTTTGTCAGTTATTCTCAATTCGGTGTTTTTGTATCTTTTTGTGGGCTTGTTTGTTTGGTTGCAGTTGCGTTCCTTTGCTTTCGGCGGAAACGCACAACCCAGTTTGGGTGCTTCTGCTTCCTCTTTGTTTCTTTCCTTTTCTGTTTGTGTTGTTAATGGTCTCTACTTCTACTTTTGCTGTTTTTGGCCGGTGAGTGTCTGTTTGTCTGTTTTGTTGGTCTTGTGCTTAGGGAGCGCTTGTTTAGGTCAGACAGTAACCCCCACTGCAGGCAGGGATTGCCCTCCCGTCAAGGCGCCTTTAAAGCCTTTAGGTCTTGGGTGCCCTCTAAAGCCCCTCATTTTTCTGACAGTCCTGGCCTTTAGTTGGTGCGGCAGGACACGCCACCCTGAGTTGAAGGGCGATTCTTTTTCTGGGGGTGGCACCTACTCGGGTCGGGCGGGTGATTCGCCACAGCCTCTGTTTGCCTGCGGGGGTGTAGCTGGACAGGAGTGTTACCGCTGCCTCGGGCAGCTTGACAGTTTTTATTTTTCTGTGTAGGCTCTCTGAATATGTTTTTCCACATGACCCGTGATCGTGTGTGTATGTTTTTTAATTTCTCTTGTTCGGTTTTTGTGTGTTGCCCAGTCTTTTATGTTTCAGTCTTTATTTTTCTCTCTGTCCAGGTAACTAGTACCATATGTTTTTGAAGTGTTTTTTCATTCGTTTCAAGTATGGTCAGTGTGAGCATTTGTGCGTGCGTGCGGGGTGTCAATGCGCTCACGCGGCTCGCTTGAATCCAGCCTGTTTAGTTTTTATTATCTATTACAGAAGTACAGTTACGCGTCACAGAACAGGATAGAATGATAGAAATTTTTCAGGTTGAATGTCAGTTGTTTTCGTTTGCGCTTTTATACATCGTGAGCATTAGCATAGTTGTTGTTTGCGTGTGTGTAGTTTGTAACCTCTTGGTGTCTGTTGTGCAGGTCAGGAAGTGAGCAGTGCAAAGGACGTGGGTATCAGCAGGGTTGGATAAAGAATGTTTTCAGGTATGACTGGCGATTGACACGTGGTCAATTTTTTTATATGATATGCATGTCCAGTTCCTCTTCCTTTGTCTTTGCAGCACCAGCAAGTGGATATCAGTGAAGGGTCCTGAATTCGGGGCAGGACCGAAGTCTTATCAGGTGCAGGTTAATGGATTTTGTAGAGTATTTCAGGTTTTTCTTTTTGCACTAGACGAGTCACATCAAAAAGCGAAACCACCGGTTCACTTGCTGTTTATGCTGCAGGGCAGGCAGGGAATTTTGTATGTTATTTAACATTTTCATGCAGGCAGAAAATTGTTACAAATTTTCTGACAGCCCTCCCCCCGCTATATCCCAGAAAATTTCTATACTGCAGTGCCTGCTTAGCCATTGCTGCAGGCAGTTTCTGTTTGTGGGCAAACTAGTATTGTAGGGTTGCAGTGTAGTCCAGGCCCGCAGTTCCACCCCCGCGCCAACTCTAACTAGTATGTAGGGCTGCAGTGCTTTACTGCACTGCAGCACGCCACAGCAAACTTTTTTTTGGGGTGTGTGTTTGACTTTTTTGTTTGACACCCTGACTTGGGCTGTGTACATCTGCTCAGCCCCCCCCCCTCCCCCCCCCCTCACTAGTGTAAAGATCTGAGTGTCTATTTTCCTTAGTCAGCCATTTGCTGAGGTAAACCGCAGCAAATAGCTTGGGAAGGGAGTGTAATAGGACACGGTGTAAAGATCGGCTAGGGTCGCGCGCAGAGCTGCAGAATGTAGATAAACTCAGAAAGCGTGAATGATCTGTGATTAGTTTGAGGAATAATGGTATCGCATTGTATTGTCTTGACTGCAGATCATTCGGATGACATTACGCTTTGCAATTACTTTGCTGCATATTTGCAATGTGTTAGATGTGCAAAACAGGAAGTTCAATTCAATGAAGATCATATGGAAATCAATAACAATGAATACAGCAGTTGGAGAGCAAGGTAAATTCGATTACAACCTCCAGGTAGGTCCTGATCAGCTTCTGTACTCTAGGGTCCAAGAGTTTCATCTTGTCCTCCATGTCCTCGTCAGGGTGTAGATTGTTTGCCCCTTGGTGTGTAAAAGCAGGGAGGTGATCCTCAACCGCCTCAGCGTCCTTGGTCGTATCCTTCAGTCCTTGATAGGCGTAGAGAAGGTCTCGTTGAACAGTCTCAGGTGGTCGATGACAACATAGGCACACTCGAGGGGGTTTGCATACACATTCCTCTGAGAGTTCATCCTCCTCTGGGGTCCTCACATGGGCACCCCATACACTCTTCAAGAGCTTCAGGTCCACCTCTCGTTGCCAGGTGGTAATCTTCTGTTCTAGGTCCTCCTTCAGTTGGGAAATATCCCCCGCAGACCCTTGCTTGAACGGCCATGAGCGGCGTGTAGGACTAGCGTAGCATAGATTTTTCGCCATCAATCTCCTCTTGGAGTCCACGTACTCCCTTAGCCTGGATCAGGGGTCCAACTCCTCGTCCAGGGGCTCCTCTCCCCTCATGGAGAGTAGGGGTTTCAGTGGGGCGGCGTACTCGGCGTTCTCCAATTCCTCTACGCACGTCTGCACGAAGAAGGCGTCATGCTCAGTCTTGTCATCAGAGTGTATAGAGCTGGGTAGCTTGGATAGCCCACAGTCTGAGACTACATCAGGATTAGATACACGGCAGAGGGAGTTGGGGGCCGCAGTGTCAGACACGACGTACTCGTCTCCCCCAGGAGTAGTCTCCACGGCGTCTCGAGGTCGTAGGTGATTTTTCAGGACGTCCAGGGTGAAGCCACTGCTCTCACGTTGAATTTTCCTGGACCATAGCAGAGTCCAGATTCTCCCAAGGCACTGGGGCTAGACTCCCATCCACCACGCTTAGCATACTACCCCATCCAGGTTTCCCGATGGGCGTCTTGCGGCCCAGAGGTACGTAGATGGCGTCATCCGGCAGCTGGATGGAGGTGAGCGTCAGCTTGTCCAATTGAGTACGCCAGTACTCATTTCCCCCATGGGCTCCCCAATCGGGAGAACACAGGAATATACGGGAACGTTCCAGGGCCACCTTGGTAAGGACCTTCCCCAGCTCACTGAATCTTGGATTCCCGTAGGCCATCCCGAAAGAGGGCCAGTAAAATTTGTAGAAGCAATTTTCCCCTTGCTGCAGTAGAGGTCCAGGACATGTTGCTTGTCGCTGGCGAATAGCTCCACGTTCAGGTCTTCCCGGGAGTATCCCAACTCCCTCAGACCTTGGTCTAGAACATCACCCAGGAGCTGATAGTCCTCAGTTTTTGGAGGCGACCATCATGGTTGAGGGCTCCCTCTTGCATACCCTCAGGCAGCTAGACGTATGCTCGGACTGCTCCAGAGGTATAGATTCCCAGCCGTCACCATGGTCCACCTGGAGGACGTAGGGTGCTTGCAGGGTGAGGGATAGAATCTGGGAGGCCTCGACGAAGAAGTCAGTACCCAGTACAAAGTCGAAGGCTTCGGTGTCCATCACGTAGAACCGATGGGCAATACTTCTAGAACCCATAGGCACTTCGACCTCACAGTCCCCAGACCTGTGCACCACATGCCCATCTCCCATGCGGATGGCTGCGGTAGGCAAGATGTTCATCTGGTCCCCACAAGGTAAAATTTTCTTGGCCACGATAGATATGGTGGCCCCAGTATCCAATACCCCCAGGTATTCACGTTCCCCAAGATGGATACGTACCCAGAACACCAGGTCTGTAGGCCCCCCGAAGCGTCCCTGTCAGAACTTCGCGGGGCAGGTCACTTCGAACCCCTCCTTCTGGAGTTTACGCGCCATGCGCATAAGCCGGGAGCGCTTGAGGGCATTGGACTGGTGCCCATCTTCGTTAGCACGCTTGGTCCCTTGTTCTTGGTGGCCTTGCCTCTCGGAACAGGTCGTAGGTCCCGTGTTGGGTTGCCCGCCAGAGGGCTCAGGGTTCCCCCCTGGCGTAGGATTCGGGTTGCCTCCAGACGGGTTCGCGTTCTTGTCCTTGTCAAGATTGCGGTCGCCGCCTCCTCATCCACCTTCGCCTTTGCCACCTTGGCCTTTGCCATTCCCCTTGGACTTGCCTTGGCCATTGTCCTTGTTGGCGTTGCCCTTGCCACTGCCCTTGCCACTAGCGTTCTCAGTCTTAAGCTTCGCCGATAGGAGTTGCTTATGGTAGCACTCATCCTCGTAGTGCTTCCTCTTCCCGCAGAACGCACAGGTGGTGGTACACCTGTAGTGGTCCGGCAGCTTCCCCTTGCCGCCGGTGTTGGTCTCCCGCTTCTTACCCTGGACCACGAAGCAATTATGCTGATTGCAGTCCGGGGCGTGAAGCACGGAGCCCTGCTCGTCTCTGGCATCATACCAGAAGAGATCTTGTACATTGCTCATGATACGAGCATTTTTGGAGGTAGTCCCCTGTCCGGGTCGGTGTCCTTGATACCCACGCCCATGGCTCCCACAGCCTCCTCCTGCAGGACAGTAGGCGTTCAGGTGCTGGTCGCTTTCTTTCTCCAGCGCCAGCTCCAAAAGTAGCACAGACCAATCCTCGTAGTTGAGGGCTCTCGCCTTGCGCTCCACCGTTGACCGGTACTTGTCCCACAGCTCCCGGGGGAGCTTAGCCCCCAACCAGAAGAGCAGCTCGTTGCTGCCGTAGGAACCGGGCGTCAGTCGCCCCACCCAGTGGTCCAGGTCGGCCAGTAGCTCGGAGATCCTGGCTGGTTTGGGGTTGTGGGGCAGCACGGCCATGTTCTGGATCTCGGCCCTGATGGAGAGGTCGGTTTCGTAGGTCGGGTACTGCCTCTCCAAGGCAACCAACACGTCAGCGAAGGTGGCGGACTTCGTCACGATCTGCTTGACCTGCCTCCCCAGGTACTTGGTCTTGCAGCACTGCACGAGCAGATCGCACTTGACTCGCCCACTAGAACCGGCCAAAGTTCTGAGCGAACTCGCTGAGATCCTTGCCTGTGAACTCAGGCAAGTTCACCACGATTTTGGAGGTGGCGATTGCCTTAGCCCACTAGGACCTGCGTCCCTCAGGGCGCTTGGTCTTCCTCTTCTTCTTCCTCTTCCGCCCGCTCGGGTTCTCAGGGTCCTCAGGGTCGTCGTCTTCCGAGGGCGAAGCAGAAGTCATGGAGGGCGGCTCCTCGTCCGAGAGGTCTCTGCCTAGGTCACTAGAGCTGTAGGGCTCCACGTCAACCATTGCCCTCAGGGTTGTCAGCCCCAACCGGTCCAGCTCGGCTCTCGTGGAATTCTCGACGTGGCTGTAAGGGGGCTGGGCCGTTCTTGGTATGAAAGGGCTTCTCGGTATCACAGCAGGGGTTGGCATCGGTCGGCTCCTCAGGCTTCCCAGGGTGTTTGTCAACCCCGCCACCAATTGATTGGCTTGTACTCGGTGAGGTGAAACTCCCACGATGGTAGGTGACGCTTGGGGGGGAATCAGGGGCTCCAGTTTAGCCCGAATCTCTTGAGTGAGATCACCAACAAGGTCAGAGGTGGCTCTTCTGAGAGCCTCTTTAATCTCCGACCGAGTAAGGGACCTGTTGGAGGATCTCCCAGATCCTCTACTCCTTCCACCAAGAGACTCAGGACCACGTAGGCCACTCCCGGAAGTGAAACCAGGTGCTGGCATAGTATAGCCAGGTTCGGGTGCTGCATAGCCAGGTATCCCAGTCATGTACAAGCCTGACGCGGGTCTGTGATAGACATCCTCATAGCGGCGCGGCATAGGCTCGGGCGCATCAGTGTAGGTGGAGCTGGATGCCACTGGTTCGCTAACTGCAGTTGCCATAGGTGGCACACTCGCGGCTGGAGTCACACCATAGGTGGGGTAAGGCATTCCAGTAAAGCCTAGACCCTCAGCCATAGGTTGAGTGGTTGTGGGTGAGGATGTAGTGAAGCCGGTTCGGACCCCCGTGGCCATCTTTGGGTCACTTGGGGTGTTTATCTATGTGCCGGCAAGCCGCCATTGGCTGATATCATACTCTCCCATCCACCTGACCTAACCTGATGTGATAGTGTGATAGGTTTGGCCATTCCGGCTATGAGCGGCCATATTCAGTACCGAGGCGCCGCCAGCTGAGATTTATATATCAGAATATCAGGAATCAACAGGGTTTTTTTATCATAATGTTTCCGTAATTTTTCCGCCTTTCGTTCTGATGGTCAATGTGTCGGCGACTGTCAGTTGGCTCGCGATTTTGCGGTAACTGATTGGTTAACTGTTTTTTCCAGATATTTTGGCGGAAACCCCGATGAAGGGTCAGACTTAATCAGTAAAGGGTTTGTTGCTTCCGCAATTTTCTAAATATGCACTCGAAATTTTAATCTGAATTTTTCGCGTTGTCGAAATCGGATTTTCGACTTCGACATCGCCGCACTTGATTTGGTCTTCTTCGAGTGGTCATACTCCTTTCCCAATGCCCAAATCAAGTTTCCCTTATACTTGCCACCCATTTGACTTGGAGATACAAGGGAAACAAAAGTGAATCATGGGACCACTTTGAAGGGCCATATCTACGCGAGAGTGTGAGGAAAGAGAATAAGAAAGGTCGGGTTGCAAGCGCCTTAGTCTCAACTTATTTTTAGTAGGGTCCAACACCTTAAGTCGGCACACACACTCGTTGTATCATAGGATCATGGTCAACATGGTAGAAACTTGTTTATAACTTGTTGACCATGTGTCTGGACTTGATATTATGACTTTCGAGTGTAGCGCATGAGTCTTGCGGTTGCATAGCATCTTACCTTAGGTTCCCACGTCCATTCAACCCAAAGTTTTGACCATGGAGGGGCATGGCATACCATGGTGGGAGCTAATATTAAGGGCTATGTGTGATATTGGTAGTGTATGTCTTGATATGCTCACGCCCATGTTATACATCTTCGTGTGGCCGAAGAGATGGGGAGCCACACGTGACAAGGGCTTTGCCCATGTCCCAATGGTGGAATTCAAAGTGCTAGACTAAGTCTACCGCGTATGTATTGCTCATGGTATGTTTGAAAAAGAGATCAATGAGTGCACTCCCATTTTCATGGGGCATGTAGATATGAGTGGCGAAGGTATCTCCATGCGCCCGATTGGGGATGCAAGTGGGGGAATTGTTCGCAAATGGTTCCAATCATTTGTGTATTGAACCATGAGCGGATATCATGGATGAGCATAGAGATATAATATCATGACAACTTTGTATTTGGACATACTTTCATGTTTTTGACCTCAATTTTTGCTCATTTTTGCATTTTCCGTACTTACCTGGTCGGCAAACAGCAAGAAGCCTATGGAGAGTCGAACCATGGTACGTTGTTCATATGTTGGCATATGCTTTGGAATTGAACAGCACCATATGCCGGATCGCGTACTCCATTTGGCTTGGCGCACGAAGGATAACAAGATTTGGTCTCAAGATCATGGGCTGACTTGGGCAGTGCGTGGCGCCCATATCCGAAGGGGTTTCGAGGGTAAAGTGGGGATGTACATGGGCATTGACCTTTGGTCTCTATCCTCCATGAATACTAGATTTCGATTCCAGGCATGCTTTGAGCCTTCGGATAAGTGGTAACTTCAATTTTGAGCATATGTTTGATATATGGCCAATATGGTGTGAATTGGCAGTTTTTTGGTGTGTTATGAGTTCAAATTCATGGGGCATATCTCTAAGCCCATTCGACTCCAAGTCCAACCAAGGTTAAGTCAGGGTAGGGCATGGTCCTGAGTGCCACTCTAGGCCATTACACGCCACCTCCCCTATTGGGCTAGGATTTAGAGGCTTGGGAGTGAACACACTTTTGGGGTTTGTGTATTGACTTTTGACACGTGGCATTCAGCCATCTCATTTGACCTGGTTCAGGGCAATATGTTGGTGAGTCAAGGGAAGGTCTTGAGTCCAGGGAATGAGGGGTTTATGGCTGTGAATGTATATGTTTACCTCTTTCCCCAACTTTGCTTTATTTGTGTTCATATGCCAATTTCAGGGCTTTCCTCTTTGGTGCAATTCTGGTAAATGCCCGCCACCGTGGGACGACCGGTGTGCTGAACGGAAGCCCGCAGCGTAGATTGGATTGTGGATTGGGTTATTGCTGTATTTTTGGGATCTGATTGCTGTTCAGGGTTGAAGGAGGATTAGATTTTCTATATTTTTGGATTTTGGACCCTGGAATTTGAAGAATGCAATCGCTGATCCGGAGTAAATCAGCAGGGGTAACAGGCGGAAGGGGCACAGCGGGGGCCGGTCCTGGTAGGGACCTTCTTTATGTTGGCAGAGGCGTACCTGCTGCCCCTACCTACCGCCGACCCGGGGACTTGGGCCCCTATGAGCCCTGCCCAAGTACGCCCCGGGTGCGTATTGTGGACTCGGTGGAGACCACGCCGGAAGTGGAAGCCCAAAGAGAAGTACGACGTTCGGGAAGAGGAGGACCTGACATGGAGGACCTGGTCTCCATGTGCGAGCGTCGCTGCCGAAAGGCATGCAACCTCCGCTCCGCCGCGGAGGACTCTGAGGAGGCATGCCATTCAGGCAGCAGTGGAGGACGGGCCTGGCGCTACCGGAAGCGCGGGTCACCCAAGCCCGCGGCAGGGGACGCTGGGGCTATGGATACGGGTCCCAGCCCGGTCAGGCTGTGGGAATCCGAGGGGCACTCCGATGGCTATCGGGCTTGTTTCCCCTCGGAGTCGGAGGAGATGTCCGCGCCGACCGCCAGGGCGCATACGGCCCCCGAGCCCGCCCTGAAGCACGACGCCGAGGGCTTGGAGAGGCCAGCCAGGGACAGGATGGCACCTGTGCCCCGGCACACGGGACCAGAGATGGACGCCATAGGCGATACGCCCATCGGCGATGAGTCTGAGGCGCTGGGAATCGCGGGATGCGCTGGATCAGGTGGAAAGCACGCTGAGTGCCACTGCGAGCACGTGTCCTTCCTCATGGGCAAGTACCCAAAGATGGGGATCGACGCCATCGTGCATCACCTCGACAGCCTGGACAACGCGAAGGACGGCCTAGAGGAGGACGTCGCCGGGATCCTGGATGACCAGTCGGCCGCGGAGAGAGACATGGCGGAGCTGCGGGCGGAACAGGACCGGTACCGGGGGAATCTGGAGCTGGCCGTGGAGAAGCAGCAGCGAGTGGTGGACAGCCTCCTCCACCTGGTGGAGGACATGTCGGGACGCCTGAAAAGGCTAGAGGAGCTACAGCCCCTCACCTCGGGTCCGGAGCTCCCGGCAAAGCCAGCAGCGGCACAGCTGGTAGAGCGGGTTAAGACCCTCAGCAGCGCCATGGATAAACCCATGGGCGGCCCTGCAGAGGCACCCTACGCGCCTCCGCGTGTTGACCTGGGTGCGCTGCCGTTTGTTCCCATGTTCAGCGAATCCACAATGCTCGGGGAACACACGGCACCGGCTGGGTCCATGCGGGAAGGGCACGTAAACACGGACCCGAGGAGCCTCACGGTACAGATGTCCCATGCCGCCCTGGATCTACCGATCACTACGACTGCCCATGCAGTTTATGCGGAAGAGGAGATCCAGAGCCAGAGCATGCAGGGGCGAACCATGGGAAGCGCCGACGGACATGGTCGAGGTCATCCAGGTGGAAACCTGTGGGCGAAGGACCCCAATACGGGGATATGGACGGCCGATGGAACAAGTCCTTCCCGCATTCCAAACCCCATGGGTTCAGGCCCAACTGGACCGCACTCCATGGAGGAGAGGGATGTACGGGGAGTGTACTCACACCCCCCGGCCACAGGTGGTATCCGTCTCGGTGGAGTGGTGGCTGGGGACGTCGGAGACGCCATCAGGATTGACGACCTCAGGGGAATCAAAATCCCCTACTATGATGGCAACCCCTCCAACCTGGACGACTTCATCCTGGATTGGGAGGACTTCGCCGAGGAGGTCGTCCGAGAGATGCGGGGAGCGCCGCGGGACAAGTGGGTATGTCGGACATTCCCACACCGGCTGGCGCAGGACCTGAAGGAGGAGCTGCGGGATCAGATCCGGGAAGGATTGATCTGTACGGAGCAGGCCTGCCTTCAGTGGTTGGAGGATGAGGAGCGGATGGACGCTCCGAACCAGAAGCTGGAGGACTTGTGGTCCATCCCGCTGCAGCTGGACCGCGGTGAGTTGCAGGTCCGGGAGTGGAACCGGTACCTGCGGAAGTACCGACGGAGCCTCAAGCTGGTTGAGGACTGGAACGAGTCCAGCGAGATTCGCCACTTGCTGAAGGACGTCCTCCCCGGCCACTGGAAGAGGAGAGTGGAGGACGAGGAAAAGAAGAGAGCGAAGAAGCGCGTGGCGGTGAGGATCATGGCGGCGGAGGATATTCATGCGGGTATCATGGAGTTCTTCAGGAGGAACCTGGGCGAGCCCAACCAGATGTTGGGACTGAAGAACGCCGTGTACCTGGAGGTATTTGGGGACTCCATGGGGCAAAGGTTGCTGCGCCTCAACAACGTGGAGTGGAGGCGCGGGGAGCCGCTGAGGATGCAAGTCATCTTCGCCGCATGAGCCTGGAGGAGATCGTGAAGTACATCACGGTGGAGTTGAAGCTCAATGCAAAGAACGAGGCCCACGTGCAGGATCGACATGGTCATGGACAGCGAGGCCACCGAGAAGACCGCCATCATCGGGAGATCCAGGAGGACACGGCCAACTCCGCGGAGAATGGTAGTGGAAGTGGCCAAGACCACTGGACCTGGTCCCGGGAGGATCACGAGGAGGCCCATTTCTTCGCATTTGTGGCGCACAACATGAGGGACCATGGGCAGGATCGGTCCAGATGGAGCCGGGTGGGTCCCAAGAAGGGCAATGAGCCAAGGAGGATCGGGAACCCACCGCTATCGTTCCGAGAGTACAGGTCTCAGCACGACGAGTGCTGGGTCTGTTATGGCAAAGGAACCAACCATGCACACGACCACCGTCAGTGCAAGGTGTATGAGGCGGACAAGAAGGCCTACTTCGCCGCCCACCCCGAGAAGAAGCCCAGGGAGCAGCGGATTCCCGATTGGAAGGCGAAGGGCGGAGACGGGGGAAAAGGCCAAGGCAAAGGCCAATGAAAAAGGCGGAGGAAGAGGCTATGGTGGTGGACCTGGCCAAGACCGACGAGTGAGGTCGATCGAGGAAGTTGCTGAGGACATGTTGAGGACGTTGGAGGAACTCAAAGCCCAGCAACGTGGTGGACAAAGTCCTGGCGGATCGCAGCCGGAAGGGGCTGCGGGAAGTCAAGTCTAGAGGAGCCCCCACGGGAGTGGGACCTCGGAGGTCTCTCCTCCGAATATCAGTGGAATCCCTGAGGAATCAGAGGCACATCGGGTGCCGAAGAAAGGCTCCGGAAGAGCCAAAACCACTGAGTTGCGCCACTCCCAACCCCTGGAGCGCCCTGCCAAGGGAAGTACATGTGGGTACGGGACATGGCAAGAAGGGAGGAGCGACCACGGAGAGCCCCGTGGACGGGCAGGACCAGCCCAAGATCTACACCATCCGTGACCATACCCTTGAAGTCCTGATGCACCCGGACGTGCTAGAGTTGCATGCCGTGAGAGTCGTCCATACACCTCATGGCGACGAGCGGCAGTTGTACTTGAAAGTGCGAGTACGGTGCGGACGAGAGGAGAAGGTGGTGGATGTGTTGGTGGATACGGGTGCCCAGGTGAGCCTGGTCCGGAGAGGGTTGTTCAAGGAGGAACTCCTGCAGCCCAGCCGGAGACCGGTCCGCCTGAAGGTCGCCAACGGAGAGATCATGGGTGGGGGCACCCATGAGGCCACTATCAGTATACAATTCTGGGAACATGAGCGCTTGAACCGCCCTGATCTGGCGAAGAGAAGCACTCTATCCGGGAACTTCTATGTGGCCGACATTACAGATTTGGATATGATCATGGGGTATGACTGCATGGTGGCAAACGCCATTGGAGCCCTTCCCCATCGTGCAACGCTGGTCCGGGAGGATGATGAATGCCTCACATGGCTGTCCACGGACTATGCATGCGGATCATCCCAATGGAATGCTGAGGAAGAGGATCGGATCGTCCAAGCGGTGCAAGCTGTTGGTGCCAAGTCCAGAGGAGACCGTGGAGTTCAGCTCACGGAGTATGGAATGGCGCCGCAGGTGTATGCCAGGATGATCCAGACGCTGGGAGCCGAAGCGCCCGAGACGGACGTCTTCGCTTCCCGGGATGCCCCACTTTTGCGGAAGTGTAGGAGGCATTGGCATAGAGGAGACTCAGCCTGGCATAGGCATTGGGGTTTGAAGGAGTGGGGGCCCATGTATTGGCATGGCTCCCTGGACAATACCAGACGTACGGTGGAGAAGATCGTCGCGGATAGGGCGAAGGGGATCCTGGTCATAACCGGCATAGGATCCAGCCCATGTCCGCTGGAAGGTCTCAAGTCGACGCTGGACTCCATCACCCTCAACGAGATGTCATTCGGGCCAGAGGAGAAGTTGTTCATGGACGCCAAGGGTGTATCAATGCCCTCCCCGGGTCAAGCGTGGGGTACCAAGGCTTTCCTGGTGGATGGGGCGCAAGCTCAGCCCACGGGTGATGAAGCATTCATCCGTAGGGTGGAGGCGGTGCCCATGAAGGTCATGTTTGAGCCCAAGGAGGGGGCGGATCAGCCTCTTGATGGCATTGACGTCCTGTCCCACGCCGAGATCAACAACGTCGTCAACTACATGCGGATGGGGATGCACGACCGTGTGGCAGCCAAGAAGAGGCGGGCCATGGTCACATCTCCGCATTGGTGGGATGACAAGATGTTGGTCACCGGCAAGTACGAGAAGGATGAGTTCGTGGCGAGGGTCATGGATCACATCGCGGACCAATACGATGGTCCGGTTGGGTCGGACCCGCGGACATGGGACTTTCCAAGAAGGAGGGCCGATAGCGACAGTAACCAGCCCGACGCCGCAAATTTCCGAAGATTATCGGTGGGAAGTGCACCCCACGACGATGAAGACGGCATATCGGACGAGGAGAAGTCGGATTCGGACCCGGAAGAGGCCTATACCGCAGTGCGGTCGGTTGTATCTATACCGAAGCAAGCGGCTGAAGAGGCGCAGGAGAACCCGAAGGTCGCCGGGCTGAAGGAGAGGCTAATCAATGCCTATCCGCGGCTATTCAGTGGCGTCGCCAACAAGAACCCTCCAGATCGTGGGAGGTTTGGCACAGCGAAGATCAAGCTGAAGCCGAACCCCAAGATCTATCGTCATCGGGAGTACCAACTTCAGGGCGATCGGGCCGAGGCCATGAAGAAGCTGTTGGCCGAGTTCATTGAACGGGGATGGATCGAACCCTCCGACAGTGAGTGGGCCAGCCCAGCCTTCATCGTGCCCAAGAAGGAGAAGGGCGAGTGGAGATTGGTGGTTAATTACAGAGGTTTGAACGAGCAGACCGAGCACGACTCGTACTCGCTTCCCCTGATCGACTCCATCCTCCAAAAACAATAGAAAAAGCGGATTTTCACGGTGTTAGACCTGAAACACGGCTATCACCAGATGCCGCTACACCCGGACTCCAGGCCCTGCACAGCGATGTCGACGCCGCTGGGGCCCATGCAGTGGAAAGTGGTGCCTATGGGCGCCAAGAATGGCAACGCCGCTTTCCAGCGCATGATGGAGGACCTACTCAGTCCTGTCCGGGACTGTGCCGACCCCTTTGTGGATGACATCATCATCGGGTCCGGTACGGAGAACATGACTGAGGACGAGCTCATCGAAGCGCATGAGAAGGATCTGCGCCGAGTGCTCAGTGAGCTGGACAAGCACAACATGGTGTGCAAACCCACCAAAGCCTCACTCTTCGTGAAGGAAGTGGAGTTCGCGGGTCACGTGGTTGGTCACGGGCAAAGCCGTCCCATGCCTGGGAAGCTGGCGTCCCTGCACCACTGGGAAAAGCCCCAGACAATCAGCGAACTCCGGTCCTTCATGGGGTTCTGCAATTACTATTCGGGCTATGTCTGGATGTATGCAGAACTCTCGGGGCCGCTGCACAAGATGCTGCAGGTGGGCAAGTTCGATGGCCGGAAGGGGAGCAAGAAGAAGCTTGCCTGGACCCCTGAGGCTGAGGATGCGTTCAACCGCCTGAAGGAGCGACTCCTGGGGCAGTTGGGGCTGTTCCTGGTGGACCCGGACAAGGGATTCGTGCTACGGACAGACGCCTCGGACTATGCCGTGGGGGCAGTCCTCGAGCAAGTCCGGGACGACGGGACTCATGTTCCCGTGGCGTTTTGGAGCAGGATCCTGGCCGAGGGCCAACGCCGAACATGGACCGCGAGGGAGAAGGAGACATACGCCATTGTATGTGCGCTCAGGAAGTGGTCTGGCCACATCGGACTGCAGCCGGTGGTGGTTTGCACGGACCACCAGTCCCTACAGAGCTGGCACAAGGAGCATGTCGACACCCCCTCAGGACCAGCGGCTAGGAGGGCCCGATGGCACGAGACGTTCGCCAAGTTCGACCTCAGCGTCGTGTACGTCCCGGGGAAGGACAACACTGTGGCAGATTGCCTCAGTCGCTGGTCCTACCCCGCGGGCAAGGCGTGGATGGACATATCCAGCCATGGCGACGCTGAGAAGACCGAGGAGGCTAAGCGCATCATCGAGATGGAGAAGGCCATGGAGCAAGAGGGGGTCAAGTGCTTTGTGGTGATGGCAAACCGTACGGACCTGGCCAAGTTCCGGGGCGCCCGCGTCCAAGCTATTCGAGAGGAAACCCTGGAGCAATGGATGGTGGCCCCTGTAGAGCTAGTCAGGTCGGTGCTCACAGAGGACTGGTCGGATGACTATGCGGCATCCGACCACTGGAGCAAGTACTGGAATGCCGTGAGCGCCCCGTCCGACGACGAATGGCCCCAGGGTCTGACCAAGGATGGGGACAAGCTGTTCCTCAAGGACAAGCTATCGGTCCCTGAGAAACGAATGGAGGAGCTCATTGACCACTGGCATAACGCGCAGCTCATGCATCCTGGTCGGGACAGGATGCAGCAGGACCTGGAGTGGCGCTTCAAGTTCCCACCGGGGTACTACGCCATCCTGGACAAGCACTGCAGCGACTGCGCCGTGTGTCGGGCCACGAAGAGCCCCAACCACTCCATAGCGGGCAACCCGGTGTACACGGCTATACCGGAGGCCCCTATGCGGTCCGTGTCCATGGATGTATTTGCCATGCCTGAGGTCACCGTGGAAGGAGAGACCTACGACTGTGTCATCCTGGCGGTGGATAGGCACAGTGGGTATATCATGGCGGTCCCTGGCAAGAAGTCCAAGAAGAAGGACAAGAAGGACAAGCATGGAGTGGGGCTGCAGGCCAAGACCGTCGCTAATGCCATGATCAGGCATTGGCTGACGATTTTTGATGTCCCGGCTGTCATCTGCAGCGATCGGGGCAGTCAGTTTGTGGGGACGTGGTTCAAGACGATGTGCAAGCACATGGGAATTCGGCACGCCAAGACCGTGGCGTACCACAGCCGGTCGAATGGCCCAGCTGAGGTGGCCGGGCGGCAGATGTTCGAAAAGTTCCGCCAGCTGCACATCGACGAACCGGGCCGGAATTGGTATAATTCGCTGTGGAGAGTACTCCAAGCGTATCATGACCTTCCGGGACCCACTGGACTGTCGCCCCATCGTATCCTGTTCCTACGGGATCGAGTATCACGCACTCTCCCGTGGTTGAACCATGGCAAAATGGCCCGGGATGCGAACGCTATGATGGCTGAGGCGGACGACACGGCGGCCAAGGTGTGCAAGGCACTTCAGGACGAGCATGACAAGAGGGCCAAGTACTTCAAGCAGGGAAAGGTCCAGAAGTATGCTCTCCAAGACACCGTGTGGGTGGAGCGGCACCACAAGGATGTCCTGTCCAGGCATCGGCAGGCATCTTGGTATGTGCCGGGGGTAATCGTGCGGAAGGTCGGGCAGGATGTGTATGCGGTTCGTGTGGGGGATAACAAGATCCTGGACCGCGACCATACCCAGCTTCGTCCCCGAGCACCAGACCCCAGCGGACGTCCCGTCACCTTCGAGTTCACGGCCGGCGATGTGGACTCGGACGACGAGGGTGAGGACGACGACTTCACCGCTGAGAAGATCCTGGCGGACAAGCCGGACCCAGGGATGCCTGGGGGCAGGCTTTATAAAGTCCTTTGGAAGGAATTCGCCGCATCCAGGGATTCGTGGGAACCTCCGAGCAGCTTTGTGCCGAGGTACACCACGGTCTGGATGGACTATCTGACGGAAAAGAACATTTCTTTGGATGTCAAGGACGTGTTGGTCCGTTTGGTGCCTGCTGTAGCACTGTAATGGGTCCCCCTTGGCATTTTTGTTTGTTTCTGTGCTTGGGAGACGGGTGAGGGCGTTCATCCGGGGATTTTTGGGCCTTGATTGGCCATCTATCCCCTTCACTCGATCTCCACATATATATTTCATTGTGGTATACTTTTTTAGGTCGACCGAAGACGTTTCTCTATCTTTGATCCCCTTGGTCCATGTTGTAGATCAAGAGGAGACCAGATATGGCGTAGGGCACCGATTATGAGTGTCCTCACCCCTCCCTTGGGGCGTGGGGGACGCCTACGACGTGTGTGGGGCCTCCATGTGTCCTTGGGACATGGGGAGGGGGGTTGGAGCCCATTGGGGTCCTCCTGTCCTCTCTTCAATGACTTCCGAGCGGTAACAACGCTCTGAGAAGGGGGGTGAAGCCGGTTCGGACCCCCGTGGCCATCTTTGGGTCACTTGGGGTGTGCTTCTATGTGCCGGCAAGCCGCCATCGGCTGATATCATACTCTCCCATCCACCTGACCTAACCTGATGTGATAGTGTGATAGGTTTGGCCATTCCGGCTATGAGCAGCCATATTCAGTACCGAGGCGCCGCCAGCTGAGATTTATATATCAGAATATCAGGAATCAACAGGGTTTTTTTATCATAATGTTTCCGTAATTTTTCCGCCTTTCGTTCTGATGGTCAATGTATCGGCGACTGTCAGTTGGCTCGCGATTTTGCGGTAACCGATTGGTTAACTGTTATTTCCAGATATTTTGGCGGAAACCCCGATGAAGGGTCCGGTTTCATCAGTAAAGGGTTCGTTGCTTCCGCAATTTTCGAAATATGCACTCGAAATTTTCATCTGGATGTGCGGCTGGGATTGTAGTGGTTGTTGGAGAGGGTACTGCAGGGAGATCAGAGGCGCTCGGAGCGCTCTCCTCAAGTGTGTCCTCGAAGGGCGCCTCGTCAGGTGGTCCGTATCCATCTCCAGGGTATGCCTCTTCGACCCCCCTGTCCACTGCTTGCTTCTCCTTCTCCTTCTCTTTGTTTTCAGGTCCTCCCACGGATAGACCACTGAAAGCAACTCACAAGCCATCCAGAGAATCATTCCTCAGCCCACTTAAGGGCACTGAAGGTATAGGCACCTCAGGTTCAGGTTCACCAGCAGGTTTGGGCGCTGGCGCTGGCTTGGCTGGTGCGACTGAGGGCGCTGTCGTCTCGGCAGTGTCCTTGGTGTGCATATTTCTCTTCGCCCTTCTTGCTCAGGACAGTCCTCGGCACGCTGGGTGTACGGCACGGGGTTGCTGCCGGCACGCAGAGGCTGTCTGCCTCTCTGCTACCAGAACGTTTTTATGAGTCTTTCAGCTCTTATTGTGCCTCTCCTGCTGCTTGCTGTTGGTGTAGTGTTCCTGCTGCTTGTCTTTGATGAAGAAAATGTTTTGTGGATAATTCAGGATAACCCAAGCCAGAGATGAGCAAGTAGAAGCCAAACAGGATCAAAGCATGAAGGGCTGCGGTCAGAAAAGAGTTAGATAATAAGTATATCCACAATAGACTACAGCAATAGACAATCCATGCAACTTGGATCAAAATATTTCACATGATTGAGAAAAACTGATTGGAAAACTGCCCCAAGGGCTCACACTCCATATAGTGCCATCCTGAGATGCGCACTCTTTGTTTTGGGTCCCATAGGTGCTGAGGTGGCATGGCTTGTGGCGCTGAGGTTACTGCCATGTCACATGGGATATTCCTACTTAGCTAGGCTGACTGGGAATTGAACCCACAACCTCTCAAAAAGAGGTGCCACAGCCCCCTAGGGTGCATACCACTAGGATAGCTAAGCATTCATGAGAAAACATAGAAAAATGTATAGGCTCTGGATCAATGTCAGCGCCTCAGTCAGTCCAGAAAATGGTGTAAAAGATCAATCAGTTGGGGGGTCAGGGGTCCACACAACCTCCGTAGTTTAATGCTTGGTTTTATAGGTCAAAATGTCTTGTCACCCCTTTTTGGATAGGCCAATACTAAGATAAAAATATGTTATGCCTTTAGGCCTGTTTATAACAACTAAATCTAACCTTTTGGCAAGGAAATACACTTTTTCTTACTAGAGGAGGCAGACGAACTCGAGGAGATGACTGCCGATGAGATGGCAGTCGATGGCTACTACGTGGTTGCAGGTATTGCACGCCACGAGTATGAGCAGGGCTGGAAACTCCTAACCCTATGGGATGGCTACGGGCTATCTGGGGCGAGGTAGGAACCTATGTCCGCCTTTATACAACCAGATCGGAGTATCAACCCCATCTTCCGCTCCTACCTCGTTGAGAACAACGAGGGACAGTTACTAACCCGTGCTGAGACTCTGTCCCAGCGGAAAAAGAAAAAGTAATTTCACGGTGTCAGTCTACTGACTGTCGTGTAATCTTCCAGGGCCATGAGCACTCTTGTGCAGAACAGCTAGACCTACTCAGTGTGTGCCAGGACAGGCGCAGAACTCCTGTAGAGCTCCAGTTACGGTGAATGTGGTTTCAGGTTTGAGGTTTGATTTTGCGGGTACTAGATGCCTTTCGGCCCCGGTGGGCCACCTGGTCGGGCCAGGTGATATCCTCCCCACCGGGTCCTAGTGGGGGGCCCTCCAAGACGCACCTCCTGCCTGGTGGCGGAGTCCCCCGGGTTCACAGGGCTCGGAGCCCCGTCCTTCCCCGACTTCCCCGTTTCGCCACTCCCCGGTCAGTGCATCAATTCGCAGCCGTGGCTGCGGGCGCTTACCCACTGCGTCGCCCACCTAATGCGTGGTCGCCCGGGGCGCCGGCGCCGCCGGGCCCGTGCTACTTGCTTGTCGCCAGTGGGACCCCCTTGGGCTGGCGCGGAGGCTGCCTAGCCTAGGGGTTGGGGCGTGGCGCTGTGCGCCACTACTGCCTTTGCGGGTGCAGTGCCCCCTCCGTGTGTGCGCGGCGCCCGCGGCCGGTTCGGGGGGCTCGGGCCGGTACCTGGTGTTGTGTCTCTCTCGTTTCCCCCTTCCCGCCCCGCGTGTCCCGCGCTGCGTGTGGCGGGCCGTCCCGTCCGGGTGTCCCTTACCCTTGCTCGCTGGTACGCCATTCCACGCGGTCTGTGCGTTCCACGTGCTCGGTCCGGTTGCCCTTCTGGTAGTCCCTGCGTGCCCTTTGCGTGTGTGTGCTCTCGCGCTCCCGCGGCGTCCGCTCCCCCCCCTCCTGGGTGGTGTGGCGTGCGCACCTCGCGCAGTCCCGGCATTGGGCGCTGGTAGGGCCGTTCCACGTGGTCCGTGCCCCTCCGCATCTCCTGCCCTGGTCCCTTGCTCCGTCTGGCGTGCTTGGGGGGGGGGCGGTCCGGTCCCGGTTCCCCCCTACTTGGCTTGGGGTTGTGGGGGTGGCGGAAGGGCGTCCACGGGGGAGGTGCCTTCCACTGTTGCGAGGGGCGTCTGGGGTCAGGCGCTCCCCCTCCCCCGACTGCCCGCCCACTGGGCGGGCTGTTGGGGTCCGCTACCCACGTGCTGAGGGCGCGGGCGTGAGGGTGTGGGGGCCCTTCTCTGTCCCCTTGGTCTGCACGCCCTGTGGGGGCTGCGCGCCGTGGGGCGGGTCCGTGGCGTTCCTGTGCCGGGGGGCGGGCTGGGGGGGGGGGGGGTCGTGCGCCGTGCCCCCCGTTTGTGCGGCCGGGGGGGGGCTCGAGGGCGGGGGGTCGCTCTGCCTCGTTTCGTCCCTCTGCCTTCCCTGGGCAGGCAACAAAGCGGGTGTCACTGGCGTCGTTCTGTCCATGGGGGGCGTGGCCCCCCATACCACTCCGGTTCGTGCTCGCCCGCCTTCTCTGGGCGCGTTCTGTGCGGCGTCCTGGCGCGTTGGCGCGGGCTCGCTTGTTCTCCGCGGCCCCTGTGGGAGCCGGCGGCTGGAGCGAGGGGCGCGTCGCGCTCCTGCTCCTCTCTCGGGCGGGGGGGGGGGACCATCCCCCCTGCCTCGGGGGGTGGGGCCCGGGGCCCCCGCGGCTTGCGGGCCGGTGGGGGGGGGGGGCGCGCCGCGGCCTCCCTGCTCCCCCTCTGGGTGGCCCGCGGTACCTCATCCTGACCCCCCTCGTGTCGTCGGCGCACTCCCCTCCGGCGTGCGCGTGCGTTTGGGGTCGCGGAGCCGCCCCGGGGTGGGGGGGGGGTGAGGGGCGGCCCCTGGACCGCTCCCCCGGGGGCCCCTGCAGACCTGAACCCCCCCTCTGCCCTCCCTGAGTGGGCTGTAGTCACGGGAGGGTCATCTGGGGCGCGGCCTCCATACTGTTCTGGCGCGCCGCCGTGCGCCGCCCCCAAGCTTGGTGCGCGTGTTGCTCCGGCACGCTGGTGTGGGCTCGCCCTGCGGCCGCGACCCCCGCGGGAGCAGGCGGCTGGGGGCGCTGGGGCGCGCGGTGTGCAGGTCCAGCCGCATCCCCCCCCCCCCGCGTCGCGGTCCCTTCTGGGGGAGGGGCGGCGTCCCCTCGGCTCCGGGAGGGCGGAGGGCCGCTCCTGTAGCTCCCAAGCTGGGGGGGGGGAGCGGGGGGGGGAGATGGGGGGGCCGCCCCCCCGCCCCCCCGCACCGTCGGGCGTCGGCCTGCCATCCGTTGTCTCCGGCGTGCCCCCCCGGGGTATACTCGTGCCGTGGGGGTTGCCGGGCGGCCGCGGGCGTCGGGCGCGGTCCGGGCGGCCGCCAACGGGTCCTTGCGGCGGGGGGGGGGGGGGGGAACCCCCCCGCCCTGGTTCGTGCCCCCGTCCTCCCCGGGCCGGCCTCTGATAGGGCCGCTCCGTTTGCGCCGTCTTGGGTGCTGCCGGTCCGCCGTCGGCCGGCAGCGGGCAGGGCGTGCGGGCGCCTGCCTCGGCCGTGGTACCCCCGCACCCCGGGTGCAGCGGCCTCTTCGGGGGGGGTGCGGGGCCGCCGTTTCTTCGGTCTGCCTCCGTCCGCTCTTGGGCCTGAGTGGGAGGGGAGGGGGGAGTGGGGGTGGCCCTCTGGTCCCCTGGCGCCGCCTCCTGACGGCCGAGGAGGGGGCGGCATGGCGGTCTCGGCCTCGGGGGCCAGCCATCGGCTGGGGCGTCGCGCCCTTCCCCCGCCCCCCTCTACTTAGAGCCGGACCCTCGTGCAGGCCCTCGCTGGGGCCCCTCGTCCCCCCCGCCGTCGTCGCGCGGCGCTGGCCGCCCGGGGGCGGCCGTGAGGGTTAGCGGTCAGCGGTTAGCGGGCTGCGGGGCAGCAAGGTCCCCCCCGTGCTTGTTGTCTCCGCCCTCCCTCCCGCGGGAGGTGGCGCGCGCTCCTTCGTCACGCCGTACCGTGGGGGGGGCGTGGGTCGGGGGGCCCAGCTCCCCCCCCCACTTTCTCGCGTCCGCCGTCTGGGCCGTCACCTCCGCCGCCGCTTGTGTGGGGGCTGGGGCTGTGGCGGCGGCGGGTTGCGCCGGCGGTAGCGCCAGTGGGCGAGGGCGCTGCGCAAAGCCGGGGGGAGCCAGTTGTTGGCGTCCGCATCCGTGATGCGGAGTACCGCTCCCCCTTCCAGGAAGGCCGGCCACATCGGCTCCCTGTCGGGCCACGCCGCCCGGATCACTGACCTGAGGACCCTCTCGTGGTCCTCTGGGGCTGCCCACCCCCCGGGGGGTACCTCTCGGTTTCCTCCGTCCCTCCGGAGGAGCACGGCATCAAAGGGCCGGTTCCTCAACCCCCTGGTGGTCCCCTGGTTGGCCCAGCGCAACCAGCCGTACACCTCCCCCACCAGGGGGAGGGCCTCCTCCCCCAGAGGGTCCGGGACCGTGCCCCAGTCCCGGTCCCAGGGCCGGGCTCCCTCTGCCCCTCGCGCCGGCTCCCCCCCGATGCCCCTGTGCCTGCGGCGCCGATGCCGCGCCCCGCCCCCCCCCCCCCCGCCGAGGCCATCCGCGCCGGCTCCGCTCTCGGCGCGGAGGGGGCTGGCTGGTGCTGGGGTTGTGGGGGTTTGGGGGGGGGGCGTGCTCTCCGGCGTCGGGGTCGATGTTGTGGAGGTGGTGGTGGTGGTGGTGGTGGTGGTGGGTGTGGTGCGCCGGCATCTGTTGGATGCCGGGGGGGATGCACCTCACCGGCTGCACGTCCGGCTGCGCGGGCGCCCCGCCACCCGCCCCCCTCCCTTCGGCCTGCCCTCCCCCCCGGGCTCCCATGCCCCGTCCCGTCTGTCCCTTCGGGCCCGTGGCGCCCATGCCCTTGCCCTTGGGCCCCCTTCCGGCCCCCTGCCCGTGCCGTGGGTCCCGCCCCCTGTCCCCCACGCCCTGGCACGCCTGCTCGCCCACCGTCCCTCGCCCCGCACCCTGCACCTGGGCGCCCTGCCCGCGCCCCTGAGCGCCCTTCCCGTGCCCTGGTCCCTTCCCGGCCCCCTGCCCTCAGTCGCGCCGTCCGCTGCCTGCGCTCTGTCCCCCTCCGCTGCTGCGCCCTTGCTCCCTGCCGCGCGTGCCCTGGCCTGCTCCTTGCGCGCGCTCCTGGGCACTTCCACTGTCGCCTCCTGTCCCCCGCTCCGCGCTCCCGTGGCTGGCACGCAGCTCTGCCTGCGCGCCGTCCCCTCCTTCCTGGATCACACGCCGGGCGTCCCGCTGTCTTTGCAGCTGCGGCAGCGTGACGCCCGGCGGCGAGCGCTCGGGCGCCGGGGGGCGGACGTGCCGCGCCCGCCCCGGGGGGAAGGGCTTGGGGGGGAACGGCTTGGGGGGACTGGTGTGGGTGTGGGTGGGGTTGGCGTGGGCGCGGTACTTCGCGCTCTCCCTGCCCACTGCTGCTGCTGCGGCGGCCGCCGGCGAGGCGCCCGTGGCCCGTGCGGGGTCCTTTCCCCGCTTTCGCGGCGTGCTCGGAGCCGCGGCGTGGCCGGCCGAGGCGGTGGCGCGGCTCGCCGGGGCCGCGGCCGCAACCCCTCGCGCGCCCTCCCCGCTCCCCTCTGCGGCTGCGGCAGCCCTCGGCGATGCGCCCGGTTCCCGCGCCGGGGCTACCCCCCGTGTCGGCGGCGTGCCGGGGGCCGCAGTCGGGGCCGCGGCGTGGCTCGCTGGGGCTGCGGTCTCCGCTTCCCGCGCGTCTGGGGCCCCCTCCCGGGGCGGGGCGGCAGGGCTTGCTGCTTGGGCGGCGGGGGCGGTCACCTCGGCTGGCTCAGACTCCTGGGCCGGCGGCGACGGCCCGATCAGCACCGCCGCCTCCGCCAGCCTCCGCTCCTCGCGCTCCGCGGGGGTCTCCCCCGTCCACTCCGGGGAGACGGGGGAGCAGGAGCGGGACCGGCGGTGGTGGCGGTCGTCCCGCTGGGGGGAGCCATCAGAATCTGCCATCACTGTTATCCTGGTAGGCATGCGTGGTGGCAGGTGCGCCCTTCCCACTACCTCCTGGTGCATCAGTGCCGTGTGGTGGGCAGTGCCGTGCGGTGCTCTGCGGGGGGGAGGGGGGGAGGGGCTGGGGGGCCGGCTGTTGCGTCAGCCCCGCACGGGTGGGGGCCGGCGGCCATCCATTGGCATTGGGAGGGGAGGCGGGGGAGCCACGCGGCCCACGCGTCGCGCCACAGCCCCCAGTCCGGGGCGGGGCCCAGGGCCCTGGGCCCCGGGGGGTCGTCAGTTGGTGTCGGGGGGAGCCGCACTAGGTGGACCCCCGTAACGGCGGTGACCTCCTGTGTTCGCAGGAAGGTGTGTACCCCGTCCCGCGCCGCGGGCGCCGGGAGGGGGGGGCGGGGTACGGGTGCTGCCCCATAGAGGTTGGTGGGGGTGATCCCCAGGACCCGCTCCGGGTCCCCGCGGGTCGCGACGACGAGGAGGAGCAGGGGGGTGCCAGGGCACTCTTGCCAGAGGACGTGCCCCCTGTGGTGGGCACCCCTGGTTCTGGAGAGGGGGGGGGACAGGTCTGGGTTGGCCCAGCCGCGGGGCGTGTGCGTCGCCGGCGCGAGGGCGGGGCACCAGGTGGGCTCCCTGGGGAACGCCTCACATACGATGGCGTACGGGGGGGGTCGGCCTGGTGCTGTCGTACACAGGGTTGGTCGGCCGGGGGCGGGCGGGCGCCTCTTCCGCGCCTTCCACGAAAACTGTGATCTCGCCCAGCTCCAGGTCCTCGTCCGGTGGGTTTAGAAGGTGGAGCGCCGCATCCAGCTGTGACACTCCCCCCGGGTATGTGGCCCGCGCCTGGTTCAGGTACGGGGCTGCGTCCCCAGGGTAGCGCGTCCTGAGAACGTGCAGCAGGGCTGGGGCGCTGCTGCGGAGGAAGATGGCGGACCCCGCTCCCGTCAGCTGCAGGGTATCCCCCATGGACAGGGGCCGGCCCGACCGGTTGGACTCGTGCCACTCCATCCAGTGCCCGTAGAGGGCCGCCTCCGGGCTGATGAGCCCCGGTTGGACGGCGTTCACGATCCGGTGCATCGCCACGAGCAGCGTAGAGGCCCCCGCTCTGTTCAGGGCGCAGACGGCCGGGAGGGCGGTCTCGTTGAGGAAAGCCCTCGCACTGCCCGTCAGGTCACGCCGTGCGGCAGCGTGCGCCTTGTGCGCCTCCGCCACCGCGTCCGCAACCAGGCCCCGGACGGCCGCCTCCTGCGCTTTGCGGCGGGCCCTGGCGTGTCCCGGCCCATCCCCCCGTCAGCGTGGCATGGTACTACGGGCTCTGCAAAGGGCGGCGGCGGGTGGGGGTCAGGGCGCGAAAACGTGCGACAGGTGCGCAACGGATGTGGGGTCCCGCAGGTGCACGTGGATCCACAGGAGGGCAGCGCCCGCGGGGCCCGCGCGTTCGTGTGAGGGGGCGTGTGCCCCCTTGATGCGCCCTTGCAGGGCCTCCTCATCTGTGCACCTGCGCAGGCTTGCGGGAGGTTCGGGCCAGGGGCACGCGGTCACCTGGGCGCACCGCGCGCACCTGTTGGCGCCTGTCGACGCTGCGGAGGACACCGTGTCACATTGCACGCAGAGCCGGCAGGTGTGTGGGAGGTGGGAGGGCGGCGACCAAGGGTCGAGATGGCGGAGCCAGAGGTCGTCCCACCTCTGTCGGAGGGGGTCCCAGATCTCCAGCAGGCGGGGGCGGACGCGGCGCCGGTAGTCCCTGCCAAGCATCTTCCGCTGGACCTCCCGCCACGTGTCGTCGGGATGAATCCCGTGGTCGTGGAAGGCGGCGATGAGGTCGTCCCACGCCGGGCGGAGGTGCCCCTTGGGGGGGGTTGCCATGTACACGTGGCGTCCGGTGAGGTGGGGCGTCAGCGCATCCCTGTAAGTGCGGCTAACCCCCATCTGCTCAGATTTTCACAGATCTGCCCCAGATTGACTACATTTTGGTCATTTTCTTTGCTTCGGCGGAATCGCCGCCTCGCAGCTCAGTCTCAGGATCGGACCTATATATTTCTGATGTGCCGGATCTGATTCCGCGGTCCATTCTCCGTAAATCCGCCGCGTTCCGATCATTTACCTGGAATCGCCATTTGCCGCTGACGCGCGCTCGCGGGCCAGATCGGCCAAATATTTTTCACAATCGGATTTATATAAATCTTTTCAGATAGTTTTGGACACTAAGATGTACTTAGAATAATCCGCATCAATTTTCTTCATAGACTGGGATTTTCTGCCGGATAACAATCAGCATGGATCTTGCTTCCGTTGTTGCTGCTCTCGCCTCCGTTGGTGTTCGTGTATCCGGTTCTACCCCCAACAGCAGCGTTCAGGTCGACTCCTCGCGTGCCTGCCCCACTGGTCTTGCCGGCCCCGAGCCCTCCGGCACCATCAACGACCCAGGGCAGCACTTTCATGGTAGCAGAGGCTACCTGAATGTTGTTCCTTTGGCGTCCCAACCACAGTCCGCTCCCCGGTACGGCTTCTGGAGAAGTAACGATTACGCTGCCGTGGTGCTATGCGAACGAGGCCTTGAGAGGAATGCCTTGCGCAAGCCCAAGCTGCCCAAGAAGGGCGCACATCAGCAGCTGTGGGGACCCAAATTACCCTAATCCCAGTCGAAACTGGCCATCGAGCAGCTGGAATCCGCCAGCCTACGACGATGGCAACGCTCCGGTAGACCTTACGGAGCTGGCAGGTACCAACATTCCTTACCAAAGTCCGACATTTGAGACCACGGACGCCGATCTTGACGACATTGAGATGGGTGGTCCAGGTGAGGTACCTAGCTATAATCGACCAGCCTCTTGGGCACAATGGGGCGACCATTTGTCCCCAGAAGTGACCCGTAACCTTGAGGCCCTTGAGGCCCTTTGTCTCTTAGCCTCGTCTAAGCTGATCGAACAAGAAAGAATCGCCTCTGATTTTTTAATGGAATATTTTTTCCTCCTTCAGGACGAAATTAATACCAGGATGTGGTGGCGTTCTCAAGAAGATGACACTTTTGCCATTTTTTTGCAGATCTGGGAGGCAAGCCCCTTCCCGAAGGAGAAGGGCACGGCACCTGTTCCCGGGCCCTCCGCCCCTCATCCCCCTGTTTCCATCCGCGACGATCTAGCCGCCGCGGTTGAGGAGGGAATTTTAGAGGCGGCCAGGCAGGCAAGCCTGGAAATTAGGGCTGAAGGAGCTCCCCAAGTGGACTCCTGGCTGCGGACCACCGAGATCAGCGGTCCGACAGCCTGCTCAGGCCCTTCAGGACACGGTATGTACTGTCCTGCCGACTGCTCCTGCAGATTCCAGCGAGATTCTGAGCTCCAATTGCTCAAAGATCAAATGCAACTCATCATTCAAACGCTGGGAATGAAAAATCTTTTCAAGACGCACATGCGGTCTGAGGGCGCATCATCGGTGGAACAAGCAACAGAACCGTCGGAGGAGGCGACAGAAATTTTTTCAATTGCTCCTTCGGTGGACTCCAGGACCACCGATGCAAGGATCAGCAGGACCAAGCTAAAGGAAAGGGTTAAAATCTCTCGATCTGAGAGTAGGACGGCGAAGGCTAGGACTGAGGCTCAGAATGCCAAGCGAACTGCCTCCCGCACTGCCCCTCCTGCTGCTGATTCCAATGCCTTAGCCCAGCTGTTGCTCGCCCAGACCCTCGCCGGAGCTGGTGTGGCGAATGATGCCGCCAAGGTGTCTGCCATTACGGCCGGTGTTGGGTTGGATTCGCTTCTTAATCCTACTTCATTGCGACTTCGTCAGGTTGCCAAGCAACCGAAGTATAATGGGAACCCCAGACGTTGGCCTCAGTTCCAACGGGAATTTAAACTGTGGGTTAAGACTCAAAAACTTCAAGATGATCAGTTCCTGATGGCCCTCTTGGATTGCCTTGAGGGAGCGCCGGCCAACACTTGGCTCAGGACTTGGAGTGATCGTGAGGATACAAGTTCCCCCCTTACCTTTGATGAGGTGTGGGAACAGCTGGAGGTACGTGGATCCAGGCTGCCAGAGGACCATTACCACCAAATGTTGAAGAATTTTCCTTCATTCTCGCGATTAATTTTGCACGAAGTGCAAGACAAAAAACAGCGCTTCTGGAATTTAGTGGAAGAATCTGAACATTCAGGCGAAAAATTTTCTAGTGCCGAGCTGAAAAATCTGATTTTTGACAAGATCCCCCCAGAAACTGCCGCCACCCTTCCGAACAAACAGTCCGAAGAAAAGGTCAAGACCTGGTGGGCGGAGGTGGAAGGCTTCGATGCCTCTGCCAACAGGTTTACCGTCAGGGAGGCACTTCAAAAGTGCTCCCCCACGTCCTTCTCCAAGGTGAAATTCACTGAGGAGACGTGGAAAATCAAATTTAATGAACACGAGGATCGGGACTTGTTTGTCCAAGTCCTCAACAGGGGAGTAAGCTTCCATGGCCATCGCCTGAAGGCCAAGAACTGGGTGTTTTCGTTCACCCCGAAGGAACTCTGGGAGGAGGTTGAGCGGCTCGCCGACGCCGCCAATCAGAATTTCCATGAGGGTCTTGGGGGAAAACAGAATACCCAGCAAAACACCCAAAATGGGGCCCAAAAGGGCAACAAAAAGGTGAATGACACCCGGAATGTTCAGGATCACTGTAGCATCTGCCTTCTTTTAGGTTCTACGAACCGAGCTAAGACGCATTCTACTGGTAATCACCGATGGTCTCCTTACGATCACAAGGTGATTGGTGAAAATATCAGTAATCCGCAGAATTCAGACAGGAATGACAGACAGGTGCATGGTGGAAAGGCTGGAAAAGGGAATCCGACCCCATCCGGTGGAAACAAAAATACTGGAAGCCCTGGCGGGTCCCAAGGCACAGGAAATCGGACTCCATCCGGCTCCGGTGGGCAGCCGAACGGCCAGAAAAATCCCAATAGCAACGCCGGAGGCGGAAATCGAAATCCAGGCCAAACCCCTCAATCCGGTACGAACAAGGGAAATGCTCCAGGATTCCAGGGTAAGGGTAAGGGAAATCCTTCTGGGGCCCCTTTCTCTGGTAAGGGCAGAGGGCGTGGCGACGGTGGAGGTCCATCATCCAGCGGCCGTGGCCGTGGACGTGGAAAGGGCAACCATCGTGTGGATCAGGTCTCAGGTGCAGATCAGGTGTCCGATGCGGATCGAGATTACGTTGAAAATGCCTTGAATCCAGCAGATGATCCGCTCCAAGATGAGTGGGTCGACGAATCAGGGTGTGTTCACAATGTTAACGCAGCCACTGGAGGTCACAACGCCTAGGGGAGCCACGAAAATCGCCCCTCCCCAGGCGATTTCAGGCATGATCCCCAGATTCCTTCTCGACCACTACTTGATGTAGGGTCGCTTGTCTCCTCTCCCCTGGATCCGGCAGCGGATCCTTCTGTTGTAGAGGACGAGGTTGGTGTACAGTCCAAGCACAGGGCCCGTCAGTTTGTCACAAAGCTGTGGGTCTCTGATCGCAAGGGAAATTTCCACCTCGCCACTTGTTTGTGTGACAATGGATCAGAGGTAAATCTCCAATCCAATTCTTTCTTACCCGACGACTGCGTGTTTGAGTCGCCTCATCCTGTTACCCTCGAGGGAGTTTCTGGACATTCTCTCGCAGGTGGGCAACGCGGTTGTTATATATCAACTCATTTGGTCGCTCAAGACCTTTGGGAAGAAGGCAATGTGGAGGAAGTTATCCTTAAGGATGACTACTTCTATCGTGCCGACATAACACCTATGATTTTAGCAGCTGTTTTTTCCCAAAATTCCCAGTCATGCATTTTCGGAAAAGCGATATCATCGGTACACAGTAGTACTGTTGTTTTTGTGTTTTCTCAAATTTTCAACAAAATTATGCTGTCGCTGGAGCTGGAGCCGCAGATCAACTGTCGACAACTGCCGCGTACGCGAGTTTCAGATTCCCGACCGCCGTGCGCAATAGAAAATCGCCAAAAAGTCCACTTTTTTTCGCAGTTGGAAGCAAAGTAAAGGCATGAGCGTGTCCCCGAGATGAATACCTTGCTGCTGACCTAAAAAAATCCAGATTGGCAGGCACAGATTTTGAGAAATTCACACTTTTCAAGCCAAAAACCACTCTTTTTCATGGTTTTAGGGTCTATGGAGGCCATGTAGAGGGCCTTACAGGGCTGGAAGAGGTGGTATAGAGGTGATATATGAACAAATTGTCATCACCATTGGTAGAAGCCTACATGACAAGCGATGTTTTGCCTTTATTCTAGGCTATTCATCCCTTTCTCATGCACCATGGGGCCCAATATCCATATGGTTCATAGGTAGGGTTTTGATCACCTATCACCGTCCACACACATGTTTGGGGCTTGGGTTGGTATTGTATGCATTTGAATGATAAGAACTACATAAAATATGATACTATGTGCATAAGAATGGGATGAACGATGAACATTTGAGGTGTTTTTGGCCCTATTTTGCACCGTTTGTGGTCCATTTCCATATGGTTCATAGGTAGGCTTTTGCGTGCCTATCACCGTACACACACATGTTTGGGGCTTAGGTTGTTATTGTAAGCATTTGTATGATAGGTGCTACATATAATATGATAGTATGTGCATAAGAATGGGACGAACGATGAACATTTGAGGTGTTTTTGGCCCTATTTTGCACCGTTTGTGGTCCAAAATCCATATGGTTCATAGGTAGGGTTTTGATCACCTATCACCGTCCACACACATGTTTGGGGCTTGGGTTGGTATTGTATGCATTTGAATGATAATAACTACATAAAATATGATAGTATGTGCATAAGAATGGGATGAACGATGTAGATTTGAGGTGTTTTTGGCCCTATTTTGCACCGTTTGTGGTCCATTTCCATATGGTTCATAGGTGGGTTTTTGCGTGCCTATCACCGTACACACACATGTTTGGGGCTTAGGTTGTTATTGTAAGCATTTGTATGAAAGGTGCTACATATAATATGATAGTATGTGCATAAGAATGGGATGAACGATGAACATTTGAGGTGTTTTTGGCCCTATTTTGCACCATTTGTGGTCCAATATCCATATGGTTCATAGGTAGGGTTTTGATCACCTATCACCGTCCACACACATGTTTGGGGCTTGGGTTGGTATTGTATGCATTTGAATGATAAGAACTACATAAACTCTGATACTACGGGCATAAGAATGGGATGAACGATGTAGATTTGAGGTGTTTTTGGCCCGTTTTTGCACCTTTTGCGCTCCATATCCATATGGTTCATAGGTAGGGTTTTGATCACCTATCACCGTCCACACACATGTTTGGGGCATAGGATGGTATTATAAGTATTTGAATGCTGGGTAAGAAATAAAATATGATACTACGGGCACAAGCATGGGATGAACAATGTAGTTTTGAGGTGTTTTTGGCCCGTTTTTGCACCATTTGTGCTCCATATCCATATGGTTCATAGGTAGGGTTTTGATCACCTATCACCGTCCACACACATGTTTGGGGCATAAGATGGTATTATAAGTATTTGAATGCTAGGTAATAAATGAAATATGATACTATGTGCACAGGAGTGGGTTGAACAATGTAGATTTGAGGTGTTTTCGGCCCATTTTTGCACCTTTTGTGGTCCATATCCACGGTGGACAAGTATTGCAAATTTCTTGTCATACCTGACGTTGTTCCACACCACATATAATCATATACAAAGATTGTCTCACTGCCTTCATGCCATTGTTGCGTGCTTTGTGTGCCGAGAGGAGGTATTTCCTGTGTATTACGCCTTCCGAGGTAGGGTGAGCGAAGGGTGAAAAGACGGTGATCGAACATGACATTGCTCCACACCACATATTCTAATATACAAAGATTGTCTCACTGCCTTCATGCCCTTGTTGCGTGCTTTTTGTGCCAAGAGGAGGCTTAGACTTGTCCTGTGTATTACACCTTCCTAGGTAGGGTGAGCAAAGGGTGAAAAGACAGTGAACTAAGGGTGAACGAATGGTCAAAAGACAGTGAGGGAATAGTGAATTGCGAGCATGCATGGCAACCAAATGTGATTTCCCTTTGGTACAACCCACAGGGCTAAGCAATGGCTCCTATGCTGACGTAGATGAGGCAGTTTGAGAAGATTGCCTGGCTTTGTGTTTGCGCTGCCATTGCTTCATTGCCCACATCGCACTCATATCATGTTTGTGACCTAACGAGGTATGGGGGAAATTTCATCCGGTTTCAAATTGGATGGTTGCCCATGTCATGTGTCTCGTTATGGGCAGATGAAATATCACACACGCAACACACACCACACGCACTCAGTGGAATGTACCAATGTGCATTGCAACGCGCGTTGCATGGCAACCCAAAGAGCCGGCTTAGGCAATGTCCTAGAAACACTTGGTGGCAACAATCTCCCAAACAGCTGTATTTGCACTTTTGAACCCACAATGGTTGATTTCATTGCTGTCGCTGTGCTTTCGTGTGATTTGGCATTGATGAAATTTTTCCCTAGAGCTCGGTTAGGCTTGCCAAGCAACAAATTGTGACCCTACATGCCTTTTACTCAAGATAATCTTCCGGAGGGTGCAAAAAGTGCCCCTGAATAGCCATATTTGCACTTTTGAAGCCACAAATGTGGATTAGAGTGATTTCGTTGTGATTTCGTCGTGATTACCAACCTGAGTGATTTGTGGAACCCAACAAGATAACTCCATGCATGCACACACATTTGCATTTGCATATTGATGGTATGTTGGGTGAATTGTATGGGAATGCTTAAATTCGACCCAGTGGTGGAGGACAGAAGCAACCGTTAGGGAGCTTGTGGGTCCATGCTTGAAATATCATAGTTGAAATATCGCAGAGGAAATATCACAGTTGTGTCGGTCATTTTTTGCCCGCCTGTCCCATCTCTCCATTCAAGTGGTGGTTTGGCTTGCCGTTGTGGTGGTTGATAATTCTGCTGCGGTTGCAATCCATGATGCATGATGCATGATGCTCCACTTCTCTTCTCAAAGCAATGTTGTCTATCCCGCAAATTGGCGGTACTCTTCCAGTGTTGGCAAGGGAGCAACTGTGCATGTGGCTGCTGTGTTGGAGTTCCTGAGCAATGAGATGTTGGAGCTTGCGGCCAACGCATCAAGAGAAAACAAGAAGTAGCAACGTATCACGCCTCGGCTCTTGATGGTATGCACTGTGTGCCCCGTGCACATCCCATGTTGCACGCACGCACCAACTGTGCACATTGCGCGCACGCATTGTGCACACTGCATGCACGCACGCATGCACAATATCAGTGTATCACAATATTAGTGCCTTCTGTCTGCTAAGAGTTTCAGCGAAAATCTCTGGGTCTGGGTGACAGAACACCTTCGCTGTTTGTCCGTTCCCGACTCAGATTATGTCTTTTTGACACTGTGGAGCTTTTGCTCGTGCCTTTGGCATTGCGTTTTGCACTGTGCACACTGCACGCACACATTGTGCACGCTGCACGCACGCGGCAGAGGTGGGGCATGCATGCGTTGTGCGTGCCCTGTGCATGCTTTGTGCATGTTGGGGGGGCTTCGGGGCACAGGGCGGGTGTGTATCCAAGCATTCCGAAATGATGCCATGAACGACGCCAGCCAAGTGGCCCTGCACGACCTTGAAATGGAGAGAGATGGGAAAGGGTTTTAGGGATGGGTTAAGGAAGCCAAAACTTTCCTCGAGTACACGAAGTATGCACGCACGCACGGTGCACACTGCACGCACGCATTGTGCACACTGCGCGCATCTTGTTCTCTTGGCCATCGCCTCTTAACCCATTTTTTTTTGTGGGGTGGACTCGATGCAAGGCATGCTGGAACGGCGCGTTCCGGACTGCAGATGCAGCAAATTCTGCGATCGCTTTGCGATAAATAGGGTGCCACGTGGGGGCGAAGACACTCGTTCAAGTCATCCTCCAAAACCTGACCCACTGTGAGCACTCCTGCCCGAATGAGCGCTGGCGCAAAAGGAAAGTTGAAGTCTGTTCATTGCGAAAGGCGGCATTGTGACAGACACGCTGATGAGCTTTGCATCCCCTTCTGTGCATCACACAGGGCCAGTCGCCGATACATGTTGCCGTCGGTTCATATGCCGCCGTCGAGGCGTTGAGGCCGGATGACGCCTTGGTATTGAGGATGCAAGAGGCCTTGGCTCCCCCTCCTGTTCAAGGTGCCGCGTGTCCAAGATACAACATGTGCATGTACCGCATTATTTTGGGACCTGGCTACAAGGGTACTGTTTCATGGGAATCAGTAACATCAAGAATGTGCTGAAGCTGCATTTGACGCTCTCTGGATTGCAATCCTTGGATTCATGACACTGGTGCTGTTGGCAGACACAGAGAGGGAGCCCCTGCTGGAGCACGTTGAGTGGGGCACCCTCTTGTTCTTTGCAGCACTCTTTGTGCTCATGCACGGTCTCGAAAAGCTTGGGCTCATTGAGTGGATTGGAAATGTTGTGGTTACGATCATTGAAGCGGTACGTTGTTGCATTGCGCATTGGTTATCAAGGCAGTAGGAATACGTAATGCCACCGCATGCAGGGATTCCATTTCATGCGAAAAAGTTGCATGGCCGCAACACATGACAGAATACAGTGATCAGTCTGTGGGTCTCACTGTTTTTTGAATTTTGTTTTGTGCAAGCAGGAATCCAGTTTCTGCCACCCTCGGTACCTACCCCCTGTGATGCGCGGTCGCTGGCATGGCGGTAAGTGAGTCCCTCACCGCCTCTCACAACACATTCCAACTTTTCATCCCTAGGAAAAGCGATGGCGGCAGTGGTTGCTATCATGGCAACCATTATGACAGCTTTTTTGATATTTGGGCAAATGGTTACGGCAGCGTCGATTGCAGGGTGGCGTTAACGCAACCAAATGGGGGATGGGGGCTTGATGAAAATGTTTGTAGTGTGCACGCACGCATTGTGCACGCTGCACGCCCGCATTGTGCAAACTGCACGCACGCACTGTGCACGCTGCACGCCCGCATTGTGCACGCTGCACGCCCGCATTGTGCACGCTGCACGCACGCATTGTGGACACTGCACGCACGCACTGTGCACGCTGCACGCACGCACTGTGCACGCTGCATTTGACACTCTCTGGATTGCAATCCTTGGATTCATGACACTGGTGCTGCTGGCAGACACAGAGAGGGAGCCCCTGCTGGAGCACGTTGAGTGGGACACCCTCTTGTTCTTTGCAGCACTCTTTGTGCTCATGCACTTCTCATGCACGTCTCGAAAAGCTTGGGCTCATTGAGTGGATTGGAAATGTTGTGGTTACGATCATTGAAGCGGTACGTTGTTGCATTGCGCATTGGTTATCAAGGCAGTAGGAATACGTAGTGCCACCGCATGCAGGGATTCCATTTCATGCGAAAAAGTTGCATGGCCGCAACACATGACAGAATACAGTGATCAGTCTGTGGGTCTCACTGTTTTTTGAATTTTGTTTTGTGCAAGCAGGAATCCAGTTTCTGCCACCCTCGGTACCTACCCCCTGTGATGCGCGGTCGCTGGCATGGCGGTAAGTGAGTCCCTCACCGCCTCTCACAACACATTCCAACTTTTCATCCCTAGGAAAAGCGATGGCGGCAGTGGTTGCTATCATGGCAACCATTATGACAGCTTTTTTGATATTTGGGCAAATGGTTACGGCAGCGTCGATTGCAGGGTGGCGTTAACGCAACCAAATGGGGGATGGGGGCTTGATGAAAATGTTTGTAGTGTGCACGCACGCATTGTGCACGCTGCACGCCCGCATTGTGCAAACTGCACGCACGCACTGTGCACGCTGCACGCCCGCATTGTGCAAACTGGACGCACGCACTGTGCACACTGCACGCACGCACTGTGCACACTGCACGCACGTATTGTGCAAACTGCACGCATGCGTTGTGCACGCTGCACACACGCATTGTGCACACTGCACGCACGCATTGTGCATGCTACACGCACGCATTGTGCACGCTGCACGCACGCATTGTACACACTGCACGCACTCATCGTCGCCCGCATTGTGCACACTGCACGCACACACTGTGAACATTTGCACTGTGCGCATGCACGCATTCCGCACACTTCACACACGCACTGTGAACATGCGCACTGTGCACACCGTACGCATGCACTGTGCACACTGCACCGTCTTTTGGCAGGACCTCTGTATTTACTGATTTTTGTTGGCCATACCTGGGAACATTCTCTATGGGGCATCCGTTCTGGCCTACTCCATGGAGGCCTCCTGGATCTGAAAACAAATCCCACTCCTATTGGGGAGCATGGAGACCGTGGTCTTTAATTTAATTCTGGTGTTTCAGATCATCTTGTTTGGCAAGCCGTCGAGCAAACCTCTGCTAGCCAGTGCATACAGTCCAATGCAGTATGAGTATTGGCCTTGGGTGCAGGAATGCTGTGCTCCTTGGAGGAGGGAGGGACCCCATGGGGCAAATGCATTACTCAGTGCAGGCACTGCTCAGTGCACAATTTGGCCCAGAATTTCATGCTCAAGTTGTTGCTCTTTCCAAATGTCCTCAAATGATCAGTCAACATGTGCGGACCATGGTGCACACAGGGATGGATGCAGGTTCTGTATTTCTCAAGCTGGTCCCCTTCTCCACAAGGAAGACGTCTTGGGCATCATTTGTTGCGTTTGAAAAAAAGATTATCCCTAGCCCCCTCCCCCCATATTTCAGGCTGTACCATGGGTCCAAAATGTTGCCTTTGCCCCCTGAACAACAGGTCAGGGACCCCCCTCCCCTATTTTGAGGGTGCTGGATGCGAAAAAAGAGATTGTAGGGACACACAGATCGTGACTCACACAATTTGCAACATCCGTATGCACCAAAATCTGCCGTTTTTCCATGAAAAAACGGCCAAAAATGGCCGTTTTTCGGTCAAAAATTGAGTTTGTTGGCCTCAGACAAGCAGTTGAAGACCCCCCCCCCTATTTTGAGGGTGCTGGATGTGAAAAAGCAAGTTGTAGTCACACACAGGTCACGAAAACACAATTTACAGCATCCGTATGCACCAAAATTTGCCATTTTTCATGAAAAAAACGGCCAACAATGGCCATTTTTTGGTCAAAAGTTGGGATTTTTGGGCTCTCCCCTGTTTTGAGGGTGCTGGATGCGAAAAACCAGATTGTAGGGACACACAGATCACGCAAACACAATTTACAGCATCCGTACGCACCGAAATATGCCATTTTTCATGAAAACCGGCCAAAAATGGCGCTTTTTTTGTCAAATATTGATTTTTTGGCTTTGTACAAGCAGTTGAAGGATCCCCCCCCCCCCCTATTTTGAGGGTGCTGGATGCAAAAAAGCAAGTTGTGGTCACACAAAGATCACGAAAACACATTTTGTAGCATCTGTATGCACCACAATTTGCCATTTCTCATGGAAAAAACGGCTAAAAATGGCCATTTTTTGGTCAAAAAATGATTTTTTTTGGCCTCAGACAAGCGGTTGAAGACTGCCCCCCTATTTTGAGGGTGCTGGATGCGAAAAAGCAGATTGTGGGGACACACAGATCACGCAAACACAATTTACAGCATCCGTATGCACCAAAATTTGCCGTTTTTCATGAAAAAACGGCCAACAATGGCCATTTTTTGGTCAAAAGTTGGGATTTTTGGGCTCTTCCCTATTTTGAGGGCGCTGGATGCGAAAAAGCAGATTGTAGGGACACACAGATCACGCAAACACAATTTACAGCATCCGTACGCACCAAAATATGCCATTTTTCATGAAAACCGGCCAAAAATGGCCGTTTTTTTGTCAAATATTGATTTTTTGGCTTTGTACAAGCAGTTGAAGGACCCCCCCCCCCTATTTTGAGGGTGCTGGATGCAAAAAAGCAAGTTGTGGTCACACAAAGATCACGAAAACACATTTTGTAGCATCCGTATGCACCACAATTTGCCATTTCTCATGGAAAAAACGGCTAAAAATGGCCATTTCTTGGTCAAAAAATGATTTTTTTTGGCCTCAGACAAGCGGTTGAAGACTGCCCCCCTATTTTGAGGGTGCTGGATACGAAAAAGCAGATTGTAGGGACACACAGATCACGCAAACACAATTTACAGCATCCGTACGCACCAAAATTTGCCGTTTTTCACGAAAAAAAACGGCCACAAATGGCCCTTTTCTGGTCACATATTGATTTTTTTTGGCTTCGTACAAGCAGTTGAAGGATCCCCCCCCTATTTTGAGGGTGCTGGATGCAAAATAGCAAGTTGTATGCACGCACGGACTACGAAAGCACAATCTACAGCATCTGTATGCACCAAAATTTGCTATTTTTCATGGAAAAACTGCCAAAAATGGCCGTTTCTTGGTCAAAAATTGAGTATTTTGGCCTCAGACAGGCAGTTGCAGAGCCCCCCCCCCCCCCCCCCCCCCATTTTGAGGGTGCTGGATGCAAAAAAGCATGCTGTGTGGACACACCGATTGCCCAAACACAATTTACAGCATTCTTATGCCACAAAATCTGCCATTTTTCAACAAAATCGGCGAAAAATAGCCATTTTTTTTATCAAAAATTGTTTGTTTTTTTTAGCCTGAAACAAGCAGTTGAACCAGCCCCCCTCCCGATTGGAGGGTGCTCGTTGCAAAAAAGCGAAATACGCCAAAGAACTACATAAAATATGATAGTATGTGCATAAGAATGGGATGAGCGATGAACATTTGAGGTGTTTTTGGCCCTATTTTGCACCGTTTGTGGTCCGTTTCCATATGGTTCATAGGTAGGCTTTTGCGTGCCTATCACCGTACACACACATGTTTGGGGCTTAGGTTGTTATTTTTGGGGAACAATGGGGTAGGAGGAACCCCCCCCCCCTGCTATTCGGGGTATAATTAAAACAAAAGGTTACTTTTGGTCTTTTTGGGTACAAAACCTATTTTCATGTTTTTTCGTGCCTATATTATACTATACAGGTACACCGGTGTGCAGCACTGTTCTGCTGCACCAACCCAGAGCAGACAAAAATACTCCAAAATAGGCCGAATTCCAGGGTTTTTGATGGTTTGGGAGAAAGCTCGGGTGGGAGGAACCCCCCCATCCCTATTTTGGGGCCAGAGAATCCAAAGAAAATTGGAATTTCTGTCGAAAATCCTCTCTGGTGTGCAGCACTGTTCTGCAGGACCAGCCCAGAGCAGGCAAAAATACCCCAAAATAGGCCAAATTTCAGGGTTTTTAATTTTTTTGGACAAAATTCGGGTAGGTGGACCCCCCCCCCCTATTTTGGGGCCGTAGAAACCAAAAAAATAGGTCATTTCTCGCGAAAACCCCCTTTTTGCTGACTTTTTGAATTTTGGGAAAAAACAGCTGCTAAAATCATAGGTGAAGTATGACCTTTACTTGGGCCATCCTTGGCTTAGCAAGAACAGGGTGGCGCCCGTAGGTCATCGGCGTTGTTTTTTGCTGGAGTCAGGTCCCTTGGAGCGTCCTGAATTTCGTTTTTTGCACGCAGGGTTTAAAAGTGCAGAAGAATTTTTGAAGCGAAAGGTTACACCAAAGTTTGGCGAAGATGTCACCATTGCAGAGGTGAATGGGAGTGCCGATTACTCCCGAGAGTTAGAATGTCTTCGTAGGGACTCCCAGCCACGACGCCCTTCGCGCTGGCACTCTTCATCCTACAGAGTTGTCGACAAATGGCGCGATACAATTTGTGAATATTTTTATGAACACCACTCCTTTTGGCCACAGTATGATGCCTTTGCTAACCGCGAGAACAAGCGCTTTGACAAGCACTTTCGTGACGCTTGGACCCATAAATGGGACAAGAAGTTATGGATTAATCCTCCGTTTCACTTAATCCAGCAGGTCATCCACAAAATCAAGCAAGATAAAACCCAGGCGATTTTAGTTGTGCCCTTGTGGGACGACAAGCCTTGGTTTCAGGAATTGCAAGACATTTGTGTAGATTACATCGAACTTCCCAGGAAGATTAAGCTGTATGCCAGGGACGACACAGGTCCCCTGCCACAGCGGCCCTGGAGTTCGCTGGCATTCCTGGTGGATGGAAAGCTTTCTGACTCTGATTCTGCTGACTCTGGTACTGATTCCTGTGTTGGGTCTGAATCTGAGGTTGAGCGTGGTACTGATGATGAATCTATTTTTTCTGATTTTTGTCCGTCAGATGCCCAAGGTGATCCAACGTCAAATGGATCCGCCTCGTCTCCCTCTTCCCCAATACGATCTACATCCAAAAGAATCTTCAGTGCACGGGCGAAGAAAAATTTTAAATCGCGCCGCAAATTCAGAGTTTTTTATGAAAAACCCCGTGTGGAAGCTTTCATAGATCCTTTCGAGGAGCTGGATCACGAAGAGAATCTCTGGAATGTCGACACTCGACCCACCTATCTTCAAGAGGCAGTTGATACGGACCTTTTTAGGGACATCCGTAAGAAGATTCTTCCTGCCAAGGCCGAAGAAGTCGCCAAAGTTTTTTCGACAGTAATTCCTGGCGATCAGGTGGACACTGAATTGTGTTCCAAGTCAAGAGAAAAGATTTTTGAGGAACGGAAGGACACAACCCTTTCGGGGAAGTTGATCACAGACCCCCCTGTCCGTGGGCAGTTCGGTGAAGCCTTCATCGAGCTTCGTGAAGGGTACAAGGCGAAGAAACAGCGTCCTTATGAGAACCATGGACATAAACATGAGATCCTCAGAAAAATAATCGAGAGAAATCTCAGGGAATTTGGTTGGCTTGAGGGTTGTATGACCAGCGAGTGGTGCTGTGCACCCTTCACAGTCCCGAAGCCGCCGCCTGCAGACCAGAACACTATTGATGGTTGGCGAATGGTTGTTGATTTTCGCAACCTCAACGCCGAAACCAAGGCGGATTCACACCCCCTGCCCCTCATTGAGGAGGAAATCGCCAAGAGGGCAAGAGGTCGTTTGTTTTCTGTGCTGGATCTCCGTCACGGCTTTCACCAAATGCCGTTGAGGAAGGACAGCCGACCTCTCACCTGTATGTGCACGCCATGTGGCCCAGTCCAGTGGACGGTCATGCCCATGGGCCTGAAGAACGCCCCTTCGTTTTTTCAAAGAATGATGGAGGATGTACTTTTTACAGCTCATCCTGAGCTTCGTGCCTTCGTGAGTGTGTACATAGATGACATAATCATCGCGACAGAGGGGGAGGGACTGACCGAAGCTGAGCTGGTGGCCCTACATGAAAAGCAGCTGAACCAGGTTTTGGACATTCTCGATGCCAATCAGCTGATTTGTGGGCCAAAGAAGGGAAAATTATTTTTAAAATCAGTCGAATTTTGTGGTTCTCTCCTTGAGAATGGCACCCGACGACCCAGTCCAGGGAAGCTCGTCGCTATTCAGAAGTGGAAGCGCCCTGAGACGATCACGGAATTGAGAGGACGCCTGGGTTGTTGCAATTTTTACCACACTTTCGTGCCGAATTATGCCAAATTTGCTGCCCCCCTCACTGAATTATTGAAGGTAGGGAGAGATGCGGGCAAAGCAGGTTCGAAGGTTCGTGTCAAGTGGACTGACGAGTGCGAGGAGGCCTTCCATCACTTGAAGGCGGCCCTCTGCGAAGTCGCCACGTTGCACGTGCCGAAATTTGACCGACCCTTCTACATAAGAACCGACGCTTCTAGGTACGCGATCGGAGCTGTCCTTGAACAGGTTGATGAAGCCACAGGTGATCATTACCCTCTTGCATTTTGGTCTCGGAAGCTAGCCCCACGCCAAATGCAGTGGTCGCCGCGTGAGCAAGAAACCTACGCCATAATCTGTGCTTTGAAAAAGTACCAATCGTGGGTTGGCACCAATCGAGTCGAGGTCCTGACGGATCATCGATCTCTGGAGTATTGGGCCACCGAACACATTGATACTGTCGCGAGCCCAGCTGGTCGACGGGCCAGATGGCACGAATTTCTCAGTCTGTTTGACCTCCATGTGTCGTATTTGCCTGGAAAACATAACACGGTAGCGGATGCTCTGAGCCGATGGGCTTACCCCGCTTCAGAGGGGCTGCAAAGTACCAACATCCATGGTACGGAGCAGGACCGCCACGTCGTAATCGAGTGGGATCAGGAAGAAAAAAAGCTCATTCGACGTGAATGCATACAATGCACTGTTAAACAGCACGCATGCCCGTGTCACGACATCACGGCCTTCTCAGATCCGGCGCATGCCCATGACATCGTCACCAAATCACTGAAAGTCGTGGAGAAAGTCACGGATCCCTCCTCAGGGAGTGTGAAACGGTTTGACTACACCCGACGTGTAAGTGGATTTCGGTTGATTCAGGGCATTAAGCGTCGAGATCCGGCCAAAACTCCACCCCTGCCGAAAGATTCCCTTATCATCCGTGACTGGACGTCTGATTATCTGCATGATTCCATGTTTAAAGAGGTCTTTGAGAATCTCAAATCCAAAGATGCTCACAAGGATGGAATTTTTGCGGAATATTCGTTGGATGGGGGGAAGCTGTGGATGGAGGGTAAATTGTGCGTACCAGACGCCCTGGCCCCCGGAGTGTTAAACTGGTGGCACAAATGGGAGTCCCCCCACGCACATGGCCGTCGATTATGGTCGATGATTAAACATAGGTTGTTTGGCTCACGGCTATATACTCATTGCATGAAAGTAGCCGCCGGATGCGCCCAATGTGCTGTCTCGACGCCCCCCAGCGCAAAGAAGCACGGCCATCTGAGGCCACACCCTATTCCGGAGCGCCTCTTTAACAGAGTCACCAGTGATTTTTTCTATCTTGGTGAACTCGACGACGAAGAGTGCCATTGGACCAACAAAAAGGTCAATGGAGTGCTCCTTATTCAGTGCCGTCATTCCGGCTACATTCAGGTGTTGCCTTGTAACATCGAGTCGATGACTGGCAAGGCTGCCGCCAAATGGTGCGCGCAGACCTGGATGGGAGGTTGGGACGTCCCATCCGAGGTGGTTACGGACTCAGGCAAAGAGTACACCTCCGAATGGTGGAGAGAACTATGTGCTCACCTTGGAATCCACCACCTAAGATGTGAAATCCACTCGCATCGAGCGCTGCCTGGCGAAAGAGCCGGCCGCTCTATTATAAATATGCTTCGTAAGGAGCTCGCGAGTGAGAAAGATTTCCATTGGCTTGAAGTTCTGTTCGCATTGCTTCGCCGTTACCACAACACGCCTTTGTACCATGGCCTTTCTCCAAATGAAATTGTCTTTGGACGAAAGAAGTGTTGGTGGAACATGCTGTTGAATAATCCTCGCCCTTGTAAAGATGCTTCGTTGTTTTTGGACGACGTCCAACGAGCAGATAAAACTGTCTCGAAATTAATCGATAAGCATCAAGCTGCCTGGCTTTGGGTCCAGAATCAAGGCCGAAAAAACCCCCACAATTTTGAAGTCGATGATCGAGTTTGGCTTCGAAAATCCGAAACCACCCTGGACGGAGATGATAAGCTTCTTCCCTTGTGGGAGGGCCCATTCGCTGTTACAGCGCGTCTAGGTGAGAACAGGTGGAGGATTCGTGTGGATGTCAGCAGGGAAATTGATGTTTCGGGCGATCGCCTCAAGAGAGAGATCCCCTCCCCCAAGGATCGGGTTAAACCCCTTTTTTGGACTTCGAAATTTTTGTCCGATCGGGTCATCGAAGGGGGGAAGTACGAACTCAAGAGGATTTTAGAAGCAAGACGTGACGCCAAGGGCGAATGGGAATTTCTATGTGAGTGGAGGGGCTTTGATTCCAGTCACAACAACTGGGAACCAGCCCATTCTTTTGTCCATGGGTACACCAAGGGGTTCATCGACTTCCTCAAGAAGCACCCCGAAATTGGCGTACTCCTGACAGACTGTTTGTCGAAACCAGACAGACAGGTGGAGAGCGACGGAAAAAGACCTGTGGTGAATCGAGATCCAGCCTTTTACGGCCCTCAGCAGCCACATTCCAGGGCTGATCCGTCGATCCCCCCTCCTGCGGTCAGGCCAGCCCAGGAGCCAAATGAGGACCAAGCTTCGAGTTCGGCCGCTGATCTACAGCGCCCAAGCCGTACGAGGGCCCCACCAGACAGGTTGGTGGTCACATGTATTCGTGCTTGGCCGAATTGAGGGAGATCCGTCGTGACTTGAGTCGCCGACGCCATAATCTGGCTAACAGTCGTCTAGTCCAGGGCGTCATGGCACTCGTCGCTAGGGCTCAAGGGTGTAGGTTCGAAACCCTTGCATGTCCAACTCCTACAAAAGCTCCAGCCTCGCCCCGTCGACCACTTATTCCAATGTGAGTGTTCTGACGACTTGAAAAAACCACATTCTGTTCAATCCACTGTTCATTTTTCCTGATTACATCATGATGTGGAGAACTGCGAATGTTTGATAATTTGACGTCAATCAACTTTTCTTTGGTCTCCGTTCGGCAGACAAGGCGTAGATACGCTGCCGAAAGCCACGGAGTGTGCTGCCGTGTTCAGAAAAAACCAAACTCAGGCTTAATTCAGGCAGATTCGGGGTAATCTTGTCTCTGTTGGTCTGTGCATCTTTGGAATTTGGCTACTGGTGCAGATGGAAGCAAATGTACATAGTAAAAACGCCGGCCGGCGACATTCACCCCTACAGGCACCCCCTGTAGTACTGGCTGCACCAGATGCGACGCCAGGAACTCAGATCTTACCTTCATTTGCCGTGATGCTGAAGCTAAAGTCCAGATTCAGATCCAGATTCCTTGAATTTACCTTAAATTCCTCAGGTTTGTCCATCATTCTGCCACTGTTGTGCAAAACCTCGACGTCAATTGTTCAGACAACCTTCACATAGGAGCTCTAGGGACTTCTAACAGCAACCTCTGAAGTTCGTAAGCTTCGTTGTATTTTTGGCACACGCCAATGTGAGCTCAATCCGACCTGAAACTGTCGAAAATGGTGAATCCAAGTGTCATGTGGGACTCCATCGAAAGATTGGCCTTGTCCAAGTCGATTGACACCGCCGCCACTGTAAATAAAGGACCATTCGGTGTCTCTCAGTTATATACTGTCAGTAAAGCGCCTTCAGCGAACCTTCGGCGCGTTACATGCCAAGGATCCAGGGCCAGCATGTCCCATCATGATGCATCATCACATGATCCACATTCTCATGGAATCTGTTGGATGCTCGCGAACCAACGTGCCGGAAAGCACAATTGAGCTGTATAAACGACAATATATATTAACTCTAGTCCAAACGAGGGTGTTAGTATTTTCAGTTCTAGACATTCCGCTTCATTTCACATTCATCTTAGGGAATTTCCTCATTTTAGGACAATTTAGGTTGATTTCCTTGTCATCTCCTCTCATTCCTCGAAGATCTGTGTACAGATAAGTGAACAGAAAAACATCCCTACCATCTGTGGTTCACTTAGGGCCTGTAGACTACATTTGTATTTGTTTTCCCTCTCTGTGATTGTTTAATCTCCTTCATCTCTGCTCAAATTGACTCTCAATCTTGCTGAATCTTGTGATCATCCACCAGATGCGCCAAAGCTGAAGCACATGCTGCACTTTTCAGAACGAGAAAAGCGGGAGTAACACGATGTAGAGTTCGGCGAGGACACCGTAGCGTGCCCGCGACAGCGAAACTGTGCCAGAGCGCTGAGATGTCACTCCATTTCTTGATTCCCCCACTCAATCCACCAATAATCTACCTCATTCTCAACCAGTGCATGGTTTGGTATCGATTCTCGATACGTTTACATGCTTTTTAGCCCTTAACCTAATGTTTTACTGCACGGAGGACTGTTCGTCACTTCTCATTCTGTCTCATTTCAGGTTCATCCAGCCTGATTCAGTGCCAATTCAGTCCAAATCAGGTCAGATCAAGCAGATTTCGCCCCATCGAGGCTACATCTCTATTTTTTTCTGGGACTTACCCGCACTACGTTCTTCGTTGACGTAGCGACACACCCCAGTGTGTTTTTGGAGGGGGAGTGTAAGTGCGGCTAACCCCCATCTGCTCAGATTTTCACAGATCTGCCCCAGATTGACTACATTTTGGTCATTTTCTTTGCTTCGGCGGAATCGCCGCCTCGCAGCTCAGTCTCAGGATCAGACCTATATATTTCTGATGTGCCGGATCTGATTCCGCGGTCCATTCTCCGTAAATCCGCCGCGTTCCGATCATTTACCTGGAATCGCCATTTGCCGCTGACGCGCGCTCGCGGGCCAGATCGGCCAAATATTTTTCACAATCGGATTTATATAAATCTTTTCAGATAGTTTTGGACACTCAGATGTACTTAGAATAATCCGCATCAATTTTCTTCATAGACTGGGATTTTCTGCCGGATAACAATCAGCATGGATCTTGCTTCCGTTGTTGCTGCTCTCGCCTCCGTTGGTGTTCGTGTATCCGGTTCTAACCCCAACAGCAGCGTTCAGGTCGACTCCTTGCGTGCCTGCCCCACTGGTCTTGCCGGCTCCGAGCCCTCCGGCACCATCAACGACCCAGGGCAGCACTTTCAATCCCATTGGCACCCGTTCGCGGCGTCTCGGTGGAGGAGGGCCAGTAGGGTGCCGTCTGCGACTGCCTCCCATCCCACTCGCAGCCCTTCGCAGCCGTCCAGCTCCTGGCGCAGCGCGGCTGCAATGTCGGTGGGGAGCATGAGGAGCGAGGGCCCCTGGGTGTCGCTCAGCCGGGACAGGGCGTCGTCGTATACCGGCCCCCCAGCTTTGAAGTGCGCCACGGCGAGCTGGGCGGCCCCGTCCTCTGGGGGGTGCCACCAGACGGTGGCCGCGGCGTGTCCCCATTTGCGTATCTCTGTGGCCCGGAGTACGTTGGCGGCGTGAAGGACGATGCGGGGGGGGACGGGTGTCCTGACGAGTGAGGACACGGTCCCAGTCCATCCTGTTTGCGGCCCCGGGGCCGCTTGCAGCCATTCCCCCGTCGCCGCGTCCCACGGGTGGTCAGGTCCCGCCCCGCGGATCACGGTGGGTCTCGGCCGGGTGTCCGGCCCCCATCCCTCGAGCGGGATGGCGGCGTATCATTGCGCAGGGGTCTCCGGGGCGCGCGTGGCGGCGCACCACCGGCTCCACTCGCGCGCCCATTCCTCACCCACTATGCGCGCCTCCCACGCGGTCATGGAGCCGCGCCCGATGATCCACGGTGGGAAGAGGGCGTCTTGTAGGTGCTTCAAGAACCCCCCCGGCAGGTCCTGGTACGGGTGGGGGCCCTCTTGTGGCGGACACTCCAGAGTGCCATTCACGACACGGAGGGAGGCTACAAAGTCCTTGTCAGGGCGCGGGGGACGGGGAGGGTGGTCGCCCTCCGCCGCAGTGAGCCATCGGGGTGCCCGGGCCGCCGCGCTTCGCAGCTCGCGGAGGAGTTGCTCCTGCCGGTGGTTGCAAAGCTCCCATGCAAAGTCCCCCAGCCGGAGCATGTGGTGGAGGAAATCTTCCACAGAGGTCCCTCCCGGCGTGTCGTGGCGGGCTATGGCGCGGAGCTGCGCCTCCGCGTCCTCGGGCACCAGTCCGGAGCAGATGACTTCCGTCCATGTGGTGCCTGCGGAGCGCCACGAGGCCACCCACAGGGCTTTGTCCCCGGCTGGGAGGTGGCAGGCTGCCTCGTGTGCCGCCTGGCGGTAGTGGGGCCAGAGGAGCCGTGAGTGGGCGCACCCCACGTGCATGTGCACCGGGGTCTCCTCCGGGCCGCCGCATAGGAGGCACGGTTGTGGGAGGACGGCGACGCTGGAGAGCCGCTCCTTACGGACGCGGAGCCTGCGCTGCACCGGCGTGTGGCCGTCTCGGGCCCGCAGCGCCCGGCGGTTGGTGGCCGTCGCGGTGAGGTCCCGGGCGTGGACATAGGCTGTGGCATGGGCCGCGCCCAAACGTGTGTGTCCCCGGTGCGTCAGCGCATGGTCCGTCTGCGCCCGCTGCGCGACCTCGCCGAGCGCCCGCATCGGGGGGGGCCCTAGATCGAGGTGGCCGTCACGGCCGGCGACAATGAGATGGGCGTGGCCAGGGTCCGGGGGCGTGTTCTGCAGGACGGTGTCCAGGGACGCCGCCCAGTCCGCCTTGTGCAGTAGGGCGTCACTGTGGTGCGAGGTGGCTCGGACGTACCAGAACGGGTGCCCGCGTGTTGCCCTCGCGCGCACAGGCCGTCCCGGAGCCACCGCGGGGGCATCTGGTTGACCACATTCGCTGCGCCCGCGGGGACCCCCGTGGTCCGCTCGCGATCTGCGTGCCGCAGGAGGTGGAGGATGACTTCGGCGTCCACCGTGTGGACCCATGGTCGGTGGGCACCGTATTGTAGGGGGAGGGAGGCGGCCACCCCCTCCCCGTCGGGCACCGTGCCCGAGATGGCCACCGCCCACGTGCGGGTGAGGTCGGCGGCGAGAGCGACGCTGGTGGCGTGTTTGCAGGGTCCGCCCCCGGACGCGTCGTAGGAGGTGTAGCCCCAGGCCTCCGGGATCCAGTAGTACCCGGTGGGGCTGAGCCACCCCGCGTTGACGTCGGCGGTGTGCCACCGGACGTCGGGGTGGCTGGGGGTCAGTTGGTCCACGCTCAGCGCCCTGGTGTCGCCGGGGCTGATTGCCGGGTGGTCGTGCAGCCGGATCTCCGCCCCGGCGATCGTGCTTGCCCAGGACCGAAGTGCCGTCACATGTTCCTTGAGCCACGCCGGGCCTCCGCGCTGGTGCACCACCAGGTGTCCCGTGTCCTCCGGCTGGTCCTCCAGCGCGTGCACTGCCATGTGTGGGTCGTGCGGCACCCCCGTAGCTACCAGCAGGGCGGTGCCACGGGGGAGTCCGGGGGGTTTGGGCTGGCCTGCCCCCACCTGCACTATTACCCACTCGGCCCGGAGCTGCGCTTGCCCCGCCGCTTGGGTGCATTGGTCGTCCGTGGTCACCAACCACAACGGCGTCGGCACGTGGGGCCGGGGGCGCAGGGGCTCAGGCCATGCCACATCGGCGTTAGGCTCTTGGTGCTCGCTTTCCATGAGTACGTCGCGGAGGATGTACATGAAGGCTGCCGGCGGGTGGTACGCCGCCCCCCGCGTGGGGGGGGATAGGCCGCCCCGGCGGCGGTAGCCCCCGACGTGGAGGTGCAGGATGTCCGGGGTCACCTGTGGGCCGGTGTGGGCGTCCTGCTTAGCCCTCGTGGGGTGGACGAGTCTCAGGCGGGGGTCCCGCGTGCCGGTGGTGTGGAAGAAGTGGACCAAGGCGTCGCGCCACCCGGGGTGGTTGATGGGCTCCTGCTCGCGGCGACAAAAGTGGAGGGGTTCATCGGCGCATTGGTTGAGGCATTCCCGCACCGCCGTCGGCCACGGGTCGTTGTTGTCGGAGAAGGGGTGGCGTGGCCCGTGGTGCCCATGCCACGGCGTTGTGTGCGGCACCGTCAAGCGGCACGTGTCGCGGTGTTGCAGCTTGGCGCTGCGCAGCGTGACGATGTTGCCCGGCGGGGACTGTAGTTGGACATGGGCCGCCCTGGGGCACGCGATGGGGTTGTACAGCCCCACTCCCAGGGCGGCCAAGGCCCGGGGTATGCGGTGGACCCAGTCACCCCCCACTAGAGTTGCGAACTCCGGGACGGGGTAGTGCACCTCGGGACATATTCCGTGCGCGCCGGCTATTTCCCAGAACATCTTGGTGACCTCGGCGCGCACGGAGGTTGAGCGGTGGTGGACGAGTGTACCCACGAGGGCCACCGCTGCCTGCTGGCACCGCGTTGGCACCCGTGTGAGCCCCAGGGTCCGGTCATCCTGCAGGCTGTCCCGCGAGGCGTCGAAGGCGTACCGCGCCCTGTCCTTCGCGACCTGGACCATGATGTGGTCCAGGTGGCGTGCAGTGTCGGAGTCCTCGGCGATGAAAGGGGCGACGTACTGCGTCACCCCCCCGAGGATCGCCACGATGACGTCCTGCACCACTTTCGGTGGCGCGAGGGTGTTGAGGCACCAGTGGTGCACCGCCGCCAGGCGTAGCAGGCGCTTGCGCTGCAGGGAGAACTCCCCGTCGGGCTGCAGCTGGAGTCCCAGGTGGGGGACGGAGTCCGCCGCTGGTATCCAGTGCCACGGATTTTCCAGGTGGGGACACAGGCGCAGCTGCAGGCCCGGGACCCCCTCCGTGGTGGCCATGGCGCACTTGCGGGGGTTGAGCTCCATGCCCATCATCCCCAGGTACGCGGCCACCGCCTCCACGCCCTCAACGAAGTGCTGCAGCGTTTGGGCCACAACCAGCAGGTCGTGGATGTAGGCCTGGATGAGGCCGTGCTCGGCCCCTCCCGGCGGGCGCAGGCGGTGCCCCTGCGCCCTGAGCAGGGGCTCCAGGAGGAGCGCGTACAGCAGGGGGCTCTCGGGGTTGCCCTGCCGGACGCCGCGCAGCATATAGACAGGCTGCGTTAGCCCGTGTGCGGTTACGATGCGCAGCCTGGCGCACGTGTGGAGGAAGAGCAGGGGGTCGATGACGTCCGGCGGCACGGAGAGGTGGCGCAGGATGAGGTGGAGGGCGCCGTGCGGGGCGGTGTCCAAGGCTTTGCGGGCGTCGAAGGAGGAAACGTAGTTGGGCCTTCCCCGCTGGAGCTGCCGCTGCGCCATGAACAGTGGGGGGCCTGTGTTGGATCCAGGGAGGGCCCCTTGCTGCCAGTCGCTGACCACTCCGTGCCGTGTGAGCACTTCCGTGATGCGCTGGGTGAGGGGGCCGGTGAGCAGCTTCATGTCCAGCTGGCCCAGGGCTATGGGCCTGTAGTCGTCCAGTCTGGCAGAGCCCGGTACCTTGGGGCTGAGCCAGATGTGCGCGTCCCTCCAGTGCATCGGCGGCGGGGCGCCGCGGAGGATGGCCCGGTAGGAGTGGACCAGGAGCCACTGGACGGGTGCCGGGAGGGCCTTGATGAAACGGGCCTCCACGTGGTTGGGACGTGGGGCCTTGCCATCGGCCTTGTCCAGGGCCGATCTCAGGTCCTGCATGGAGTACTGCTGGACCTGTGTCCAGGCCCCTTCGGGGACCCGAGGAACATGGCGGCCGAAGACTGTCTGGATGCCTGGGACGTCCACCGGGCGTTTGTCATACATTTCTCGCCAGAAGGCGCGAACTGCGAACATCACGTCGTCGGCCTCCGTGAGGAGCGTTTGGGTGTTGGGGACCCGCACGTTCCAGAGACCTGACGGGCCCGGGGCCTGTACCTCTATGGCTCCCCGCACGGCTTTCAATCGCTGTGCGATGTCGGGGGCGTGGCGGCGCCAGAAGTCCTTGATTGCGCGCTTGCCGTCTGCCGCCAGGAGTGCGCGGAGTTGGCAAATGTCCTCCTCGAGGGCGGCTGCTTGCTTCTCCAGCTCCTCCTGTAGCTGGCCCTGTGTGGTCGGGCGGAACCCGGGCGACGCACCCCGCAGCTCCTCCGCGAGCCGGAGCGCCGCCTTGGACCGGATGCCATGCCGTGCCGCGTCCGCCTGGTACGCCGCCGGCGCGCGCGCTGCCAGGGTGTCATAGCAGAGGACCGCCGCCTGGAGCCGCTTTCCGCTCTCCGGGGGGTCCCCCTTCGCCGGGTCCGTCCCCGCCGGGGACGGCTGCCGGCGTCCCACCACACGCGCCAGGGCGTCATGCGTCGCCCGGAGGTGTTCGAACACCTTGTCCGCCGCGGCCGCGGGCATGGACCTGGAGGCGTGCTGCTCTGCGGGACCCAGCCAGGGCGCCAGGGAAGGTTCATCCCGCGCGGCGGTGACCGCCGCCCACAGGCAGTGTTGGACGGGCGCGGCCTCGGCGTCGTACGGGAGGAGGCGGCCCTCCGTGTGGCTGTAGGGGGAGGGCACCGCCGCGCGCCCCGCTGCGCTGAGGAGGCCCGGCAGGGCCAGGTGGAGCGGGAGGTGGTCCGAGCCGACCACCTGGGGGTGTGCCATGCCGCGAGCCCAGACGCATTCCCGCAGGGACCACGGCAGGAGGGGCTGGTTGACCAGGAAGGTGTCCACCCTGTGCCGGGACGGGTGGAGCGTGGGGGTCATGTCCTCCTCGTCGCCTGCCGTGGCCCTCCGGAAACCGCAGGCCTCCCAGCCTGCTCGGAAGTGCTCCGTGGCTGGGTTGGTGGTGGCATCCATGTAGATGTTGGTGTCGCCGGCGATGACCACCGGGTGTCTCCCACCGAGGCTGCGTGCCGTGGCATACATTTGTATGTCGGCCCAGAATGCCGCCCGTCCCGCCCACGGGGAGCAGCCTGCTTGCAGCCCGCGGACGTTGATGAGGGTGAGGCCTCCCCCGTCCGTGCGGATCTCCAGGGCCGCGGCCTTCCCGGGGACGATTTCCGTGAAACTGAGCACCTCGTGCTCCGCCATGTACTTGCTGCTGACCGCGGTGAGGAGGCCCCCCCCTCTCGAGGTGGAAGTGGCTCCCGTCTCCGCCGGCCGGCTGCTGAAGAAGGCGGTGTACCCCTTGTCCCGGAGCGCCGCGGCCACGTGCATCTCCTGCGCCCGGGTGGCGATCCCTGTTTCCTGGAGCATGATGGCAAAGCCCCCCTTCTGGGGTAGCATGCCGGTGATGAGATGCTCCTTGTCGGTACAGGACGCCGGCCCCCGGCGCCGCCGGAGCGTGTCCCGGAGGGACCGGTCTGGCGGTACAAGGCCGTTGCGCAGGTTCCACGAGAGGAGCCACAGGGCGTCCCCTGCCGTGTCCTCCTGGAGTCAGCTATCCCGCATCGGCATCGCCGCTGGGTCCGCCGGCGCAGCCAGGTCATCCGGGTGCGCCGCATCCGCTGAGCCCGTTCCCAGCAGGGCCCACAGGGGGGCCCGGGGGGCCGGGGGAGCCAGGGGGGCCAGTGGGGCCAGCCCCGCGGGGATGGACCCTGGTTGGGCCGCACCGCCGGTCACCGGGGCCGCCCCGGGTGCCTCCTCATCGCCGTCTGCGTGGTCGGCCGCCTGGGGCGGGGGGCGCCGGGCGTACGGGGCGTGCCATGGGGACCTCCGTGCCCTCCCTTGCAGGATTTTGGAGGCCGCCTCCTTGTCGTCCACCGGGGCTGCAGCGTGCACCGCGTGCCATGCCAGGTGTTCCAGCATTGCCCCGCTTGTGTAGTACTTGTCTGCACACAGGGGGCATTTCGTCGGTTCCGTGGCCCCTCGCGCCGGGGGGAGCGGCACCGACTTCCGGATGGCGCCCTCCGCCGCTGGTTCGAAGGGCAGGTTGGCCAGTGGAACCGTGGGTGGCGCCAGTGTACGGCCCGGGGCCGTCGCATCGAGGGCTCGTGTCGCGGGCGCGGGCCCGAGACTCCGGATGGCATCGCGCTGCGCGTCTACTTGCAACCACGTTTGCCAGTGCGTGGAGCCGATTTGGCGGTCGGGCTTGCCCCTCCATCGCAGGTCGTAGAAGGCTTGTAGCCAGTGGTAGACTGTGGTCGGAACCGCCAGCTGGAGCTCTAGGTTGCCGGGGGTGCGCCGCTGCCGGCCACACCCCCGGCCTCGCCGCCCGGGCGTTGTCCTTCAGCCTGACCTGGAACAGGAGGGCATGGTGTTCGCTCTCCCGTAGCGCCTTGACGATCATGCGGGTACAGTCTGCCACGCGGTCCACGGCTTCGGGCCCCGGCAGGCGCTCGGGGTCGCAGACGACAATGTGCGCGTCCGCCGGGCTGAACATGCAGACCACCCCCTGCGGGTTCTGCTGTCCCCGTTGGGCCACCGCCAGGGTAGCCGCCGGGCGGGCGTGCGTGATTGGCCCCGCGTGGAGGTCCGGGATGTCCGTGGCTCTGATGGCGTCTCCCTGCCACGCGGCCCGTAGATGCTCCTCCTGGTCGGGGCTCCACACCAGTGCGGGGGGGTTGACCCACCCCGGTTCCTGCCTCTTGTTGGGGGCGCTGACCGTGTGTAGCAGGACTGCCAGCAGCCAGGGGTCCGCCGACATATAGTAGGCCTGGGTGGGCCCCTGCTGCCAGTCGACGTGGGGCAGGGGCGGGAATGCCCCTTGCCTGGCGGTGCTGTACCAGATAGGGATGCAGATTCGCAGCGAATTCAATTTGAATTCGCCAAATTCGCTGCGAATTCGTTCGCAGCGCGAATTCGCTGCGAATTCGGCCTGAAATTCTTAGTACTGCGAATTCGGGGCGAATTCGCGCTGCAAACTCGCAGGCGACGGCAAAATGATCACGCGTGCACCGTCTTTTCTCCAGATGAAAAACTAACTTTGAACTGTGCAATGCAATAATTTTTTGACTTGACAAAATGAAAACTATGATGACTCCGCTTCGATTGAGCCGTTCGTTTTCTTGTGCGGTGCCTGAATACCCGTTTTCGAAAACAAAATTTACTTTTGAGTTTTGAACACACCGCTGTGTCCGCCTAGCTCCACCGAACACGGCGGTACCCTCCATTCTCCCCAGAAGTTCACCAGTTTGAAGAAAACCCCGTCCCGAACTTTTGAGTTTCGACTTTTTTTTTCTAATTTTTGACAGTCAAAACGTGTTGCCCCTTGGCAACCACGCACTGTCGGGCGTGTGTGGAAGGAGAAGCAGCCGAGAGCAGCCCGACGTAGCCGCAGTGAGGCCCTGGGCACCCACAACGATGTGCACGGAGCTAACGACGTGCACCGAACTGCACCCAGCCAGCGCACCTGCTCCAACCTCCCTCTAAGCTATGTACGTAGCCCCGTGTAGCCCTTGCGTATCCTTGACAGCGGTACCCTCCTTACCTTTCCCGGTGCCGTGTATGCTCTCTCTTAGATTATTTCAAGTCCAACGATTCAATTCAAGAGTGCAATGAATGAAGGCCCAACAAGGGCAACAAGTGGTTCACATGTGATGGTTTGTGTGTGGATTGGTGATCTTGCATGCTTCGTTCCTGCTTCTTTTCCAAAAGGCATTTGAAAGAAGCAAGGAACTTTGGAATTCTTGGTTTTGATTTGCTTTATTTCTGTCAAATCGTCAAATCGTTTCAGCATGGTAAATGCAAGCAACAACAAACAACAAAAATTGCAAGGTTACGGAAGCTTTTGGGAAATCTTTTATGCGATATGGTACCGGGTAGTGGCATACCCATATGTAAACAGGTGAGTTGCAACCTAGAAGGTAAATTGTAGGTGCCTATGGATTCAATCAAGCGAATCAGGGAGGATTAGAATTTGAAGTTGCGAATTCGAATTCGGAGTGGTCCACGAATTCGTGCGAATTCGGGGCGAATTCGAATTCGAGCGAATTCGTGCGAAATCGAACCTGCATCCCTAGTACCAGACAGTCCAGCGGCCCCCCACCAGGACATGCGACCGGTACCCTCCGGCGTGGCCGTGCAGGATGGCCTGGTAGCCTGCCGTCTGCAGCACCAGTGCCTCCCCCTGCTGAGGCCCGGGAGGGGGTGTGCTATCACCCGCATCCCAGACGCGTGTGCGCCCGCGGAGTGTGGCATGCCACGGGTCTGGTGCATCGCGCTGCGGCCCTTGTATGCTTCCCGCAATCTGCGCCGGGCCGTGGTGGTGGACGAAGCTCTCCCCGCCGTCCGCTAGCAACGCCGCCGGGACAACATATAGCTGCTCCGCCGTGAGGGGTGCTGTCGGCGCGTGCGTTGCGGCCGGCCGGCGGGGCTGCGTGTCGCTGCAGGGGACGTGGGGCAGCAGTTGCGCCGGCCACGCCGCCACGGGACCCATGGTGACGGCCGCGACGGCGGACGCCAGCGCCGTGCGGTCCGTTGGTCTGTACTGCCGAAGCCCCGTGGTATCTCGGGCGAGGTGCCTGCAGGCTGCCATCCAGGCCACCGCTCCGCAGTTCGTGACGTCCGGTTCGGCACCATCCGCGCCGTGGCGTCCCTTTTGTTGTACCGTGGTGGCGGTGTCGAGCGGGGGGCCCTGCTGCAGCGCCTCCGGGCCCTGCCCCGGCAAGAGGGCGGGCAGGACTGGCTGCGGGAAGCCCTGCGCGCCTCGGCGCTCCGGGTGCGTGTGGTACGGGTTTTGCCGGCGGTGTTCCGGGGCCCACTGTGGTACGAAGAGGAGTTGGTGTAGGTACCAGTGGCCTTCCGCGGCGGACGGGTTGCGGAGCGTTAGCCACTGTTCCACCACGCCTCCCGGGTGCGCGGCCTGGACGCGGCGCTGCAACCCCAGGCGGCCGAGGCGGTTGGACGTGCCCGCGGGTGGGATGTGGGTCTGCGGGTAAAGCACCCGCAGCGGCTCCAGCGCCAGGTCTAGCACCTCGTCGTTGAGCTGCTCCGTGAGAGCCGACGCCCTGTGCAGGGCGTGGCGGACCCCGGGTGTGGGGGCCGTGAGCTGTTCGAGCACCGGCCCCGGCGGGTACCGTGCACCCAGGTTCGTTAGCCACTCCCTGGTGTGGCTCAGTATGGCCCTCCATACGTCCCTCGTAAAGGCGTGTTTGGGGGGCCAAAGAGGGGACCATCCGTAGGAGGCGGTGGCACGCCGGCGGCTATTGCATGGGCTGTGGGGCGGCCGCGGTGATCCACCTGCACGCCATGCTGGGCACGATCGCCCCCCATTCCACGGTCCCCATGCCCTCGGCGTGGAGCAGCGGCTGGCCCTCCACCAGGGGGAAATAGGGGCTCGAGCGCCCGCCTCTTTCCTTCCACCGTACCCAGGCGGCCCCCGCCTGCAGGCTGCGGAGCAGGGCCACGCCAGGGAGGAGCAGCTGCAGGAAAGCCCCCTTGACGGCTTGAGTGGCGTGGGCCAGGGTGCCCATGGGCAAATACCACAACCGGAGGACCCAGGGGCCCGGCAGCGGTTGCGCCTCCCCTGCGTCCCATCGCCACTCGGAGTCTGGCGGGGCGGCCGGGACCGTGCCTGTCTGCAGGAAGTGGCGTGCCCTCTTGTCGGGGTGCCGTTGGAGGGTTGCCGCGAGGCTGAGCCCCTGTGCCGCAGGTGACAGTGGGAGGCCGCCCCGGGGCCCGCGCCAGGGGTAATCCTGGTCGGCCGGCCAGGTGTGCAGGTCCCGGGTGATTTCCTCCGCGGTCCCTGTGGGGGTGTCCTCCGGTGCCAGGTGCCACATGACGGCGAGCACCGCCCACGTGGAGAAGGGCCACGCCCGTGGGGGGGTGTACACCTGGATGGTCCACTGTGGGCACGCCCGCAGCACACGGCATGCGTGGAGCACCCCTCGGACCATGTCCGCCGCCAGGACCAGCACCATTCCCGAGGGTTCCACAATCATCTTCCCTGCGGGTCCACCGTGGCGGCCCCGGGTGTGCAAGGCCACTGCCGCCTGTCCCGCGTGGGTGACTCGGTCGACGGCCTCCTGGATGTTCACGCTGCCGCGTGCGGTCTCCTCCAGCATCCAGCCCTGCGCCACCCCGTAGCGTAGGGCGGCGCATGCGGCCGCGGGTCCCACTTCGGGTAGCGCTCCGTCATCGGGGCCGGGCTGAGAGTGCTGTTTGGGACACCAGCCTTCGCCGGTGCAGTGGCCCCGTTTCCACGCGGGGCAGAGGGTGGGCACGCTGCCCGCCGGCGGCGCAGGTTCCGCGGGCGCGCTTCCCGTGGAGGGCTCCGGTACTGCCTCCAGGTCGGAGTCCGTGCCCGCGTCCCCTTGTGGGGGGTCTCCGTCGCCGTCTCTGAGTCCCAGTGCCCTGATGACCTCGTGTGCTGCGTCCAGCGTCGGAGATCGGGGGCGTGTTTGGCGTGGGGCCGCGGGTTCCGCCATTGTTGTGTCGCTGTGCCTAAGAGCAGGGGGTGGGGTGCAGATGTCCCGTGGCTGGTGCGCTGGTGCGTTGGTGCGTTGCTCGTTGTAGGGGTGGCAGAAGGGCGTCCCCGGGGGGGGAGCCTTCCATCATTGCGAGGGGCGTCTGGTGTTAGGCGCCGTCCCTCCCCCGGCCGGCCGCCTATTAGGCGGGCTGTTGGGGTCCGCCACCCACGTGCTGTGGGCGCGGGTGTGGGTGTCTGAGGGCCCAACACTGTCCCTCTGGCCTGCATGCCCTGTGGGGGCTGCGTGCCGCGGGGATGGTGGGGGGCTGTCCCCGGGGGGGTGGCCTGCCACCGTTGCCGGGGGTGTCTGGTGTCAGGCGCTGTCCCTCCCCCGGCCGCCCGTCCTCTGGACCGGGCGGCCAGGGTTCTGCGACCCGTGTGTCCTGGGTGCGGTCGGTGCGGGCGTGGGGACCCAGCACCGGTCCCACAGCGTGCGCCCTTGCGGGCCGGCGTTGCTCGCTGTGGGGGTGGCGGAAGGGCGTCCCCGGGCGGGGTGCCTTCCACCGTTGTGAGGGTCGCCTGGTGTCAGGCGCTGTCCCTCCCCCGGCCGCCCGTCCTCTGGAGCGGGCAGCCAGGGTTCCGCGACCCGTGTGTCCCGGGTGCGGTCGGTGCCGGCGTGGGGACCCAGCACCGGCCCCACAGCGTGCGCCCTTGCGGGCCGGCGTTGCTCGCTGTGGGGTTGGAGGAAGGGCGTCCCCGGGGGGGGTGCCTTCCACCATTGTGGGGGGCGTCTGAGGTCAGGCGCTGTCCCTCCGCCGACTGCCCGCCCGCTGAGCGGGCTGTTGGGGTCCGCCACCCACGTGCTTTGGGCGCGGGTGTGTGGGTGTGGGGGCCCAACACTGTCCCCTTGGCCTGCATGCTCTGTGGGGGCTGTGTGCCGCGGGGTCGGTGGGGGGCCGTCCCCGGGGGGCCGGCCTGCCAGCGTTGTGAGGGGCGCCTGGAGTCAGGCGCTGTCCCTCCCCCGGCCGCCCGTCCTCTGGAGCGGGCAGCCGAGGTTCTGCGACCCGTGTGTCCTGGGTGCGGTCGGTGCGGGCGTGGGGACCCAGCACCGGTCCCACAGCGTGCACCCTTGCGGGCCTGCGTTGCTCCCTTTTGGGTTCGGCGGAAGGGCGTCCCCGGGGGGGTGCCTTCCACCGTTGTGAGGGTCGCCTGGTGTCAGGCGCTGTCCCTCCCCCGGCCGCCCGTCCTCTGGAGCGGGCAGCCAGGGTTCCGCAACCCGGTGACCCGGGTGCGGTCGGTGCGGGCGTGGGGACCCAGCACCGGCCCCACAGCGTGCGCCCTTGCGGGCCGGCGTTGCTCGCTGTGGGGGTGGCGGAAGGGCGTCCGCGGGGGGGGTGCCTTCCACCATTGTGAGGGGCGTCTGAGGCCAGGCGCTGTCCCTCCCCCGACTGCCCGCGCACTGGGGCGGGCTGTTGGGGTCTGCCAACCACGTGCTGCAGGCGCGGGTGTGTGGGTGTGGGAGCCCAACACTGTCCCCTTGGCCTGCATGCCCTGTGGGGGCTGCATGCCGCGGGGGTGGCGGGAGGCCGTCCCCGGGGGGGTTGGCCTGCCACCGCTGTGAGGGGCGCCTGGTGTCAGGCGCTGTCCCTCCCCCGGCCGCCCGTCCTCTGGAGCGGGCAGCCAGGGTTCCGCGACCCGTGTGGCCCGGGTGCGGTCGGTGCGGGCGTGGGGATCCAGCACCGGCCCCACAGCGTGTGCCCTTGCGGGCCGGCGTTGCTCGCTGTGGGGCTGGTGGAAGGGCGTCCCCGGGGGGGGTGCCTTCCACCATTGTGAGGGGCGTCTGAGGTCAGGCGCTGTCCCTCCCCCGACTGCCCGCCCACTGGGCAAGCTGTTGGGGTCCGCCAGCCACGTGCTGTGGGTGCGGGTGTGTGGGTGTGGGGGCCCAACACTGTCCCCTTGGCCTGCATGCCCTGTGGGGGCTGCATGCCGCGGGGGTGGTGGGGGGCCGTCCCCGGGGGGGCTGGCCTGCCACCGTTGTGAGGGGCGCCTGGTGTCAAGCGCTGTCCCTCCCCCGGCCGCCCGTCCTCTGGAGCGGGCAGCGAGGGTTTCTGCGACCCGTGTGTCCCGGGTGCGGTCGGTGCGGGCGTGGGGACCCAGCACAGGCCCCAGAGCATGCGCCCTTGCGGGCCGGCGTTGCTCACTGTGCGGGTTGCGGAAGGGCGTCCCCGGGGGGGGTGCCTTCCACCATTGTGAGGGGCGTCTGAGGTCAGGCGCTGTCCCTCCCCCGACTGCCCGCCCACTGGGCGGGCTGTTGGGGTCCGCCACCCACGTGCTGTGGGCACGGGTGAGTGGGTGTGGGGGCCGAACACTGTCCCCTTGGCCTGCATGCCCTGTTGGGGCTGCGTGCCGCGGGGTTGATGTGGGGCCGTCCCCCGGGGGGTGGCCTGCCACCGTTGTGAGGGGCGCCTGGTGTCAGGCGCTATCCCTCCCCCGGCCGCCCGTCATCTGGAGCGGGCAGCCAGGGTTCCGCAACCCGTGTGTCCCGGGTGCGGTCGGTGCGGGCTTGGGGACCCAGCACCGGTCCCACAGCGTGCGCCCTTGCGAGCCGGCGTTGCTCGCTGTGGGGGTGGCGGAAGGGCGTCCCCGGGGGGGGTGCCTTCCACCATTGTGGGGGGCGTCTGAGGCCGGGCGCCGTCCCTCCCCCGACTGCCCGCCCACTGGGCGGGCTGTTGGGGTCCGCCACTCACGTGCTGTTGGCGCGGGTGTGTCGTTGTGGGAGCCCAACACTGTCCCCTTGGCCTGCATGCCCTGTGGGGGCTGCATGCCGCGGGGGTGGTGGGGGGCCGTCCCCGGGGGGGGTGGCCTGCCACCGTTGTGAGGGGCGCCTGGTGTCAGGCGCTGTCCCTTCCCCGGCCGCCCGTCCTCTGGAGCGGGCAGTCAGGGTTCCGCGACCCGTGTGTCCCGGGTGCGGTCGGTGCGGGCGTGGGGACCCAGCACAGGCCCCACAGCGTGCGCCCTTGCGGGCCGGCGTTGCTCGGTGTGGGGGTGGCGGAAGGGCGTCCCCGGGGGGGGTGCCTTCCACCATTGTGAGGGGCGTCTGAGGTCAGGCGCTGTCCCTCCCCCGACTGCCCGCCCACTGGGCGGGCTGTTGGGGTCCGCCAGCCACGTGCTGTGGGTGCGGGTGTGTGGGTGTGGGGGCCCAACACTGTCCCCTTGGCCTGCATGCCCTGTGGGGGCTGCATGCCGCGGGGGTGGTGGGGGGCCGTCCCCGGGGGGGGTGGCCTGCCACCGTTGTGAGGGGCGCCTGGTGTCAAGCGCTGTCCCTCCCCCGGCCGCCCGTCCTCTGGAGCGGGCAGCGAGGGTTTCTGCGACCCGTGTGTCCCGGGTGCGGTCGGTGCGGGCGTGGGGACCCAGCACAGGCCCCAGAGCATGCGCCCTTGCGGGCCGGCGTTGCTCGCTGTGCGGGTTGCGGAAGGGCGTCCCCGGGGGGGGTGACTTCCACCATTGTGAGGGGCGTCTGAGGTCAGGCGCTGTTGCTCCCCCGACTGCCCGCCCACTGGGCGGGCTGTTGGGTTCCGCCACCCACGTGCTGTGGGTGCGGGTGTGTGGGTGTGGGTGCCCAACACTGTCCCTTTGGCCTGCATGCCCTGTGGGGTGGTGGGGGGCCGTCCCCGGGGGGGCTGGCCTGCCACCGCTATGAGGGGCGTCTTGTGTCAGGCGCTGTCCCTCCCCCGGACGCCTGTCCTCTGGAGCGGGCAGCCAGGGTTCCCCGACCCGTGTGTCCCGGGTGCGGTCGGTGCGGGCGTGGGGACCCAGCACCGGCCCCACGGCGCGCGCCCTTGCGGGCCGGCGTTGCGCGCCGTGGGGGTGGCGGTGGGGCGTCCCCGGGAGGGTTGCCATCCGCTGTTGTGAGGGGCGTCTGGGGTCAGACGCTTCCCCTTCCCCGGCTGCCCGCCCTCTGGGCGGGCTGCCGGGGCTCGTTGGATGTGTGCGATGTGTGTGGTGTCTGTGCCGTGCGTGTCGTGGTGCGCGGTGCCGCTCTTCTCTTGTCCCTCTGGTGCTCCCCTCTCAGGTGTCTGGGTGCGGTGTTGTGCTCGCCGTGTGCCTGCCGTGCCCCCTTCCCTGTGCGCGCCCCTTGCTCGGCTGCTGGCTACCCCTTGTTCCTTTCGTCGCTTCGTTGCTCTTTACCCTTTCCTCTACCCTTCTCCCTGGCATGCACTTTTTCCCTGCCTCCGCTTTGGTGCGTGTCTCGGTCTTTTTCCTTGCCGGCTCGTCGTTCTCTCTCGTTGGGCCTTCTCCTTTGAACCTGCGAAGAGAAAGGATGCAAACGGGCGTGCGGCGGCGGGGGTTTTGTTGCGCCATGGCACCTTGTCAGTGCCATCCTCGGTCGGTCTCTTACTCCCGCGGCGGTGTGGTATGTTACCTATTTATGCTTCGTTCCTGCGCTCCTCTCTCCTTTTTCTTACCGTGTTGTGCTTGTTACGGCGTCTTTTATCGTGCGTCGTTTGGTGTAGGTTTATATCCTACTTGCTCTGGACATGGCTCCACACACCTCTTTGGCCGCCACCTTTGTTCGTTGTCCGTCCCGCGTGCGCGGCGTGACATGCAACATACTTGCGAGGGAGACAAACTTTGATCAATCTTGTTTTTTTTTCCCACAATCTTAGTGTCCTAGTCCTCTTGATCTTAGGGTGAGCAAGGTGTGGGAAGATGCGAAGCACAAGCGAGACACGTCGCTGTGCCTAAGTGTGTATGGCGCGGGCCGGGCACTCGTCGCTTCCCTCGTGTGCGCGGCGTGGCACGACACGGTAACATACTTGCTCCTTGCTCCTTGCTCCTTTCCCTCCTTATCTTCTCGTGTGATGTGTGTCTTGTCACCGTTGTGCTCTTTGCGTGGGTGTAACATACTTATCTCACCCACCTTTTTGCGTGTTCCGTGCGTCACGGCGGCGTTGTGCTCCCTATGCAAACGGGCGTGCGGCGGCGGGGGTTTTGTCGTGTCATGGCGTCTTGCCATTGCCATCCTCGGTTGGCCTCTTAATCTTGCGGTGGTGTGGTATGTTACCTACTTATGTCTCGTACCTGTTCCCCCCTCTCCTATTTTTCACCGTGTGGTGCTTGCTACGGCGTATATTAGCGTGCGTTGCTCGGCGTAGGTTTATATCCTAGCTTGCATTCGACACGGCTCCACATACCTCTTCGGCCACCTTTGTTCGCTGACCTTCCCGTGTGCGCGGCGTGACATTTAACATACTTGTGTGGCTCCCTCTTTACCCACCTCTTGTCATGTTTGGCGTGTTCCGACCCCGTCTTACTCCCTATGCGAGTGGTGGGCGTGTTGGGGCGGGCCGTTCGCATGTGTGCACATTTGCGGTATGCCTCGCCTCCACTATGGCGCGGTTCATATCGTACACTTGTCTCCTTGCCTTCCTTGTGTATTGTGTTTGGTACGGCGTTATGTATGGCGTTATGCGCTATGGCGATATGCATGGCGTGGCATATAACATACTTGTTTTTCGGCGGCCGGTGGCGTTGTTGTTGCTTGTGTGTGTTATTCTTGCACCTTTGTTCGTTGTCCTTCCCGCGTGCGCGGCATGACATGCAACATACTTGTGCGGCTTCCTTTTTGACCACATTTTCTCGTGTTTCGCGTGTTACGGCGCCGTCGTACTCCCTTTGCAAGTGGGCTTGCAATGCTTGGTCTCATACTTGCGGTATACCTCCACCGTGGCGCGGTTTGTTACATACTTGTTCCCTCCTTGTCTACATCTTACCGTGTTGTGCTTGTTACGTCGTTTTTTAGCGTTGCGCGGCATATAACATACTTGTTTTTCGGCGGCCGGTGGCGTTGTTGTTGTTTATGTGTGGTTTGTTTTGGGGCGCGCAAAAGTCCCTAGCGCCTAGGGCACGCACTTTGCTAGGTGGTTTGGGGCAAGCAACACTCAGCTTCTTCGCCGTCGCGACTCTATTGTTCGTCTTTTTTTGTGAGTGTCCTAAATTTTGCGACCTCGCCAAACAGCGGCGTAAAATTTTTGGGGGGTTTCTGAGGTCGGAAAAGACAATTTTTCGCTTCATTTTTTCTGGCGGTGTGTCGTTTTCTTGGTTTTTTTTTCTTCTGCTGCGATCGCGCGACGGATATGAAGACGTGTTTTTTGTAGAGCTCCAGTTACGGTGAATGTACTAACTCCCACCTTCAATAAGGTTCGGCGGTCCAAACACCTACACACCCGCTGCTTGCGAAGCACTGTTCCTGCCCTGGCTGTGCCCTGCAGTCCCATGACTATGGTTACTAGCGTGAGCCAGATGGCCGCTTATCAGGTTTGTAGCCACCCAGAGAGTGTGTGCCTTGTTGACCATATGTTGCATGGGGTCTGCCCTGATGTAATGACCTTGGGGAGCCAACGAAGAACGGTGGCTTACTACTCCAGGGGGGAATGACAACCAAGGTGTTATGAAGCAAGGTGTGTCCCCCCTCCTTGTGGACAAGCGTGCCCACAGTTAGGACCCCTGAATGGTCCAGACCCTTGGGGTTCTACCCTTCCTTACAGGGTTTACCATACCCCCAAGTGTGCTACGTATGTCTATATGTGTCTCAGTTCTCTCCCCGTCGTGGCTCCCGGAGACCAGGCTTCGCTGACGTCGGACCGAAGGTCCTAATCAGGTACTGTTACCACTCCTATGGCGCCCATTTTCTGTGCTGGCGCCTATCCTTGGGGGAAGACGGCAAAAGCCCTACCTACTAGAGGGGAGGGGTGGCCAAGTGTGCTAAGGGCATACGAAACGCCCATTTTTATAAGGGCCAAAAGCTAACGCACTCCCTTGCCCACGTGGAAAAGCTTGCGGGACAGGTGACACCACTACACTACACTCACTAATGCCAGCACCGGCCTTCGAAGGCAGGGTGGGCACTCAGCACTTGCACTCATCACCTGCCAGGCCTGCTGACCCTAACATCTACACGCCCTACTGGGCGTTCATGTCAAAGACGTCTCGGGCCCCATTGACCCTCCTGTGAAAGAACAAGAGAACACAGCCCTACTAAGCAACTGTGGCCTAAAAGAGACGCCACTACGCGTTTCCCTGTCAGGGCTTGGAGGGAAGGAGTGCTCAGTGTGCGTGCACAGTGTGTATGTTGAAGATATCGGACTGCACTTGCCACTCACGGCTGAGTTGCAGTTTTTTGATTGTGTGATCAGCGCCCATTTTAGCTTGGGCGAAAAATTCAAAAGTCGCCGAAAGCAACTGCAGCTGCGCCAATTCATACTCACCTGCCCACCTGTAAAGCAAAGGCGGATGGACCTGGCAAGTGGCGGGGGAACCAAGACAGCCTCCACGTATTATACGCTTCTCATGCTGCCCTATAATACACTGTCCACTCACCACGTTACAAGCAAGCAAGCTTAAGGAACTCCACCCATTCTCTTAAAGAACGTAGGGTGGAGTCCCTAGGTAACCTAAACAAGAGTTTTACCGTGCGCAACACGCGTGGCCTACCCTGCAATGCGTCATGTGCATGCACAAGTATGCACAGTCCTTCCATTTCTCCTAATCTTACCCACTGCAACAAACCATACCTTGACTCAACCAAGAAGTGAGCTCCTCATGGACTTACCTACCTTACTCACCACGCATCAGGTGGCTGCCGAAGGTAACACGAACGCAAAACAACCCTAAGCATTTAAACAAGCCTACGGCGATTTATAAACAACCCTAAGCGATTAATGCATTGTGTGTCATGCACGCTCTTCTTACTTTGTTCCCTGCAGAAAGAGCAGAGAGAATGGCGCACTGCAAAGCACAAAACAAGCCTAAGCGTTTTAAGCAACCCTATTTTAGCGCTATGGCAACACGAACACGAGCAAGTGCTTTCTTTTCTAAGCTGTGAGGAGAAGACAAGGGTAGATTAGGGCACAAGGAAAGCGACACAACGTGTGAATGCATGAATTAGGCACATGCATTGCGAGCACAGCGCATACTCTAACCCTACGTGCGCGCTGCGTGCTCCATTCGCTTCGCATACCTTTCATCTCTGTTTTGACCTGTGCAGAGCAAAGGTGGTGAGCACCCAAACCCCCAACGGACACAGCGGTGACAACCCTAACGTTTTAATGAAGCAACCAACACGAACGCAATGCATGCGTGTGAAATGACACTGACATAGCTGAGACGTGGGTTGTCCACCTACTCTGTGGTGTGGGTTTCCTTTCAATACCTTTTCCTACAGTTTATAAAAATTTTGATGCAACTGTGCAAAAATTTCCTTTAGAATTTTAAAAACTACGGCTCATACCTTCTTTTTCTAGAGCCGTTTACGCTTGCGCACCCCTTTTTCTGGAGTCCGCTTCTGTGGCGCTTGTCTGCGACTTTAGGTTTTAGTCTAAAAATGACGATTTCTCACGGCGTTTCGTCAATTTTTAGCGATTTGACTTCTTAAATCGCTACACCTTTCGCTAAACCACACGATTCACTCCCTGTTGGTTCCATTTTCTTTTTTTTTCAGCTTCTGGAGATTTGTGTCCTCCATTGGGAGTATTGCTCCGCCCTGGCCCTTGGTCAGAAGGTTTACTAAAACGCTGTCTATGCAGCGATAGCCGTCCGCATTAGAGCGTTCGACCGTACCCTAGTGGGCAAGCATGTGTGCTCTACGGAGGGAGTTCTGGGTTCAAACCCCACTACCCCCAAATTTTTACCAAAAGTTTTCGTCGCACGCTGGCGACTTTTGCGGAATGCCCCATCGAAAGGACATCATTCACGGTACATTACACTATTTTTCAAGGGTACCTACAGTGTGATAGGCTGCTATGACCTGATGGGAATGTTTATGGTTGGTTTAATGCATTTTCCGAGGTAATTTTGGGATATTTGAGCCTTTTTCCTTGGTCCTACTAGCTTGATCAACTAGTACTCCAGGGGGGAGTAAGAAAAAGTCACTGCCATGTCTTTCTTGGAGGGCTTGATCCAGGCCAAGCCCCCCTTAAAACCCTTTTGTTGATGCTAAGACTAACTTAAGTATTTTTATCTCTCTTTTGAAGCCTAAAGTACACTTTCTCAAAGTAACTAGGGTTATAACCCTAGCCCTCCATGAAGTTCATCCCTACCACTCAACTGAGCGGAGGTATCTTCCTTCATGGAGGTTATACGGAAATAAAGTAGGCATTACATGCCTAAGGCCTTGGAGGTTGAGCCTAGTGGTCCCCCACCCCAAGACCCCTATACTCTACTGTTTCTACCACTTATTGTGGTTCTACTTTTTAACTGCTTCTGAATTCAGTTGCTTGGACATTCATATTCTGTGTCTGGCCTAACTCCTTTGCCCCATATTTCTAACCAGCTCCATTTCATCCAAAAGAGTGCACATGAAGTGCTTGATGCTAACTTGGAGGCTAGAGTCAGGCCGGTTTTTACTCAAAATCATTTGTTTTATCCAATTGTGATTGAATCTTTGTACTTAAGCCTGCTTTGTCTATTTGCAGCCCTTCTGTGATATATTGGATTTCAAAACTATTCATTGATTCGATCCACATCCTATTCTTGCTCTACTTACTGCTTTGGTTTGGGTTTTCAACATCAACACCTGCAGGATTTCATCAAAATCATTAGGGCACTAATCAAGGACATCTTTCTCATATGGTCGACTAGCCATCATTGCAAGAAAATAGTACTGTACAGTGTATAGTATAGTACTTTACACTTGTGTCCATCTCCATATCCGCCGCATCAGGATCCTACTCATTCATGAGTTCAAATGGACATCATTGCAGACACTCCTGCGCTACATGTACTAGGCCGCCAAGCGTAGGGCTGCATCGCGCCAAAATGCTGCCACTCTTAGTTTCTACAACCGCACAAGGTCCGTCCGTATCAAAGTGTGTCTTCTGCTCCGCCTTTACGTATTGGTTGGCTGGGAAAGCGGTTATGATGAATTACGACAGATTCACCCAATGAGTAACCCACAGGTCTCGTTGCCTCGTTGATATGCTTAACCGGGCTTCACTTCCGCAGTGCCAATGCTCCTACACCTTCTAAGCCATTTTTTCCTGCTGTGAACCAATCTTGTATTGTGGTGTGTCCTTCATGCGGTCCTTCCCCCGGTAGCAGCATCTCTAAATGAAACGTGGGTGTCAAAAGAAACTCCTCACTTCGTGAAACTTTGGAACCTCCACATAACTTGTTGTTCATAAACAGCAGCGTGTAAGCATTGAGCAGCAGCCAATCTGACGCTTTGATTGATGTCCTGAAAATTTGCAATGTGACATCATTCATTCTCTCATAGAGGCCGTTATTGTACGGTTGGCGTAAGCTCATCTCAACACCCGCCACGCGGAGAACATTCAGGTAACAGCCATTTTCTTCAGTGAATATGACTAGTCTGTCAAGATGAATCCTTGAGCTTTCCCTCGCCCTCGATAGTCTTTTTGCAAAGTACGACTTGGCAAAATAAACTCAGCGCATCCACGATCATCAGTGCATAGTGTATGTCCTGCAACGTGGTGGGTCTATAAAGTAGGCATACACAAATGTGTTCACCATGTGAGGTTTTGGTAGTGCTCCGATAACTCCTTGGCTTCTTGGTCCGTTTCTCATGCTCGTGAAGCACTCCTTGCAGTTGTTATACAACTTTGCTATCATCTGTTTCAAACTCTTCTCAGAACTCTGCAAATCCAAAACCATCTTCAACATGTCCAACCAGTGCCCCGGTGAAAATTGCCCCTTGACTTCCCGTATCCATTGTACCGCCGCTTGCACTCCATTCTTCGCTATACAAATTTACACTTCCTTCCTCGGCAACCCATGGGGAGAAATAGACCACATAGTACCATCAACAATTACCGAGTCTCAATCTTCCACAGCCTTCATCGTGGCAAAGTATTCCTCCTCATAATCATCCAAGCGCATAAAGTCCAACAGAGCTACGTTTGACATCTCCACGTCTAGGTGACCGTCCATATTTGCAAAAGCTTCCTTACATGGTTGCTTGAAGCGTGCTGAAATCGGGTCATCGAAGGGTTTTCTTCAAAGCCAATCACAGTTAAAACGGTTAGAAATTTGACAGCTCAATTTTTATTGTCCGATAACATTTTAAGCCAAATCCAAATTTGAGCTCAAAACCTGGCTATCTTGCTGCCTTGGTCGCCGAAATTGATGATCTGATCAACAAATGACAGATTTGAGCATGTGTGGAAAAAATCTGACTCAAGAACATTTTAGAGTCTAAAACCTTCATTGGCCCAGCAGGCGGGGGGCATTTTTTGAGCCCTAATCAGGGGCACATGGTGTTTCCCATTTTGTCAGCGCCCCCTCGTCAAGCTTCCTCACCCTACCCCTTCCCCTCCTCTCCCCCCTCCCCTACAAGCGAAACCTGAGAACTCAGGCCTGCCAGCAAGTTTTGGGCCCAAAACTTGTGAATTCCCCATTTTGGAAGGTGCCAATCAAGAGAAAAAGAAAAAAGCCCCCCCCCCCCAAAAACAAAGCATGTCTGAACCAATGTAGCCCTAAGATGCCCTAGGTGCTTTCTCCTGGCCAGCTTGATCTAAGATTGCTGGGATGTGATGTGTCACTGGGTATAGGACCTGCATGGCATATTGACTGATCCATGCCTTGAGTGCACTGTGCCCTGTCATGGAATGACCCCACAGAATGAACATCAGCACCGCCAGGGAATCCAGAGCAACACCAAGCATGAGCATGAAAATGAACGTGAACAGGGTGGACGGTGAATCTCCGGGGGCCACCCAGATTGTTGAGAACCAGGCTGCTTGAAAACTGAAATGGGATAAGCAAATCAACACCATGTTCAGGCAGGAAGAGCGGGATCAGGGTCAGATATAGGCAGATCAGTTTCAAGCCACAAATTTCAGGAAAAAGAAACAGGGCACTGTCGGTGCCCCAATGCTGTGCCCACTGTAAAAGCGGAGGGGGTAACACCTAATTGAAATGAAGGGGGTAACACCTAATTGAAATGAACGATGAGAGAATGAGGTGACAAACTGAATGGAGAAGTCTAATGACGCAATGCACTTCTCAACCTGCACTGAGTGCAACTTTATCTCCCATGCAGGGGGGGTGGTACCTTACTGAAAAACAGGCAAATGCAAACCAGAGGTAATACACAGTAAGGCATAAGTGCATCTTCATTCTCTATGCCAGACTTGGTTAAACCTCAAGACACACACTGTGTCTCAAACAGAAAACAGAACATCATGTCTGACTGTGCAGGGCGGGGGGGGGGGGGGGGGAGGAGTACAGCAAACATCAGCTGCAATTATGCAAGCCTGCAGGCAACAAATCTCACAAAACTGCACAGAACCTGGGCAACACTGTACATGTTTCACTTCAAAGGTTATCTGCAAATACTTATCCCTGGATGGGCATGGTCCAGCTAGAGAACACCTGCAGACCATCAATTCAACACATCATTTCATGCCTCCCGATTCCCTTGATTTGTACCCTGTCCATCTTATCCAACACCCTCTGTCCCCAGCAGAATCTGGCTCTCCGAAACAACTGTTGTTGATGTGCACCGTGCACATCACATTTGGTGCCTGAGGTGCACTGCACACCACCAGACAGCAGTCGACACCTCAACGTGAGGAGGAGGGGACAGGTGAAAATATGCCCAACTGGGAAGGGGGCGGGCGGGTTGGCATGACGCCTGGTTGTGTTGTTGTCTGCAGCTCGCGCCACTTTTTGGCCTCTCGCCCCCAACTGGGGGGGGGGGGGGCGGGGCTTGACAATCTGTTTACTTTGTGAGTTTGGGATGCACATCCAGAAATCCCAAGTGCCATCCCTCATTTTTGCGCAACAGAAAAGGAAAAGGAAGCCATCCAATTCACGAAGTTCTGGGAGCAGGAGCTGCAACTTCTCTTTTTCAGACCACACTGACAGTTCAAGAAACAATGTGATTGAATGTTCAGGTCATACGCACCACATGGCAACCGTTGCATCAGATGGCATGACACAATATATCATATCTAAATCCGAACCGCCTAGATCCCATCTCATGCGTAACATGGGCAACTTTTTGCATGACTGGGGAACATTTGCCAGCTTAGCTCAGCTTCATTAGCACAAGCATTGCAGCAGAGCAGCCTCAAAAAATGATCTCATAAAATCCAGGAAGCTGCACACTGTGGGTTAGTCACTGGAGTCGTGCCGAAAAAGGTAAGATAGTTTGGTAAGACTGGCTTGGTAAGAACTGCAGTGGAGGACCGGGAAAGAGCCTCCCCACTGACCGGCTGACAGCAACACTGCAGAGGAATGGAATTCAAGGACATCACAGGGGCCAGACGCATTCCGAAGCCCCAGCAAAAGACGCAAAAAGCAAGAAAAGTGCCGCCAGGCTGGGTTTCTCTCTGTGAATTGAAGGCACAAAGAAAATGCAAAGGGTATCTCTGCACCTGCACTTGCACCTGCAGATCACCCCTCAGCCCCAAAAGCATCCTTCGTACACCGCACGCCCCCATCCTCCTCTGACATCCAGCAGCCGTGGAGAGGGGAAATGGCAAGGAGCAACGTGTTCGATATCTCTATGAGCGTTCTCTGATATTCTGGAACATGATCACTGCGGCCATATCATGTGCTGTCATCAATTCATTGTAGTGGCGAACATTATTCACCTCTGTGTTGCCATCATTCGCGGCAACACCCAGTCCTGGGCAATTTCTCTCCATCCCTTCATGGAAACACAGTTCTCAAACCGTATGGAAACCTTTGTTTTATCAACAACAACGTCGGCAGCTGCTCTTCGTGTGCAAATCCCTGTGCCACTGCTGTTCTTCCAAAGGGGTTATCGCGAAGGAGAACATGCATTTAGCCCAGAATTCGGCACATCCCCATCGAGGTGCTGCAGGTTGACAATCACTGCCGCCATCTGGGCCAGCAATGACCAGCCGCTGATGCTGCTGACTCCTTGCTGCTGAGTTCAACCCTCGGGAAATGCTGAGCAAGAAGTGCAACGGTGTTCCTCATTAACCGTTCCACAATTCGGTTTCTCGCCCTCGGGGCCACATTGGATGTCTGCTCCAATCACGCCCTTAATCAACTTGCGCCGGGCTGCTTCCGCGATGGCTCCAACATTCTTTACCACATTCATGGCTTCGTTGCTGGTTGTGGGGATCAATTCCTTCCCGCTGCGGCATCCCTCTTAAATTAGGTTTCACACCCCTTGCCTTGGGCACAGGGAGTGAGGTTGCCGTGGCGTTGGAATTTGCACGCGAGCTGCGCATGCAGACGTCCTCTGCATGCGCCTGCGGCCCCCCCAAAGGATATGCAATGCACTGAGAATGCCATTGCATTCGGGCCAGCGGTGTGGAAGGCGTCCAGGCACCCTGTTGGCGCTGCTCGCCGCCTCCCATGCAGCACTCCACCTTCCGACGGCAATCCGCCGCAACCTCAAAACCTTGATTGACCCATGAAACATGACCAGTCTCAGCCCCAGTGTTACCGTTTGCCTCGCTTTTTGCTCTTGCGGCCACCCTTGCTCTTTCCCTTGCTCCTGTGCCCGGACCCCCCAGAGTACTGGGGCTGCGGATCCTGAGCCTCATCATCCTCAGCGGTCTCGTCGGCCTTTTGGCTGCCCTCACTGCCCTTGCTGTGCGCGGTGTGGTTGCTGCTCCGGTCATCTGCACAGCAGCAATGCGAGGGCTGCAAATGCAAAGTCATGCCTTTGGGGTCTGGTGGCTGACTGCTGTCACGCTGCTGCCATCACGGCCGGGATGGTCCCGCTATCTACTGCCGGTGTGATACGTTCAAACACTGTCACTCTTGCCCCATTCCATGCTACCGTTGACATCCTGCCATGGTCCTGGAAATGCCTGCCAGTGTAGGACATAGCCCCCCTCCCCCCCTCCCGGAGTGACGGGTGACGGGTGACGGGTGACACATGGGGGACGGCTGGCTGAGGGTAGGGAGGGGGGTGGAAGAAATTTTCATGTTGTTCATGCATATTTTAAAATCTCCACAAAAATCTGAGCATTTTGGGCATCCACAAATGGGGTAAAAAGAGCGTCTTCTCCTTTTTGAATGCAAAAAAAAAACCTTCCAGTGCCTTCAGCACTGGAATTGTGGCTAATTGCCTTTGTGTCCATGTGTCACTCAAGCACAAAGTCCAGCTATCTGTCACTCTCCATGTGTCACTGAGTGACAGATGGCCAACCCCCCCCACCACCAAAAAATTGGGCCCGTTCTTATGCCCATCCCTGATGCCTGCCATTATCGTTGCATTCTGCAGCTCTGTGCTCCTGTGACGGTGCCGTAGTGTCTGGCACTAGGGTCCCATTTTGGTGTGTGGGTGCGCCTGCATCAGCACCTGAACATCATTTGACCGAACATAGGGACACCTGATGTGACCTGCTCTGCAACCCATTGATGCATGGCGGGAGGTGCTTGCTCCTCCCATACCCGTCTTGCTACTCTTGACAGATTGACAAAGAGTTATCACTTTCACTATGAACTAATAATCGTTGCAATTGCAAGACATCGTGGGTCAGATGTGTGGAACGGTTCGGCACGACACGACAGGTCCCACTGCCGGCGGACGACTGTACTAACCAACGGTGACCCACGCACGCACCTGCAGTCAATGCCTGCCATGCCGTTGAGGCGGTGCAGATGGAGGAGGCGAATTTCACTATGCCAAAGCATGAACACACATCAAAAACATGGACATGAACAATGTGCCAAACAGAGCACAACAATGCAATGTGACGCACACATACACACACACATAGTGTAGGAAACCAGAACCAACAGATACCCAGTGCGGACACAGAAGTAGTGGGTTGTACAGATGGGCACTCTGGGTACAGGACTCCAAACTCCCTCATCAGAGGAGTACAAGGGGTACACTGTGTATCCCACAATGTTGCTGTTCCAGAGAGTAGACAATGACAGCAATATCTCTCGGGGACATTCATAACCTGCCAACTTTCTGGGTTTTGGCACTTTTCGGCACTTTCTACAACTTTTGCTTCCGTGTGCAAACATGTCGTCACCTGGGGGGGGGTGGGGGTATGTGTATACTTTTTGAAATCTGCAAGAAAACGCCCTTTCAGAAATGTATGGGTTTGGGGGGGAGGGGCGAGCCCTTTTGCGCGTCAAAGGCTTTTGTGGTGCATCCGGGGAAGCAACAGCCCGTGGCGTGAATTTGTATGAAGACATGGCAGCTGCCTGTTGACAAAAAGAGGCAGCAAACAACACAAGCATCGTCCGAAATGGACGAAAATATCAGACATGTCGTCAGTCCAGCATGCAGACCTAGGGTGTTCCAAATAGCCCTTTTCAAGGGCTTTCCGAATATACCCCACATACCCCTACCTCCGGAACACTCAGTTGGCACAAATGAGGCAACAATGGCACCGACCCCCGAAAACCCAGAAAGTTGGCAGGTTCGGTACTGTCCCCGAGAGATATGCGTTGACACTCACACAGAAAACTGTGACGCACATTGGTGGAACAAACACACACACACACACACACACACACACACACACAAACACTTCATGAGGGAAACCCAAACCGCGAGAACACATGCAGTGGTTGTCGTGTGGAACGCACACATGCACACACACACACAAACACACACAAACACACACAAACACACACAATTGACAGGAGACGACCCAGCAACACAAAACACAGCGCTGCTCGCCAAACGAACACTTGTCAGGCCATAAGCATCATGCAGAAGAAGGTGTCAAAGAAAGAAGACAGTGCGGCTAGGCACCTTTGCGGTACAGCAGGCACATGGTGAATGTGCTCACGAGGCACGGGGCGGTCCCCTTGCAGCAGCCACCCCTGACACACACACACACACACACACACACACACACACACACACACACACACACACTTGTGCAGGAACCAAACGTTAAGACCACTGTTGCTTAGCACGAGCACTGCGGATCGGATGGCACCCAGAACACCTCGTCAGGCCAGTGAGCAATCAAAACAAGACAAAAGCATAGAGCATTGACTGTGTCATGATGTCATCAGGCTGGGCATCTTTCTGCAGCGGCGCAACAAACGGGAGTACAGGGTAGTGTATATCATCAACGGGTGAGTCACAAGCACATGGAACTGTACCCTGTTCATTACACCTCAGCCTGGGAGGGGAGGGAATGAATCTGGACTGCGCAGCAGCCCTTACATGCCCAGAACAACCGCTGTTCATTATTTCTTGCTCTGTGCACATATCTGGGGGAGAGGGGAGACAGGACTGGAGCCCAGCATAACCGCCGGGTCACACACACACAAAGGCGGCTGTAATTTGCGACCGTGTGGTGACTGTGTTCTAACAGGGCCGTATAGTCATGACGCCACACCCCACACAGCACCAGTCAGAGCACCCCCCCCCCCCCCACACACACACCTTCCCGATCCTCCTCCTCCTCCTCCTCCATCTCGTCAGTCTCAACTTCCTCAGCATCATGGGTGGGCCCTTCAGCACGCTCTGCTGTGTGGCGCCCTTCCGCAGGCCTCGTGCTGGTCCTTGCATTCTCCTTGAGGGCCTAATTGCAACAGATGTCTGGCAGACCCCAGCAAAGTCAGATCCCACCTGCACGCGGCCTGCCACACCCAGAACACATTCAATTGCCCCTTCAAGTGTTCATATGACAAGAACAGTGCTGCCGTGTCAGACGGTGGGGTCAGTGTTGTCTCCAACGCACAAGGTATTTCATCAAGATCTGTGTCGGACAAAGAATGCCACAAAGCGATTGTCTGGGTGTCTGGGCCTCGTCACAGACAAATTGCGTGAGGAGACTGAGTGAACCAACCCAGTGTCGATACCCAAAATGAAAAAAATGCATGTACACAGACACACTCTCTCTGGTAGGGCAAACAGCCACCGCAAAGCACTGCCTAGGCCCCACAACAGGGCCTTAGTCAGAGAAAAACCCACTGCACACTGCATAGGCAAATGCCTGAACATGCTGAGCACCACTGATGGGTAGCACTTGGTGATCCGAAGTCCCCTGGCCCTGTGTCACATTTCACACATCAGTGTTGGCAAGCACCCCCCAAACTCTGCGGTCTTGGGGAAGGCTTCGTGTGGAGCATGCCAGCGCATGGGAGGGACGCCAAGGGGCAGAAGCAGCACTGAGCAGAGAGTGGGACAAGTCACACTCTCACCTCGTAAAATCAATTTTCCTCAGCTGTTAAGTAGCAGCAGGCTGAGCACATCTCGCAGTTTTTTTTTTTTTTGCACGCACCCTCTTCACCTCTGACCCAAGGGGTGGGCACCCAACCCATCTGTCCATGAGTGGAGGATCCCCTCCTCAAAAGGAAAATGCATCTGCACACCCGGAAGTCCCAACCGGCATGCTCGTTCAGCCAATATGGCACGCCCCCCGAGACATCCGTTGTATGACGGTGACCATCTTCCCGTAACGCGCCCCACCCCGTGTGGCACAGTGGAAGGGCAATGCTAGGTGAGACTGCCAAAAGGGGGTGGGGGGGGGTTGAACTCAAGCACTTCAGTGAAATGTTTGGGGGGTGAGTGAATAATATTCTGAAGGATGGCCCTCCAAGCAGCCACCTAATTACCACCAACTGCCTGACTGCTATCCCGTGCAAGAATTTTGTGGCAAGTGAAACCATGGGGCGTGGGTGGGGAGAGGAGATTTACCGCCTGTTGGGCTGGCGTGGGTGGATTGGATCGCTGTGGTTAAGAGTGGGGTGGGTGGGCCGGGGTTGGCTCAGCATTGTGGTCCAAGGGCAGAGCCACTCAGCCTGTGTGGAAGGGGCCGAATCTACGGGGCCTTGGAAACCTTCCCATGGCCACGCTCCGGTGGGCGGCACTGCAAGCCCCGGCCGGCTGTCTAGTTGGTGGTTAGTTGGGGGCAGTGAGCAGTGCAGCCTCTCAACATGTCAACTTCGATGAGGAGTTGCGCCCCACGGCAAACGTAAGTTTTCAGCACAAGTGGGGGGGAATGGCAGGTGGTCCCTTTTTTTTTATGTGCACATGGAAGGCACAAGTGCTCATGGAGGGGTGCCAAAAATTTAAGGCGGAATCCCCAGGCAATGGTGTGCTGGGTGTGCATGAGAAATTGTGCCCTATGCCTCTGTGCCTTGCAGCCTTTGGGCATTGCAGGGGTAATTGACACGGAGTGGCCAGCGACAAGGTATATATCGGCGATATACTTACGCGCTCTTTCTACACATGTCCCGAAATTTGAAGTCTTGTTCTAGCAAATTGCCAAAAAACGGGTGTTAAAATGAACTTGAAAAATGCAGTCCTTCCGCTTGGAAAACTCCGGTACAGAACCACTTTTTGCTGAAAACACACAATTGTGCGTTGTCCTGGACAAGCAGCAAATATCCGGTTTTCCATGTGTTTTTTAGCCAACCTAAAGATCATCAATGAAGTTCTGGCCTCCTAGCTTCTGTGGAAGGACACCTATGTGGAAAATAGCAGCGGGCAAAACAAACCTATCGCACCAGGAACCATCAACTTTCAAATTGACTTGTGTTTGCAACATCAATAGTTAACCAACGACGTGCCAGGACACACACTCCATGACGCCTTAAGCTGTGGGGCACTCCACAACAAACCGAGACGACACAAGAGCACTGGCAGCCCTCTAAATTGGCAGCACCATAGACAACAAAAAAAAAGGACTACAACAGGGGCTTGCAATTCAGTTTCCCATAAATAACGTGCAGCGCGTTCTTCTTGCCAAAATCACCTTTAAAGGGCCTTAAACAAGCCTCTTTAGAAAATTCTCTGAAACAAGAACCAGCTGCAGCGTGTTTTTTGTAAGGTCCCCTTTCTACGGTGTGACATGTCACAACCAAACACCCAAGTTGGTTCCTAACCTAGTATGATTGCCTCCATCAAAAACTAAGTGTTGTTCCACATTGTTTTGGTGCGTGCGAATCAAATTGTGTGCCTAACGGACGTGCGTCGGGATTCGTGTACAATGTTGTGGGGCAAATTAGTTTTAGTCCCAAGCAAAACCAGCTGAACATTTCCAAAGCAGGTATGTAAAACACATCTAAGGTAAAAATGACACGTTGTAGTGTGTTCTTTTTGGAAAAGGTGGTATGTAAGGGGATGTGGTGTCCTTGGGAAGGGGGTAGCGGAAAACCCCCCCTTCCCGGGTAAAACTTCTGTTTGACCCCATGGAACAAGGGCAGGGTTTGGAACCCAAAACTAAGTGTTTTTGTATGGATGGGATCATGTTTTGCTCGAAAATGGTGGCCCCAAATGGTGGTTGCTTCCCGGGGGTATGGGACGCTTCCGAGGAGTACATGCACACCAAAAAAGGGGTTGTTGAATTGGGATATGGACCATACTTCCTGAATAGGAATCCCTTGCTGATTGCACTTCCCGATGGACTTCCGGATTTGGGGGGGCACACAACAATCGGCACAACAAACAATCCATAACACAATGGTTCGCCACTACATAGTTGTTACTCCTCTCTTTGTCGCTCGTGACTTTGGTGCTTCACTTTGGCCATTTTTGGTACCCTGTTAAGCCCTCATCCAAGGCATACATCTCTAGGATATGTGCCATTCCCCTTTTGCTAAGTCGGGGTTCCACAGGGACCAACCCCTAAAGCACATTTGGAGGTGGGTTTTGAAGGGTGAGTTCCGTCTTTCCCTTGGTACGGAACTGAACATGTACATACTTCTATAGTCCTAAGAAACTACTTGCTGTGCGCCACCGTCCAATGGAGCCACAAAGCTAGCTTCTAGTTCATGGGGTGCCAACACACACCAAGTTGGTTGGCTACTTGGTCTGCACATGCTACCTCTGCGTCGCTCAAGAATGCCTTTTTCCTCCACCATGTGGGCAGCTTGGCCACACTCTTGATGATGCTGAAAACAACGGTGTACACCTTAACATTTTTCCCCTTGTCAGTGCGGTTCGGGTAAAACTCCTTCAACAACTCCAACACACTTCTGGTGCTCTGTTTTCTCATAGAATGCTCTACCAAACGTAAGGTCAAATGTGTCTTTTTTTTTAGGTCAAAGAGCAACGCGGTCAGCCAAGGGTACATTGGCAGCTTCTTCCATAACGCCCGACCATACTTGTTGCATGTGTCCAATGACCCCCCGTCCATCCCCTTCTGCTACCCAAGTTGACAAGCCAATCCCTAGTCGCTTGGCAATTGCATTGCAAAGCCGTGCAGCAAAATTCCCCAACCTTTTGGTTGCCCAACTGCGCTTAAGAATGCCCGCCATTAGGGTACTGGGGTCACGTTGTTGTGCGGTTCTTAGTTGTTCCCCCCCTCACGGGTCCAGCACTTCGTCACATGGCTACATTTGCTCACCTGCATCCCTTTCCATCTCCGGTTAGAAAGCATTCAAACCCTATTGTTTGTCGATTGTCAAGAATTGTGTTGTTCTTCTTCTACGTACTCCACCTAGCTATGCAATCCAGGTGCCTCGCCCATCCCACACAACCATGCGCGATCATCGGTGCTAGCCATTACACACCATGTGGCCCAGTTGGCCGACTTGCTTGCTGCAACGGGCCCGCCGGGCCACACCTCCACAAAGACGTCTGCCCGAGTGGCTGAGGTTTGCCACAACAGGCACGCATCCACACAAAAGATGATGGGGATACGCCGCCATCCCAGTAGCACCATGAGCACGCCTACTTGTTGTACCAACCCAACTTGGCGGTGCACAAGCTCCGCAAGTGCCACAAGCGGCCGACCGCCTCTTGTTCCCCGGACCAACCACGACCACGGGTGCAGAGAATCTTATCAAAGTTCTCTTGCTTCACAATGGAGGGGAGTCACCGGAGGCTGAAGCGCATGATGTGCGATAGCGGGGGCCTAAGCTTGCTCCGGGGGAAGCTGGGTGTGCAAGTGGTGGTGGACAACCACTCCATTGATGATAGCCTAGCAGCACACGGGTGGAATGTAACCAAGAGGGCACAACGTGGGCAAGGGCCCATGAATGTACAAAGCTATGTGAGCCGTGCCAACAAGCGGCTTCTAACCAACATGGACCACCTCCGAACCCTTGAAAAGTGGTTCCAATGCCGCGAGCGAAGAAAATAAAGATGGATGGTGCACAATGGTGTTGGTTGCCTGTGTGACAGGGTGGCTCGTGGGGTGTGCTCAAGGGAGGTGAGACCCAATTAGGAGATTGGTTGAAATTTGAAAACCCAATAGACAAACAATGCAGGCAAAAATTGCAAATGAGGTAACACACGACAATACAGCACAAGTGCCTAGTTGAGCCTCGAAAACCCATATATGAAGCATGGAACAAAGTATCATGCCTAGATGAAAACAATCAGACAGTCACAGTCAGTACCTTTATGTCAGAAACGGCAAGCTAATAGCAGAGTTTGCAATAGTGTGTGTGAAGAACAAATGGAAACATTAGTAGAGAGACAAATTCAAATGGTCTTGAAACACAAAATCATCATTTTTTGAAGCATGCATGGCCCAGATACAACAAGTGTTGAGAAATTTTGTTTCGTGAAGCTCTTTCAGTCCCTAAAGCTCCGTACGACTGGTAATTGTTAGTATATGCAGTGTGTGGTGTGTGGGGCATGTTGTTTTCGTTGGGGTGTGCGCCTGAGGGAGTTTTTGCGCTTCTCTTTTTCTTTGGAAGCTTCCTCATTGCTTTGGTACAAATGTGTATGTGCAATGGTTCTGCATGGGCGTTCCGGGACGGAACTATCTCTGTCAGCTGTCAGCTAGAGACTGTTTTGATGTGGAGTCTCTTCCAATCACATTTGGAGAGGTAGAGGCCCACTTAGACACGGAGCTTGACCTAGCATGTGTCATTAACATGTTTGTGCTTTCCGGGCTTTGAGAGCGCTTCTGTGAATGTGTAGGGGAGCGCACACTTTTGAGCAGTTGGGCACTAAAGTCTGAGAACACCGCTGTGAGGTCTCATGGTTTTGCAGGAGAAATTTCTGGCTGATTCACATGGGCGGGTGCCTCTGGTAAATGCACGTCGATCAAAGCTCCTAACATGTCCACCTGTGTGGCGAAGAAAGAGTTGGCAACCTGAGCTTCTAGCTCACGATTGCTCACCTGAAAGACAGGGTTTTTATGGAATGTCTTAGGGACAACAAAGTTTCTTTACAACATAGTAGGGACACTTCTGTTGCATGGGGAACCCCACAACAAGAATGCAAACATACAAAGTTGATGCCTCGAAGCGAGATTTTGGAGTCACGGTACTTGCATCTTTTCTTGTCCGCAAACATGTGTTTTGCTAGTACCGGCAAAACAGTGAACCCCCAAAATAGCAGCTTGGGGAATAAAGACAGTGCCATTTGGCGGGTGAGGGTCATCACAGTATCAGGAGGGCGACTCTTCTTGTTTATGTTCCGGCTGTCAATGAGCAAAATTGTCCCTTCCCTTGGTACACGCGAGAAGACCCAACTTCGTTCTAGCCTAGAACTTCTAGCCTAGATGTTCTAGCCTAGACTAGATCAATACTAGAACGATATAATGTCCACCAAGGAGTGTCATTTTCTTTATTGTTCCGCCGTGCATGCTTGCTATTGCCCGTAGTGCATTCTCCCATGTTCATCTTCCACCCACTTAGATATTTCGTATTTCTTTGCAATGAAACGTCCCTCCACTTCCCCCCTTGCTCCCTCCTCAACCGGGGAGGATACCTCCCTATTGTCTATGGCACTACGGCACTTGAGTGGGGCTACTAGCCTCGAGGATGAAGGGGTATTACTTGGCCACGTGGGCGCTATCATGCCCCCTAGCACGGCGCCAATTCAACAACGCCGTCCAATTTGTGAACACTGCCAATTCGGCCCATGCTACGGGCGAGGCATGCAAGACCGCCGTTGAGGCATACGCCGCCTCCCTACTCCCCCCCACCGCCATGTGCGACCTTGTGCTCAACTTGAGGGCCCCCAAGTCCTTGTGGAAGACCCTCTCGGAGCTCGACACGCTCCGAAAGTTGGAGTACCTCCTAAAGTTGAAGTACCACCGCACCGTCCCCGATGGCCCCTACTCCTGGCCGATTTGCACCGAGCGGGACTTCCAAGCCCGTTGGAAGGAGTTGGTCGCCCCCGTGGAATTGGATGACCCCGTTGCCACGGTGTTGCCCAAGGCCACCGGGATCTCATGGCCCTTCGCCTCATGGGTCAAGTACATCCTCTCCTGGCCGGGCTTGGTGCGGTCAATCAACCGCTCCTTCCCGTTGACATTCATCGTCCGGGGGGATGCCTACCCCGTGGCCAGGGGCAATTGGACCCAACTCACCATCTCCTTGGCCAATTTCCACCGCTTGGCCCGCTCCCCCGCGGCCTTTGGGTGTTGAGCATGGCCAATTGCGATGACAAGGCCATGGACACCCTTGGGACGTTGTGGAAGAGCAATTGGGAGGTATGCCTCTCACCTAGTGCCTTTCACGCGTTCTAGTTTTGTTCTAGTTGGCTCCGGACACCGCTCTCTAGATACTAGGCTAGGCTAGGCTAGAACGAAATGAACCACCCCCAATGTCTCGTGTTGAGGTGATTCAAGAGATCACCGACACGGGCCTCGTCCAATGCATGGGGGGCCTCCAAGGAGGAGGCAAAGGTGATCCTCGGGGGGGGTCAACCGTGGACACGGAGGGTGATCGGGGTGTCCATATGCCCCTAAGTGGGCTCCATGTTCAACGAGGGGATATGGAACGCCCAAAGGAAGACTTGGGAGGGTAGTGCTATCCCGCGGACCATGGAGGGTGATGAGGCCCACTACACGGCCTTCCTCCATGGGACGCGTTCTTTGCAAGCCGCCGGTTGCAGTATGCAACGAATTTTTGAAATTGCCACGTGCTTGGGTCGTCCTGTGCATTTTGCACTTGACGATGTCCCTGGGCCGCTTGTTGGGGGAGTTTGTCGACTGTGAGGCTAGGGGTGTCACCCCTTCGCTCTGTCAAGATCTGCAAGTCCTCTTGTCGGAGAGGCATGCAGGTTGGAGCGTTTACGGGGCAGCTTCCCTGGATGGGGAAGAAACGGCCAATTTTTTTGAGGCATGGCCAGATATTGCTCGGTGCATTAGGCCAAGCTCGGCCAAGTACAAGGGCGTCACGAACATGTGGGACCTGCTGCAAGCCCTCTAGTGTACATATCAGGGTCCTGACACTTGGCTGTGCAGCACAGCGGCAACCCTCTGTACGTTGGCATCGACATTCAGGCATGTCCGGTAATGCTTCTCCAGGCGGCCGAGGGTCACGCCGCATAGCGCCAGCGCAAACTCCGGAACCTGAAAGACGCGGAATACGGGGAATCATTCTCCATAGGCATGCATGGAAGCGGACAACCAGAACGTGGAGGACGTGGAATACGCGGCTGACGCTCCAGAAGCATGCGCCAAGACACCCAAAGCAGGACAAGACACACAATACACTTGGATATTATTGAAGTATGATGTGGACTCCTTGTAGTGTTCAAAGCGCGATGTCCAGCCGGAATGCTCTTTTGGGGCCCCGCGGCTCCTTGAATCTTGAAACCCACCTTCCCCACAACCCCCTTGTTTTTTTTTGCCGTTCTTCTTCTCCTTATCCTTCCTCTTTTCATCCTTCTTCTCCTTTTCCTTCGGATCTTCACCGGTCCCCTACGGCACGACCTCCCCTGCCTTTGACCGCCCCTCGGGTGTAGAAGCAGCAAGCTCTGTCTTCTCCCACTCCCAATGCCTCCACGTCCTGCGCGGGCTTCTCCAACACCGTGCTCCGTGCGGCCTTCTTCTACTTTGGCGGTGTGGGCTCTATGCTGCGGCTCTTGCCGCTAGCCTCCTCGTTGCTGTTGTTGCCGCTACTGCTGCTCCTCTCCGATTCCTCGTGCTCTTCGCCGCTCCCTTCTCCGGCTTCTTCGCTTCCTTCCTCCTCCGGCTGGTCCTCTGCCCATGTGTAGAAACGGTCATTCTGCAGCCTTTCAGGACATGGAGAACGTGGAAAACATACAAATTGCCTCCACGAGCATGTGCGGAAGCGGCAAACCGGAACGCACAAAATGTGCAAAACGCGCCGAACACCTCCAAAAGCATGGGCAGACGCATGCAGACGCATGAGACCACGACATGCAGAACATGAAATGCACAATGAAGGGGAGTGAGATGCAACACAAGTAGGTGACGCACACAGCCATTGCTCCACATACCCTTTTCTAATTTGAACCATTGGCCTGCCTTGCTACGGCTGTCGCAGACTTAGGGGTGCGCCCCCTTCCTCGCACCCTTGGGCACCTTTATGTGATCCAGCTGGGCGGTGGTGAGGTAGAGGGACTTGTCAGCGTCCTACCCCTTGGGGATCAGCTTCTGCTTCTTGGCCCGCTTCTCAATGAACCCGTAGCAGTAGCACAGGACACAACATTGCATGGTAATAGTGGCCAATAATTGGACGAACAGAATACGGCATGAGAAATCGAAAGACACACGAAGACAAACAACAATGCATTTTGCAAAACGGGCACATACAAGTTGGGGCCTTGCATTGGAACACCATGAATGACATCTGATCGGCATTCTTCGGCTTCCACTTCTCCAATGTACCCCCGGCCTTCAACCACTGCTTGCAGTGTTGGGGTACAGGAGGCAAATACTCAATATATGACAAAAGAGCCTCAGGGAGGACGGGGAAGACGAATACAACGCAGCAAACGTACACACCTTGCTTGCAGAAGCACATGTAGAAGCAGCAACAGGGGAACGCGCAAAACACACATAACAGCTAGATTGTTCGGAACGATCGGAACGGTGGCAGCGTGACCGGAGGCAACATGTAGAGTGCTTCTCGACTTGAAAGAGGCTGAATCACATGAAAATTCATGCACAAGCGCGTCGGGCTACCTCAAAAAACCCGGAAGCGTCCTAAAAGTAGGGATGTTTCTCCCGTCCCCTAGAAGTGCCCTATCCGTGGTAGACAGAAGAATAGGCACAATAGGCACACATTTGATCCCAACATGATCGGGCTTGCCTCCTCGAAATATTCCTTTGTCTACAGAAGCGCCATTTTTGGGCTTCCACTCACCATACCTGCTAGTACGTTATCCCCGTAAGCTAGGAGAAAGCGCAGAACGCGGATAACGCTCCAAAACACTCCGGAACGCGGAGAACGCGGAGAAGGCGAAAAACGCTGCCAGAAGCACGGGCGCAAGCACTAAACCGGAACGCGCAGAACGCGGAAAACGCGTAAAACGCAGCACACCTATGTTGGGGGGGGGCGCACCCTCACAGTTGGGTATCCAGCCTACGCGGCTGGTCCCCCCCACGTTTCGCACTGGTCCCCATGGGTGGGGATGGCAGAGGCTTGGCGGCCATGACCTTCTCGATCCCACCACGGCCGCCTCCGCCACCCCGTTTACTGCACGCTGAAGGAGAAGTTCTCCAACGTGTCGTCCTCTACGCCCCCTCTAGCGTCCTCCGCTTCCTCCTCTTCTTCCTTCTCATCGCTATCCGGCTCCTCCCCGTCCTCGCCGTCCGCTTCCGGGTCGTCCTCCCCGGCGTCCCCCTCATGAGTCTCCCGGCTAAGGGGCGGCTCGCTTTCCTCGGCGTCCTCCGTGCCCGTTGTAGTGATCCCGAGCGCGGGTGCAAAGCATTGCACATGCAACGGGGTGTCCGGGCATCCGCTACACACGTATTGTGTGCGGCCTTTGCCGCAATGTGCACAAGTGCGCTGTTGGGCGCCGGCAACGGGGACGTGGATGTTGCGTCGTGGCTGCGCATCGGCATAGTACCGGCGGCAAAGGAGGGCCCACTGCCGCTCCCACATGCTATCCGTGCCACGACACCTTTCTAGGGCGCGGCAGGTTGCAAACGCGTTGGCCGCGGCGTATCGCAGCAAGAAGCCTCGCACGGCTTGCGACCATGACATCTGCCTTCGCAAGAGGCGCATCTGCAACGCCATCTGGTTGGCAGAGTCCACCCCCCCGTGCCACTTGGTGGTACGCAGCAACGAGGGGGTGGATTTCCCGGCCCGTGTGGTGCAGGGGTCCCCGCGCAGCGTACCACACGTTGGACAAGATCGGCACCAATTTGGGAGGCTTGCCTCCGGTTTTCGGCTGCTTGTACACCTGCAGGGCGTACTTGTGGCCGTCAACCGTGGCCATAGCCGTCTGCCCGGCCTGGATGGTCTCTCTGCCTTGCTGGACACCGGCCGTGTCCTTTCGCACCATGGTGATGAAGGGGCGGCCCTCACGCGCAAGCCATTGTGCGGTGGCGTGTGACCCGAAGAACGAGTCCCCTACAAGGACCGTGTAAGCCGGCAGCTGTTTGGACCACATGGCCATCAGCTGTCGGGCGTTGAGGTTGCCGGCACCACAATCGTGTCGGCGGAGGACACCGCGGCGGCCAGTGTAGAGGTACACGTCCACAATGTACCCCGTACCGGCATCAGCCAAGCAATAGAGCTTGATGCCGGTGTTGTGCGGTTTCCGCACAATGTACATCTAGAGGGGGCCTGCCCTAAGGCCCGTATGCGGCACCAGGGTTTCATCCCCCGTGGCCGCGCCACCCATGGTCCATGCTGCAGCCCAATGGGCACTAACCGCCTCAATAAGGTCCACCACATCCGGGCGACAATGTTTGTGTAGATCGTAGTATTGCCCCCGGGATAGCAACCGTGCTAGATAGGCATTGTACACCAATCCATCACGGTCCCAGACACCATCCACCTACATGGGCCGCACCATGCCCAGCAATAGCACGAAGGTGTTGTACCGTGGTACTAAGGGGATGAGGTCCTCCCTTTCCCGAGCTTGGAGGACGGCCTCTTGGGCATCCACAATGGGCTTCAACATGTAGTCCCATAGACCATCCGTGTCTAGCTCACCGAGTTTGGACTCCCCGGGTCGTAAACCGTGCTCAATTGAAGTGGCACAGTGCTCCTTGCGGAGGCGACCAGCCGAGAGATTAAGGGGCATTTCAAAGTGCTCTAAAATGATGTTGGTAACAATGATGAGACACACAGTACACGCGAAATACGCGGAACATAGGCTGCACAGCTTCTAGAGGCACGTTCGGAGGGACGCTACCCGGAACGTACAAAACGCGGAAAACGCGTACAACGCACACAACAGCTTTCAGAAGCATGGGGGAGGCGCACAAAACAGAAAACAGAGAACGCAGGCAACACAGAAAACGGTGGGTCATATTCTTTTTCCAATCAAACCGTGTATCGATTAATGTTTTTTCTCCCCCTTCCCGCCATGCGGGTTGGCTGGGACCTCTGGTGGTGTAATAATCAATTGACAGCGCTGTGGGGCCGTTTGTGGCCGGTCCAAAGGACAGGCCACGAAGCGCCGCCCCCGCGTTGCCACCAGTGGGGGGGCTGTTGGGTAAGGGGTGCTGGCATTGGGCTGCCCCATGCGGGCGCCACCAGGTGGGGCTGGGACACCTTACGGCCGACGGCCTCGTCGGCATCCGGCCACGAGGCCGTGGACTGTGTTGAACCCGGCGTTGGCCAGGTCACTGGGCTCTCGAAGTCGGATCCGACGGCCGGCATCTTCTTTTGGGGCGTTACTGCACAATGTGAACGGCAAAAAGAAGGCGCATAATGTCGATAACGTGGTTAACGAGTCCAGAAGCGTGGCGCAAGCAAACCGACAATGACGCGGATCATGCGCATAACGCGGCGAACGCCCCTAGAAGCATGGTTGGAGGCACAAGAACGCAACGCGCGGAACGTGAACGGCGACAGAACACGAACGCACACCTACCTCCGGCATGACATTCTCGTCGGCGGATTCCTCCTCAGCCTCTTCAACCTTCACGTGGATCGGCGACCTCCTCTGCTCCACCGGCGTGATGCCGCGGTCCCTGTCTGCGCGGGGCCCTGTAGAGGGGACACCGAAAGCGTGCAAGACAGTGCAACTGCTCCCAGAGGCGTGACCGGAAGCACAAGAACGGGAAGCGGATGACGTTGAAAACGCGGCCGACGCCTCTGGAAACATGACCGAAATCACAGTGGGGGGACATGCAGAACATGGAACACACAGTGGTCCTACCTTCGCCTTGCATCGGTTCGGCTTGCATCGGTTCGGCTTGCATTGCTTGCTGCTGCGCCTGTGGCCGCTCGTACTGCTCCCACCATTCCGGCGCTTCCGCTTCTCCCGGCTGCACGTACTCTTCCTTGCCCCGCCACTCCCAATCCTGCTCCATCTTGACGTACGGCTCCGGCTCCGGCTCCAACATCCGCTCTTGGGGTTGGGGTTGGAGTTGATGGTGGTGTTCGTAGGGGTGGTGCTGGTGGTGGAGGTGATAGTGGTGGTGGTGGTGCGGGACCGGGCGCGGGAGATGGGGGTACCCAAACGGGGGTGGCGGACGCAACTGGGTTGTGCTCCGAGCTTCCCCGAAATCTGCTGCCATCTGCAAAGAAAAAACACGGAACGATGATTATTTCCCCTGGAGGCACGCCCGTAAGCACGACTGCGGGAACGTGGATCACGCGGCGAACGCGCAGAACAACCGGAAGCAGCTCCAGAGGCGCGTTGGGAGGCAAAAAACCGGAACGTACATAACGTACATAACGCAGCATACCCGCAGCGACGCCAACTCCCTCTTTTTGATCATTGTCCACGCGCCAGTCACTGGCAGCTCCTCCTCGCGGTCTTCGGTGAGGGTATACGCCATCATCCCGGCAATTGTGACCGTTCTCTTGTATCTCTCTTTGAGGTCGTCGGTACTCATGTCCACGAGATCTTTGGCGGCCAGGCTCGCAAGGGACGGCGGCGGACGCCTCCGCTCCCCCAGGGGGTGCGGCCCCTTCAGCGTTGCCAAGGGGACCCCGTGCAGCTCCGGGCCCCCTGGCTCTGTCCCCGCGAGCGCGCTGGGCGGCCTCTCCGGGGCCTCCACGCAGGCAGTACAAACAGAGATCCCTTTCAGGATCCCATCCGTGGCCGCGCGGTGCCCCGACGTCCAGTAGGCGCGGTCCAAGTGTTCACCGGGGGCGGAGGCGGATTGCGCGTTCTTAACGCCGCAGTCCAGCAGACCCTGCACCGCGGTCGGGCGCACCTGGCCTTGCAGCAGGGTGGCAGCGGCAGCATCCTTCCGACCATTGGCGTCCGCGCTCAAGCACACTCGGTAGTGCTTCTCCAGCCGTCCCAGTGTCACCCCATACTCCGCCAATCCGGACTCCAAAACCTGAAGGACACGAAAAACACACAAATGTCCTCCAGAAGCATGTCCGGAAGCAGGGAACCGGCACGCGGATCACACGCATAACGCGGCGAACGCCTCTGGAAGCATTGTCGGAGGCACGCACAACACAACGCATGGGACGTGAATAACACCTGCATGTCGTTCATGAATTGCGTGCTCTCTTTGTAGTGCTCGAAGCGAGTCGTCTTCGCCGGCATGGACTTCTTGGGGACCACCGCCCCTTCGATCTTGAAGCCCACGTTGCCCACACCACCCGCCTTCTCTTTCCCCTTCTCTTTGCCCTTCTCTTTGCCCTTCAGCTTCCCCTCCTTGGCTTTCCCTTCCTTCCCCTTCGCACCCTCCACCACCACAACGTCCTGTGCCGCCGCTGCAAGCTCCTGCTTCTGCTGCCCAACCGCCTCTCCTTTTGCCTCTGGCTCCTTCTCCTTGTCCTTCTCCTTCTCCTTGTCCTTCTCCTTCTCCTTGTGCTTCTCCTTCTCTTTCTCCAAAACGGTACTCCTTGCGGCCTTCTTCTCCGGAGTGGGTGCGCGCACACGGCCACTGGCGCTGGCGCTGGCGCTAGCACTGCTGGTGCTGCTGCTGCTGGAGGACTCGTCTTCCTCCTCCTCCTCCTCTTCTTCTTGCGGCGTGTCCTCCGCCCAGGCCCAAAACCGGTCCTTCTGCAGCTGAAAAGAACGTACAGAACACGGATAACGCAAAACGTGCATCCAGAAGCAGGGGTGGAGGCAGAAAACCGGAACGCGCAGAACGTGGATAACGCGCGAAACGATCCCAGAAGCGCGTTTGGAGGCAATGATGCAGCACGTCACGAACGAGGAAAACACAGCATAGGCCCCCCTGACACTAGAGGCACACTTGCAACGCATTGACATACCCTCTTGTACTTGAACCACTGATCTGTCTTGCTGCGGCAGTCGCAGACCTGGGGCAGGGCCCCCTTCTTCGCGGCCCTCGGCACCTTGACGTGGTACGGCTGCACGGTGGTCAAGTAGAAGCTCTTGCCCGCGTCCCAACCATCCGGCAGCTTCTTTTGCTTCTTAGCCCGCTGCTCGACCCACCCGCACCAATACCCCGCTGTGCAGGAAAGAATGCAATCAAGAGAAAGGAAGCATGGGCAACGGAAGCAAGAGACAATGTGGAGTAAGCATGTGACGGACAAAACGAACGAGGACAACGAAGGTTGCATGTCGCGGGCACATACATGTCTGCGCTTTCAGCTGGAAAACAACGAAGCTCATCTGGCCGGCGTCCTTCGGCTTCCACTTCTCCAACGACCCATCAGCCTTCAGCCACTGCTTGCAGTTGTTGGGGTACAGTGGGGTGGTCATTTTGTGAGAAGAGGGCCTCAGGGGCAACGGGGAAGACGAATAGAATGCGGCAAACGAAGCAAACGTACCTCCACAAGCACGTGCGGAAGCACCAGAGCGGAACGCGGAAAACGCGGCCGACAGGCGGCACCTGTACAACGCTGAGAACGATGGAAGTAGAGGCAGAGGCAACATGCAAAACACTTCTCTGCTTGAAAATGGATGAACCGCATGAAAACTCATGCGCGAGTGCGTCGGGCCACCTCAAAAACCCCCGGAAGCGTCGTACAAGCAGAGGTGTTTCTGCCGTCCCTTAGAAGCGCCCAATTCGTCATCTACGCCGTAGACAAAGGAATATGTGAGCGCAAAGAGGGCCGGCTGATATCGTCAAGTAACGCGTGGGGCCCCTGGTTGTCACCAGCAAACTCGGACGAACCCCAGTGCGGGCAGCGGCCCAAGCCAAAGCAACCATCCAAAACCTGTTGAACGGTTAGGGGTGGGGAAGAACAAATGAACTCCCAAGTAAGGTCCCTAGGACACAAAAGCCACAAATTCATCCGGCAGTCCCCATCCCCATAGCGCGGTGTCTAGATTTCACAACCGGTTGGGGTACTGATAATGCCAAGGCTGTAGAGGCTCAATGGGGATTCCTTGCTCCTTGCACCTCTTGCAGTCTTCTCTCGCAGCTGCAAAAATTCAACCAACTGTGCGACATAATGAAATGGGGATGATAATGAACTACTTTCTGCCAACAAAACAATGGGCAAATAGGAGATGGTGGTCCAAAGAGACAATTGCATGTAGGCCTTCCCATGCAAATGCCAGGAGATCCTTCTATTCCCTTTGTCACCACACCATCCTAGATGGCACAAAACTAGTGGTATGTCTTGTGGGGGACACACAACCGTCAGGTATGTTTTGTTTCGTCTTCGCTTGGCCGTTTTGCTTCAAGTAGCAAATAATGTATACACACGCAAAAAACTCCACTCGAATATTATGTTGTACCAATCACATTCCATGCGCGTGTGCACCCACATGCATACAACTTGTCACATTGTGAATTGTCCCACATATTGTACCCTCTCCCATCATTCTTTCGAATTTTCACTTCTTTGCATGCACTCTGTCTTTTCTTTTTCCTTTGTTGCAGGGATGGTGAGCCGGGTCTATCCGCACCCAGGAGACATGGAATCCGAGCAATGTGACCCCATGAGCACCGTTGGTGTCAAGGGTGAAGCGGTGGTAACTTTGACGCGCAAATATGACCCTATTCCCACATAGCATCACATAGGACGCGTGCACAGGCATGCACACACAAACGCACCTTTGTTTTCATTTGGCTACCTACACATGGGATAGTTATTAGACCTATGCTTGTTAGAGACCAAAGAGAAGGTGTTGATGTTGTTCCCATCCAAGAGCATGACCAAAACGGATTAACGGTGATGAATTCATCATCACCAAAAGAAAGACAGACAAATTGAGAACTAGCGGGGCCAAAACGACTTTAGTGCGATAGTGCAGCACATCAACAATGGATGTTTTTGGCATTCCGTTCCTCAAAAAAGATGAGTGGTTGCTACACTACAAAAAAAAACCAGCAAACCGTTAGTATTCTCTCCACACGCTAAGAGCCCCGTTGCAAAACATGTCCCTAGCACCTGACGTTCGGTTTGGCCCAGAGACATCCCCACAGACACAGACATGTTCTAAAACACCCATAACAAAAACTCCGTACCAGAGAAGGCAAAGTAGGAAAAGAAAGAGGAAGATGGCAGGAAAGAGACGGCGGAAAACAAGGAGAAGGAGAAGAAAGCAAAAGAGAAACAAGAAGAGATAATGTCAAAGCACATGAAGCACAAGGGCATGGACTAGGAGGATAAGCATACGAGGACGACTTGGAGCCACAGGAGGAGGTAGTGGAACGTGGCCGCAAAAACCAAGGGTGGCTAGGATGATGGCAGGCTTGACTTGTGTTGTTTGCCATATTCCGCCCATCACCCCCGGTGAATAGCCCCGGCATAGCAAACAATAGCGGAAATGGCGGTGGCAATGGGATGATGTGACAGGGAAAATTTGTTGAAACTGCTACTCGTTGCTTGGTCTTCACGTGATGGTGTCCGGTGTCCACAAACACCCATTGTATCAAATCCTTTTGTTTGTGCTCTAATTGTTTAGCCAACAAGTGTGGTATGTGTCAGTGATATAGCTCTTGTACCTCCACATAGGGAGAGATGATAACACTGTTGATGCCTCTAGGGCATAATGTACGGGAACGAAGTATGTACAATAACTAGAAATGGCCCCTTTCCACAAAAAAAACGGCAGCACATTTTTTGTTGTCCATGCCATTAATAAATGGTAGTCTTTGCTACACCATGGAGAACTGGTACCTTTTTGGCACTAATGCCACTAGCAAGGACATAGACAAAGGGTAGCCTTTACTCACTTTTTGGCAATAATGGCTTTTTGCCATTTTTGATGGGGTGCATGCTAGTTTGTGTGCTCTTACTTCTTACTTCAAACGGACGTTCATCATGCTTCCCTTCATGCCCAAACACAAATTCATTCTCTGTTTGTTTGTTTGTTGCGTGTGTTGGGGAGGGGGGGGAGGAGGGTGTTTAAATGTGCTGCGATTGTACACCTATCCTACCCGGCATCCCGCACGTGTCTCTGCCATGACTCATGTTGCCTTGGCGTGATCATGGACTGGCGGTGGGGGGGGGGGAGAGACCCACCCAGCCGACTTTAGACCCACGTGGACCCAAATTCGCACAGTGTGCCCATTGGTACGCCAAAAAAAATGTGGCACATGCCTTTTGTGCCTTGTTGTAGGCTTCTTGTCTTTTCCGACTGGTGGACCTATCTTTAAACCTCAAACAGAGCAGCGCGTCAATTACGTCTTCGCGTTTTGTGCATGGCGTCAGTTGGACCGGGAAGCTAAAATACACTGACAATGAGCGTTGGGGCATGGTGGTGTGCAACACAAGGTATATGGAGCACACCTGGAGCAACATGTATACAATATATGGCATGCGCCAAAGGCGCCGAAAAGTTTTTTCCCATTACTAAAAAAAGTTCCCAAACCCCAGGTTTTCAGGTGCACTTGAGCTGAGGGGGGAGTGGGGGAGGGGGTCCAGGGGGGAGCCCCCCCCCCCCCTGCCGGAATGAAAATTAAAGCAAGTCCCTGACCCCCCCCCCCCCAGCCGCCCTCTTATACTTCTGTGGGGCCGTTTTTTTTGAGAGTCAAATTGAAGCCAAGGCGCTCTCCCGGTTTAGGAATCCCAGTCCCAAAAAGTGACATTCATACCGGAAGGAAAATCATCAATATGCAAACCACACATTGATGATGCCGTACACGCCAAAAAAAGTCTTTGGATTTTTTCTTTTTGGTTTTTTCTGTCCTATGCCTGTCCTCTTGCTGCAGCTACTTGTGCTGTAGTTTCTGTTGGCTGCACGGGGGGTCATCTTGGGAAAATTGAGTGGGCGCAGACTTTTTTTTTGCTTTCTCCCATTGCTTATGCTTGTCACTCTTCAGGTGCTCCCTTTTGGCCCCATCAGAGGCACCAACAAATGCCCCACAACCACAAAGCGATTTTGGCACGGTGCCTGCACAAAGACAAAGCGAAAAGGGCCAACAGTACAGAATCAGACAAGGCTGCTGTAAACAATGAAAGAGGGTGACCCCAACCCCCCTTGGTTAGAACTGCTCCATAAATCCGTTTTTTTTTATTGTTCATGCATTCGAGGATGTATTTTGAATTTTGTACTTTTAATGCAGAGGCGTGCCTAAGAAACACTCAACATCCCTATTTTCTCAATTTCCTATTCGCCCCTCCATGGCGTCAATTGCCCGTCCCCCCAACAGAATGGCAAGTCCACAACCCAGGAAACCCTTGGAATCCTAAGGGGGGGTCCAGAGCCTTAGACCCACCCACCCCTTTGCAACTTAATTCTTAGCAACGAGGCCTGCTGGCGGTGCAGCAGGGTTCCGCTCAATGATGGACTCTGAAATGTCCAATCTAACTCCTAGCCCCATGACTCTGTCAGTGGACCTGTTTGGCACTCTGTGCATGGGGGTATTGCAGAGTTTCCGCAGGTGCCATTATGGCCATTAAAAAAATGGTCCTTCGTATTTCCTGTCGTGGTGGAGAAAGCGGACTACAATCTCATGTTTCCAGGACAAAACTAGGTGACAGAACATAACAGTGTATGTGGAGTGGGGGTTTCCTGCAGCAGATCCAGCAACTAAGCGTAGCGTGCCCTCATACCCATCCAACACAGGGGTCTGCCCCTCCCTGTGTGTTGGGTGTGCCACGTGTGGCTGGCCCACTTCTGATTTCTGAACTGTTTTGTGGGCACTTATTTACGAAGTGGTACTGCGGCCCCATCTGTTTAGCACCTTCCCCGGGAGGTGGTTCCCGCAATTGCAAGTCCCGGTTCCACCCATCCAACTCGGTGAGGGGGGGTGGGGGGATGGCGGCGCTGCTCCTCAAGAGCTGCATGAGGGTTCTGGGCTCAGACTACAGTCCCACAAATGATGACCTTCGGTGCTGAACAACGCTGGGGTAAGCACAATACCTGGACCACACGCTCACAAGTTTCCACCTTGTGCTTCCTGCAGCATGTGTTTATGGTGAAAGAGGAAATGAAGCGCTGCTTGTGTTTGCTGCAACAGCGGTGGTGAACATCCACCTGTGCGAACATGGGCATTGTAGTAAGCTTCATGACAATCTCAAAGGAACAACAGAAAGCTGCTGTTGCAGCCGTGTCGGGATGTTTGTCACGTGACGCAGCATGCCATTACTACAGTAGATTTTCACAAAAGAAGGGAAGAGATCCAGGAAACCTCAAACCAATTGTGTTTTCCTTGCTCTCAACGAATGGCCTTCAATACATATGTTGATTCATGCAACTGTCTGGTAACCAACTGGTGAATTTTTGACAAGGCAACAAGCTGACCACGGTTAATAACATAATGCGTGTTGTTGGGCGTACCTTGACATCACCGTTTTTCTTCAGTCCAGTGAACATCAGGGAATAGTTCAGCAGCGTCTGTGAGTCCACATCCGAGTGGTACTTGGTCAGCATCGAAAGGAGGGTGTCCCGGATGTTTTGGAAGGCATGGACGCACTCTGGGCACGGGAGGCACTCACATCGGGAGCAAGAGCCTGACAATGGAGAGGGGCAAATTACAAATTGTACCGAACAGGCCCTTGTGGGTGTATAGATGTAACAGGTGTACAGATACAACGCAAGATCAGTTTAGAATCAAAGGAGGCAGAAACCTTTCTTGGTTTTGAAGGAAGGGCCATGCCCTTTTGAGCCATTGAGCAATCTGCCGGCAACGCTCACCCACGCAGGCTTCGGACGGGCTGTTGGAAAGAAACAGGTTGACAAGCATGAGCAACAATGGATCAGCAGCTACGTTCAATTTGAACTAAGGGCTTTTGTTGGGTGATGGATGGGAAAAGATACGCTTGCCCCGAAACTTGGGGAATGCAATCCATAATCAGGTTGGTCTTTGCACTACTCTCAAGAAATAGTGTCTACATCACAACCTCACAACAACAGTCACATCCACCTAGATCTCTACGCACACTTCTCTGTCTGTCTCCATCTATCTCTGTCCCTTCTCACTCTCTCGCTCTCTAAACCCCTTCTGACTTAATTTAGTTGACATGTACTTCGCGTACCCTGGGGTATAGTTAAATGAAATGCCACCAAACGAGTGATGTCTGCCAATGTTTCTTTGGTGGCTTGTTGGAGTGCCGGTCCACTGCTTGCAAATGTAGTGTGCTCTGTGTTTCGGATCAACTGTCGCATGCAGAGAGTTTCTTTGTCTTTGCTAAAAACACAACCAGTGACTGTTCTCTCAATCTGCATTGCTCTCACACCATCCCCCACCTCAATCCACAACACCCCGCCATCCCTTTCCCCATCTCCACACCCATGATCAATTCCATGTTCCCTACTATCACCAATAGGGTGAGGAACACATACCCTCAACGGACGTAGACTTGTCATGCTTGTGGTGATCATGGTCTTTATGTTTATGATCATGATCGTGTTTGTGTTTGTGGGACTTCGACTCTTTATCCTTGCGCGACTCCTTCACGTCTACATCGGCTTTAGGTTGCTTTGCATCGGCGGTGTGTTCATTGGACTCTGGCTTGCTGCTTGTGCTCCCTTTGCTGCTCCATGATGGTTGGGTGGTTTCTGCGGCTTCTGCATCATCTGCCAACTTGCCGCCAGCCGTTCCAAACTCAGACTGTGTGAATGCGAACGGCACCATTGTGACCCTCAAACCAAAGGGAACATCGTACATGGTCTTGGGTCTTGGGAGGGGATGCTGGGAGCGAAGGGCTCTTCCGGGCTTTGATTGCAACTTACGAACAGCCGATCGTCCTTCATCCCCCCAATGATTGGATGGCAACAAACATGAGGGTCAAGAAACTTTTAAGGGAAACCTTGTGTACATTGCGCCTTCCACGATCCCGCCCAATATTTGCTTGTGGTTGTGATTCGCACAGATAAAATATCACCGCTTTATGTCTCTTGAGCGGGCAAAAAGTGAGACAAAGGCAAACACTGCTCACTGCACCACAGGCTGAGTGTTTTGCCAACATGTGCAAAAAAAAAACCACGGTACCCGTTTACACCACAGCCCTTCTCTCGACGAGGCCTCCAAGCTAGACGGTTGATAGCTCCAACAGATCATTCGACGGAAGTTTTCTAACCTCTCAACCACCCCTTCTAGATGCTAACAACGACATGTATATGCATTTATTTTTGCAAATGGGCGTGTGAAAGCCGACCACTGAGTGGGCACAATCCCCAAGAGCCCAACCAAGTTCGAAGGTTCAACTTGTCTTGTGGTCTAGCAACTTCGCGCTTCAGATGGTTCATTCCAACCTGAACCGCGAGCAAGCGAGTGCACAAAATCCAAACTGCCAACAAAGCTCTCTATCCAGACATGAGGGCGTGCAAATGAAATGCTTGATGCCGCAACATTGGCTTGTCACACGTGCGGTGCTTGTGGTGCAACAAGCTTTCCCTTCCAAAATCGAAAATTTAAAAGGGTTTAATTGCACTTATTCCTCCAAAATCTTTGTCAATTTCAAAAATGTGGGGCGATGAGCAACGTTTTCACAGAGAGCACACCTTAACCATATCCAGGACCACACTAGTAGCCTCACTAGCACCGCCGTCTTCATGGATGAATTGAACATCATGCCTATCGACGTTAAAGCCTACAGTGCAACGACGTGGCCATGGAGAACGGTAAACGGCAACAAGGTTGCAATTCAACCACCGGTGTCTTTTGTCGTCCTAACTCGTCCTAATCAATCATCCTTTGCAAGTCACCACCTCTTATGCCCACGGGTGTTGGCGAAACATTATACTAAGTGTTACACGACAAACGAGCTCAAACCACGTACTACCAATGGACGACAAACAAGGCACGTGTGCACCATACCAGATATCTTGGCCGTCGGGCTCAAAGCTACATTCGGAAGGTCGTTAAACACCAATTCCATGGGACCGTCGTTCTTCCCAAAGTGCAAGGTGTGTTGGTCACAATCCAACCGGATGTTGATGACATCGTTCGCCTCGATCTTTTCGATCTTTGGGCCTAGCCGATGAAGAGTAGACACTGTAGAACTCTTGACACGTCTTGCTGTTAATTTGGGGGTCAGTCTTCGCATGTAATACATCGATTTAACCATCTCATATGTCAAAAGTCAATATGCGAATATGGGAATAAACAGGTTCGTGTCAATCGAAACTGTTCGCTATGAACGATTGCATAGTTATTGCTGAATCACATTTCTGAGTACACCCACACAAGCAGCCAAACATGCCGTAGACACTTTCGGATCCCGTGTTATCGATGGTGTAGCCTGCCGAGCAATACCACCACCCGGTTGGCTTGCCGGCTGGACAGGCACCTACGGAGGTCATCGAACACAGTTTGTGGATCTTCACCTGAAAGGAGCAAAGAGCCTCAACGTTCAAATCAGGGGTAGCATCCGACGAACAACACTACACCAGGAAACACCTCGCGGAATACATGTTAAAGGTAATATTGCACACCCCGAAGCTGACATGGAGACCATCCCACCAAAGGGCAGTGCTGCACTGTGCTGAGAAATTTTGTTTCCATTAAATGTCTCTGTCCCGAACGGCCCCTGGCTTAGACAGTGTGGTGCAACAAGTCAGGAGTAGAACAAAAAAGCAGGCAACAGTCGCGCACATGAGACCGAAGGACACGACTACACAAACCTTCCAATTGTGCACACCAGTCGTGTATTCAACCCTCTCCTTGATTAATAGCATTGACATCTTGGCTATTCATAAATAAGGAATAGAAGGGAATTTGCATCAAGGAGAGCGTTGAAAACAAGAAAAAAGCCATAGCGACAAACAAGGAATTGCGCCTGCTCACGTGCTGGGAGTTAGGGCGCACGCGCACGGGAGTTTTTTGAAATTGAGATTTTTTAATCTGGTGACAAACTCGGAAAATTTAGTCTCAGAATAGGAATAGCAGGACTCCTCACACATCGTCCCTCCCTCCCTCTCAACCCAAGGTCGGCGGCCCTGTAAGCTTACCAGCGCAGCAAAGCGCACATGCACGTTCTTAGATTGTCGCCTATTCTCATCCCGAATCTATTTGCTGAATAAGGGCAAGGTTTTTTCCCATTAACATTCACATGGGTCACGGCAATAGGATTCCTCCTCCACTTTTCAGAGGGCTGGATCTCAAGGGTATATGCTGGCCATTTTCCAAGGCGGCGAAGTTCATTAAATGCAGACGCAAAGAGGGGCACATACGAGAAGCACGAAAGGGTCGTACACATTTCGATCAGCCGTAGCCTCGGACCACACAACCAACAATTTAAGAGGAACGGATTTCGCTCATCCATTAGGTCCACCGTAGCCGCACAAAAGTATTGTGTAAACCATAGTTCCATGCAAATAATTATTGCGTTTTGCTCACTCATTGCCTCTGCATGCATCCGTTCGCGTTCCTTGAGTTTTGTACCGGCCGCGGCTAGAGGAGGTGGGGCAGGGGGGTGGGATCATCACTCACTTCATCAACGTCAGCCGTTGGTAGCGGATTTAGCGTCCGGCTGGAAGATGTTGTAATTGGTTGCACCAGGAAGGCACCACCATTTGTAGCGTTCAATGCAAGACATCAACTGTGGTCACAACCACAAGTGACAAAGTACAGAAAAAGTTGGGGAGGATGCCTCTTTTCAGCAAGACGGTGCTTCCGTTGGGCACACAAGACAGTGGTTCTGCCATGGCCCATGCTTTGGGCAGGGAGCCTGTTTTGTAAGGCACCTGTTGTGGGTAGGGCGCCTCTTGTGGCGAGGCGGAGCTACGTACCAAAACTCACCTTGGTTGTCACGGAAGGCTGGACAATGTCACATCCAGCGTGGAAAAAATTTTCATTGACCACCCAATGCGCCGCATTGTGTCCAAAATAACACTTCTCAACTTAGCAACATCAAAATTGAAACACATGGTGCAACACATGAGAATCGACCCAACGGAAAAAACTTGAATGTTCTTCCACACTTCTTCATGACACCTTGTAACCAATATTTTGTCTAGCCGTGGCTCGAAACCACCGCACCGAGGTGCACGCCCATCGAGAAGCGGGCATGTTTTGCCACATCCCCAAGCTTTTGCTTTGCGTTGCGAAGTTTGTTCACAATTTCCGGAACTGGGGAACCATGGGGATGTCAAGCGATGAAGCCGGTGTGGGGGGCTAGGTGGATTTAGCCAGTGGTTTGCGTGTTGGGCGTGGACCTCACGACCGTTGTGGATTTCGGACGCAATTCTTGCCCAACATCAGTGCGGGCCGCGACGACACCCCTTGTTGCTCCGTAACCTCTTCGCCCTTCCCTCCTCGTGATTGCATTCCGAGGTCAAGAGTGTGCCAAATCACCAAAGAAATGGCTCAAAACAGGCTTCGAAGCCACTTTGAAGCCCTTTTCAAAACTTGTTTCAAGAACACTAGGGGCTATGTGGCGGGAAAACAGGGAACATAATGTTTTTCGCAAGGCGTGTGTGATGCCCTCACGTTCTACAAAAGTTCCTATGGAAATTCTAATGGTGTGCAACACGCAACGGGCAACAAAGCATAAAAAATGGCTTCATGTGGCTTGAAGCTTGCGCCACACACAACATTGAAAAGTAAATCGGTAGACCCTACAAGGGTGGTGGAAGTGGCCGGAAACCATTGGAGAAGAGTTGTCCTTGCATACACTAAAAATCCTTACAGGACAAAATGTTCATTCCGAGGTGAAAGAGTGTGTCACTAGGGGGAGTACAAGTTGGCACAGTCGCAAACCTTTGGCAGTTTGCTGCAATTTTGCCTCTTTGCAGAACCGCAAAACTTATCTCGATATCGATTTTGCCCCACCCGCCACCCCTGTGGACTTCTACTGATTTGACTTACCCTTCACCTATGCACGTCAACTTCTCCGTAACTCGTGGTGCAAAGCGACCTTGGCATTCCGAATATGCTTTTTTTCATTGTGTCAAGGCATTTCTTCCATTGTTCCCGTGCTGAGTCATGAGTGTTGACCTTGCTCCTCGTAGAAGCACCCCTTCTTTGGTGCCCGGTCTCAACGTCTTCCAAGAGGCTCCAAATTGCTCCTTGGTTTGGTCCGATATTAAGCACTCAAGCATACTGGTGTAACAAACGATGCCAAACCATGCCATGCGGGGTGCTTTTTTGCTCATGGATGTACGATAGGGATTTTGGAATCGGTAAATGGTCAGTGTTCGCGTGTGTTGACGGACGCTTTGGTGGCCGCCGTCATTTGATTAGAGATGTGCGTGGGATACATGCTAACTCATGCTCAGAGAATTGGCTCGTTTTTGTAGGTTAGAGGCTTGCATGTGATGCCTTCGTTACAAGGAGTATCAATTGCCGTTCAAGGCGCAAAGAATCTTGTGCCCACGCCCAATTCAAGGGGGCTCATCGTAAAAGTTTGTTCGCTGCTCACACTTGTACATCGTTACGAGGTCCACTATTCGGGTCGTTCACTTCTACAATCCGTTGTCGTTGGCGTGTCAAAATATCGGTTCAATCCTTAATTGCAGGTGCAGGTTGGTGGCCAAGAGCAAGTTTCGAATGTTGCAACAGATTTGGTTACTCCTACATGGAGGTTGTTATTGCATGCATTTTGTTAGCACGTCGGAACGTTGCATTGCGTAGTGCGAGGCGTCAACGACCGTGATTGCGTTGTCTTCGTTTGTTCTCGTGCCAAGGGAACAATTTGAATTCATTGCCTCCGAGAAAGACAACTTGATCTTCCAAATTAAAGACGAGGGATCCGAGACATACAAGGCGATGGCATCAATTCCAATCAAGAATTTGAACTTGTCACGTGGGGCCATGAGCGATTGGTACCCGGTGCTAAATCCCTCCGGCTTCGAGGTACCTCGAAAAGACACCGAAACAGCTTCGTATTTGTTTCATTGACACATGCCACAACAATACACGCTGCGTGCTCTCGTCATGCCAAAGTTTGGCGTTCGTACCGCCTACGCAAACCGGAACTGACATCTTGTTTATTTTAACGTGCAGGCCGGAGAGTTGTCAATCGGTGTCAAGGGATTGTTTGGACAACCAGGAATGACGGCGGAGCAACCTATTAAGGTAATTTATTGCAACTAGCGTGTGGATGCATGTTGAAACCGAAGTACATACTTTTTGGACGTGGGGACATGTGTTCCTCTTGCATACCAACCGTATGATGTTTTGAGGGTTGGTTTACGAAATGGTTCTAGTTTCTTTCAGACAGTTTCCTTCGCTTCTTCCATCAGGACTTCGCGGTGACAATCATACGTGCGGACCAATTAAATGTGGATTCCCCGACTGGCCTTTTCGTGTTGGTGCAAACGTTGAGCAATCCAAAGGAGAAGCAATCAAAGCAAGGGGGGTGTGTGCCATTGTCCCTCGCAAGCCACGTCCGTTACGAATCAAAATGGCGCATTGCATGTGCCATGCATTTTACACGTTCGAATCCCAAAATCTGGGGAAAAGTCAACAAATGTAATTGCGAGTTTGCGATTTGGGATCCATTGGCCCCTTATTTGGAGGTGAAACACGGTTGCTATGAGCCTTGAGGTGCCGTTCTTTTCTTGGGGGGAGGGGGAAACTCCCACTGTGTTGTGGTCTATTTTGATATGGCACTGTAGGTAGGTTATGCCACGGTGCCAATGCACAGCTTATCTGCTTGTAGGCGCTTTGTATTGGCAGAGGGATCTGCCATGAGTTGTTTGTCCTGTTGTATGGCCTGTGATGCATACTTCTACAGAGCATGCATGGCTGTGCACCTGTTTGTGTTTGATGGTTTGTGCATTGAAATATGGATACTTGAATGTGGAGGCCTTATGAATGCTGTGAAGGCATCTGAAAGAGGCATGTTGCTTACGACCAACAGACGAAGGGCGAGCTGCGCACCAAGACAGGCACAAGAGAACTGCTCACAACGGCATTGAGGCTGAGTGAGGAGAAAGCTGTGCGGTGCATCAGGCTTAACAGACCCAAACCCAACCACAATGTAGCATCCTCTCTCTCACCCATCCCCCCTTTCGTTCTCCATCTCGACCTAACCTAGACCGTGGTCCACGAGCGCAATCAAGTCATTGGTCCGAAGGTCGTGAGTTCTTGTCTAGTGGATTGCAAGGGCGCTCAAAGTTACGGGCGGTGGTAGTCGGTCGCGGAATTGACAATCTTTTGCATGTTTCCATTTTTGAGGCGATGTCGTCGGGGGGAGAATGGGGCTAGCTAGCCGCGGCTAGCCTCAGCTAACCATGTACCGATGGTGGTTCGGCCTACGAGTTTGCGTTTACAACACACCACGAGGTGTGTTGTAGTTGGGCTCAAAATGTTGCACATTCATTTGTGCAAAGACAGCTTGTCGTATCCTTCTTGTACTTTTTGACTCGGGCAAAGGTTTGTTTTGTAGCCCCATTTCTCTCTCAACATGATGCATTAAATACTGTGGTGGGTGTTTCTCTTTGTGTTTGCCATGTCTCGGTGGCTGGAGTTTGGTAGGAATCGCTCGTGGGGTACCCAAGGCAAGAGGTGGCCGGTGACCCCCCCCAAGGATGTCAAACCTCATGAAACCAACATCATTTTTGGATTGAGCGACTTCAACCCCCCCCCCCCCCCCCAAAAAGACTGACTGTGATTGTCTGACTAATGTAGTCAGACATGATGTTCTGTTTTCTGTTTCAGACACAGTGTGTGTCTTGAGGTTTAACCAGGTTTGGCATAGAGAATAAAGATGCACTTATGCCTGACTGTGGAGTGCATTACCTCTGGTTTGCATTTGTCTGTTTTTTAATTAGGTCACCCCCCCCCCCCTAGAAAAGAAGTGCACCGTCCATCCACGCCATCGGACAGGGGTGTAGCCGGACAAGGGTGCCATCACTGTAAGGATGAGTTGGAGATGCCATTGGAGCAAGGTGCCCCCCCCCCCCGCACCTGCCACAACACCAAAACACACACTATTTTCAAGAGCAGCAGATTTTGCGGCGGGTACTCGGTGGCGGTCGCATATAGTGAGCATTTCCCAAGTGGTCAACTCACCGTGACGGTTTGTTGTGAACCGTGACTAGAAGAGCCAACCAAACCGCGAGTGTACCGCATGTCGCAAAAAGTACATTTCGTTGGATCCCCCTCGTTGCGCTCTTTTGGGTGATGTGCATCACACGCTTCGAGTGCATGACACGTAAGATGCTAACAACACGGCTGTTTAGGTGGTCGCAGCCTCTTCACACACTTAGCGGCCTATTTACGCGGCTAAACAAGCTTTTTTGCAATACGTCAAAACAAATTTCGCGGGTGGGTACACGACCAAGAGCCGATTGCACTCCTTTTCCGTAGCATTTTTCAACGGCTGCTCACACGTGAGCCAAGTGTTATTCTACGCTGGGCCTCAAGGACTATTGTCGCACTAAATGCATCGTTGAGTGCCCTCTTCTAAGGTGGCGGAAGAGGTGTGACGGGTTCAAAAATCTACCCCCACATCCACATGTATGCGTTGTGCGACAGGCTTAGGGGCCGGACCAAGGTGGTAAGAGGAGCACGTGAAGCCCAATGGAACCACGTGTTCAGTGTGGGCGTCAACCCCGACGTGGATGTGCTTTTCACAATCAAGAATGCCGATGGCTACAAGGTGGTTTGTGAGGGGACGATATCAGGTATGCCCCATCTTCATTGGATTTTGGGTCATCCCATCCCCCTTGATTGAACGGGACTGCTTCGGGTACTTACATGCCTGGTCGATCGCGATTGTGGCGGTCTGGACTGACGACCTTTTGTGTTCTAGGAATGCGTTGTACGAACGATGCGATGCCGCATTGCGTTCACTTTTGATGAGGCAATGGGATTCCTCCCGCCAGCGTATCCGCACCAAAAAAAATGAATCGGGCACACCAGTCAACACCTTTCAATACAAACGTCAACAAGTTTTCATGCCGCTCCTTGCAAAATCGAGACCTGGACGGTACAAGTTGAACGCCCTCGGCCGCGTTTTGTGCAGTTTGATGTACAAGACCTCGGGCCCGATGTCGAAACACACGAGGGAATTTCACTTTTGGTCCAAAACGCCAAAACGCGGCACGGACGCACGAATATTGGAATGCCGGCGCGGCCGCTTTCAAATGCAGGAAGACTTCGGAATTCTACCCGCTAATTGTTGAGATCTTTTGCATGCCCCACGACATAACGCCCGCCTGCCTGGCAACGGCACAATGGGTTCGATTCCCTCGCGGGGCAGCCTTTCGACATAAAGGGTCTCCGGGTTCATTGAATTAATCCCGATTTGCCAAACGGAGGGGCACGTCATCCTGAGCCATGGGTGGCGATTCATCCATTCCACATAATCGCAAGGACGCCGTGGCCTACTCCCCTCCCCCCCGCCCGCCCATGATGTAAACACGCTGCACGTTCTCCACTCAACCGTCTGCGCCACGCCGTCCAGGCACTCCGAAATGCAGAAGCTGCAACACTCTCGCCTCGTTTCAGCATCTTTACAGGCAGCCCGAAGGAGAGTTCGCTGAGATCAAGGAGCCCCTCGCTGCCCAAAAACACATTTCTGCACCAATTCTGCAAATGAGGGACGTTGCCCAGCACAAACTCCATCGGGATTTGGGGGGGAAAGCCCTAATCCCGGGGGCGCCCCCCCCCCCCCGGGGGGGGGCTTGGTGCTGGTGCTTCCATCCGGTCACATTTTTTTTGGTTACGCTTGGTTCGGGTGCGGGTGCTTCGCTAGACCACTGGTGCCGTGTTCAACGCCCCGCGGAGGGGGCACGGAGGGCAGTGGGCAGACGTGCGGGGGCCCCGCCCCGACCCCGCGTGGACCGGGGCACGAGGGGCCGGACCGGGGCTCTCGAGGGGCGCGGCGGTCCTGCACGACCGTCGCTCCTGCACGACCGATGCGCCCCGCGTCCGCCCCCGCCGCAGGAGACGATATCGCGGCGCGGTCGGGGTCGACCTTCTTCTTGCAGCTGCTCAACGTCCGTGGGAGGCCCTCAGGTGTGCCCCCCCCCCCCGCCCCGCCGCAGGCCCGTGATCGGGGGGGCCGCCGGTGCCAGAGGGTGTGCCGGCCGCGGGCGCGCACGCGGTGCACCCTCCCCCCCTCGTGCGCAGGCGCACACGCCGGTGGACGCGCCCCGTGCCCCGCGTCCGCACCGTGACTCCAGTGCGCACGATCCTTCCTGCAGCTGCCTTTGGGGCTTTTCTAGTTGAGCCGACAACATCATCACCGACGGAGACTGGGCTATCGAAGGCTCTGGATCCGCAGACGCCCTGCCTCAGGCTTGACCCGGCACTGTGCTTGTCGCGCTTGCAAAGGAAATGGTCGAAACGAACCGGATCAAATCTGCAATTTGTCACTTCGTCCCACGCCACCCCTCGAACAAGAACTTGCTCAGGCGCAATTAGTACACAAAAATTGGGATGCCACACGTTGCCACCGAACCGTCCATTCCCCCACCCCCGCGGGCAAAGACCTCCCGGGGCGGGCGTGTGACCCAAAACGCAAAAGCCGTGCGCACGGCGGCTCGAGTGCGGGGCGTTGCTGTCGGCCGCGACCGGGTCGGCGCGGCGGCGGTCGCTGGCATGGGGCCCTGCATCCCCCGCGGCCTGCGTGTCCGGTGCGGCATTCTTGACATTTCCCCCCCCCCCCCCCGGCGGTGGCCACCCCATGTTACGTCCCCCGAGCCCCTGCTCTTTGAGAGCGCCACCCCCCCTTTGCCCGGCCCTGCACGCCAACGCTCCCGGTGCCGCCGAGCCCTCGCCATTCTCCAGCCCGTCGTTCTCGGGGGGTCCGCCTCCCCTGTGCAGGCCCCTCCGGTGCGAAGCCCCCCCCTCTCTCGCACTCCCCCCTCCCGTTCCCGTCCCCCGGGGGCCGCACACATGTGGGGGAGTGGACGGAAAGTGGGCGACAGAAGGCCCTGGGATCAGTGGCCGACCTCGAGTGCGGCCCCCTCGGCCGTTAGTCGACGCAGCACATGATACGGCAAGCCCCCTCTCCAGGGCCGATGGGGGCGCTGGAGCTTTGGTGGTGGACGGTCTGGAAGTGGGGGGTGGGTTTGGGGATGCTACGATCGTGTGCTTCCGGGGGGAATTAAAAAAAAGCGGATGTTCCGCAGCCTCTAGCCTTACTTAGGGCAGGGCATGGCCCGGTTGGAAGGCGCCGAATGGCCGTGTGCACTGGAAATGGTCAGCAGGGGTGGGCAACATGCAACGACCCCCAGGGACCATTGGGCCAGGGTCAGGTTGTCATTGGAAGGCAATGGAAGCACACGTGAGCGCATGGGCAGCCATACGGTGCGCATTGCCCCCCCAAAGTGTTGTCTGCAAACCCCTCCCCCGTACAAGAACATGCGCGTGCTCTTGTTTGTTTGCGTGTTCTTATTTACGCCCTCCCCCCCTGTGCAGTGTTCCCAGCCCAGCCCAGACTAAAAATTAAAAATTGCTGGTATGCCAGCAGGGGCCGGTAGGTGCAGAAATTGGGACCCGAGGACCCTGGGGCCGGCTGCGTGTTCTTATTTTGGACTAACTAATAAGAACATGCGTGCGTCTTCTTATTTTGGCTGCGTGTTCTTGTACGGGGGAGGGGTTTAGCCATGCAGCACCATGGTGGGTCCTCTTTGGTTGGCATGTCGTGGCGAGGGTAGGTCGATCCAGACTTTGGTCCTTTCTTGCGCATGGACCCCCCTTCCAATGTGGCCTTGGTCGTATGAGCGGACCCCCCCGTGGGCGTGGGAAGCCGTGCACTCAAACTGTTCTGGCAGACTCCATGGGAGCCTGTCTAGCGCTGTGGATCCATTTGCCTGCCTGGGGGCACTGCAGCTCCGAGGGGCATTCTGTGGGGCTGATGCCCAGAGCGCGCCCCCCCCCCCCCCCACTCACCCCGCCTCCTACTCCCATCGTACCATATGTGGCCTTAACACTGAGACCCAAGGGGACACTGTCCGCCCCCCTGCGCTCCCCACCCGTAGAAGTCGTGTTGCAGAACCTCGGCGCAGTCTACAGTGTCTAAGTGTCACGTTGTTGGACTGGTGCCTCATGCTCAAGCGCAAGTATTTGTTATTCTACAACAGAATTGCAACGGGCTTCACTGTGGTGCTTTTTGTGTCTCTGATGCGTCCCATGCTTTCCCCACGCAGGCCCCTGAATGTGCAGTGTGCATTTTGATCCGTAGGATTTTGCACCGATGGGACGTACCTGAGGCCAACTCAACAGAACACAACGGTAAGACCTGTCACCAGCTGCAACACGCCCAAAGGTGCGGCATTGGAAGCCGAAACAACGAGCTTTCAGGCACACTGACCTCAACGCTTGCTCACAACCACCCCTTACACACGAGCCCCCCCCGTCAGCATGGGGTCCGCAAAGATTGCCAAATGAGCCAAAAAACATGGTATCAAACTCGGTGAAAAGATTCCCCCCACAAACATCACAATACGAACATGCATACCGCCATTGGGTTTTTGGTGCCGTGGCAAGAAGAGCTGTCTAAGGGTCTTTTGTGCCCTTGAAAACTTTGTATCTTTGAAGGGATTCTGTTTGTTGTACCCGTCGTGACAATGGACCTGTTTTGTTGATTGACAAGCACTTGCGTACAGTACATTGGTCACATTTTGCTTTTTTTTTTTTGCATGGCATTCAATACATTTTTTCCGACATCCGGATGCCATTCGAACCAACTCCGCGAGTACGAAGAACAATCACCCTCGTCTTCTGTACTCTGCACCCCACCACAATGCAGCAACCGCACACGGTTCATTGCGGATAAAGTGTCAGTGAGTTGCCTGCACTTGCAATCATTGTCTTTTGGCCGCGGAGAGGAGTGGGCAGGGCTGGCCCCCCTCCCCAGAATGCTGGAAATAGTGCATGGTAAGCGGGGACCCCGTGCTCTGGAGCTAGTCACTGTTGCGGATGCCTGGCTGGTTCGACTGATTTGACGGTAGGCACACACATGAACCGGTTGGGTTGCAATGCACACAGTGGTCCCCAGAAATGACCAAGGGCCATTGGGGTTGCACAAACTTGAACCCCAGACATTTGCTCCCACACTGGTCTGGTCCTGTCTGTAGCCTGTTTGCAAATGGCTCATGGCCGTACCGAGCAGCATGCGCGTAGCCCTCTCCGACCCTGGGCTGCATAATGGAGGAAGTGTGGTCGGCATCCACCCAGACAGCTGGGTCAGCCCCCCTTAATTAGACATCATTCCAGCCCCCCCCCCCCCTTGTTATGGTCAGGGCTAGGGGCTTACCCCGCCCCCCTAATTAGGGTCCCCCCCCCCCCTTGTCGCATTCCTGCTCCTGGAAATGGCGCAAAACGACATTGGGATGGCGGAGAGTTGACCTTCAGAATAGTCGGGAAGCATGAGCACACCCACTGTTCAAGAAAACCAGCTTGCGCGTCTTTCATACCATCTCCAGTGTGGCCTACCCAAACAGGTGGTGCCCATTTGGTGTTCCAATGTACAATACACGCATGTGAGGACACATAGAGCACATGAATGTCACCTCTGATTGAAGCTAGTGAGTGGCCTTGTCAATGGGTGAATCCTCCCGCCTTTCCAACTGGTCAAAACTATATAGGTGTCAATTGGTGTCCGGGTGTGTACATGCCAGCAATGGTGTGATTCCAGTCTACTGGAGTGGAGCTTCTCAACAACGACAGGCCAACTGTCCGAGACTGTCTCAAATTTTGTCATCGCAAATTGGGACAACAGCGAAGTCACTGATCATGCACAAGAATCGTAGCAGCACCAAGCGCTTTGTTCATCTACAGTGGCATCATTTTTGCCACATGAAAGTTCTTTCTCATACCCAAAATTGGAGAGCAACAAACACATGTGTTCTGCTGTGCTTGGAAGGGTGACCAGATGTGGTGGTTTCCACACATGAATGAGGTTTCTGGCGTCAGCTGTACGGCCACAAATCTTTCGACCACCCAATGGCATAGCAACTGGAAACCTGTGCCACAATACACAGCTGACCTCGGAGTTAAGCAAACACCACAAAAACAGACGGTGTTGAAACAGCACATCATATGCGGCACCCATGCCTTCCCCTGGTCGCTGGACACACACCAGGCCTCAGCAGTGTGATACTGTTGCCAAGATGCAACAGACCCTTTGACTATTAAAATTTGGGATTATTTTGACTGTCGTTCTTTCGGGGTGCGCGCGGTGGTCAATGCTTTGGGGACATCAATGTGTACAGCCGGGCTCAAAAGATGCTGGACCGGTGTTGCAGGGTAAATGTTTTGTTTCACCGGATGTTTTGCCAGATGATTACGTCGAAAGTTTGATGGAAAATGGCCAAAAAAGGGCAATGTATGCTCATCTGTTTCGCTGATCGTGCCGGAGATCCACTTGGCGAGCGAACAAATACAACCTGGATTTGCCAGCATGCAACAGAGCTGTGTGTGCCGGTACATTGAGGCTGGTGCGCATTTACTTGCAGTGGTGTCATGCAGCAGCTTATGCCACCCACAGGAACCACAAACCGTGCACAGTTTATGGGTTTGGGGGTTTGCAGATCCTGATGAAACTCATTGATCAAAACAAATCCCAAACACCCAAAGCAAAATTGTTGGAACAGATTTCTGGGCCAATTTGTGGCGTCTTCAATGGACTTAATGCCAAAGCAGCAAAGACTGCGAATGGAGGTGATTGGTCCAGACTCTTGTGCGTCATTTGTACACACGTTTTGTCACCAGCAATTGCCAGCAATTCGGATGCCACAAGAGAAAGAGGCATTGATGGTTTGCCCCCTTTCAACCCTGACCTCCCAGGCCCTGTTCCCTTGGCCCCTCCTTCGCAGGCCGTTTGCAGTTGGAGACAATGAAAGGAGCGAAGGGGGAGCCTTTGCAAGCCACAACACCGCCATCCGCCGCAGCCCCCGCCCCTGCCCCTTCCCAACTGACGCCTGCCCTCTTCCCCGGGGCCGCCCGCCCACAGTCCACTACGCAGTCCGCACCCGGCGGCCCTCCCACCCTCAAGACCTCCGGCATCAGCGCGGCTGCACCCGCCGGCGCTTCATCCGGCGCGCCTCCCCCGCTATTCGCCGGCGCTGCTGCCCCCAGTGCTGCCCCAACCGCTGCTCCCGTCGGGGGGCCGCCTCCGCTGTTCGGGGGAGGGGCGCCCCCTGCCGCCTCCGCAGCCGCTGGGGGGCCGCCCCCTCTGTTCGGGGGGGGCACGGCCCCCGCCGCCCCCGCAGCCACCGGGGGGGCGCCCCCCCTCTTTGGGGGTGCCGCCGCGCCCAACGCCGAGGCTGCCCGGCCCGCGGCCGGGAACGAGTTCCCCACATTCACGCCCAGCAAGACCCCCACGGCCGGTGGGGCCCAGGCATTCCCCACCTTCGTGCCCATTAAGCCGGGCCCGGGGGGGGGCGATGCCTTTCCCACGTTCGTGCCCAGCAAACCCGCAGGGGGCGCCCAGGAGTTCCCCACCTTTGTGCCCAGCAAACCCGCAGGGGGTGCCCAGGAGTTCCCCACGTTCGTGCCCAGCAAGCCTGCAGCCCCTGCCCAGCCCAGCACTGCAGACATCATGCCCACTTTTGTGCCCGGGAAGGGGCCAAGCGCCCCCCCCGAGCCTTTCCCCACGTTTACGCCGCACAAGCCCCACGGCGAAGGAGGGGAGCAGGAGCCCGAGATTGAGTACCCCACATATGTGCCGAGCCAGCAGCCAGAGGCCCCCCCTACCTATGTCCCACCGAAGGGTAGCCAGCCCTCGCAGCCCCCAGCCAAAGTGCAGATCTCCACTTTGCAGCCCGTCCCTAATCAGCCTGGGGGGGGGCAAGAGCCTCCGGCAGGGGCGCAAGAGGCGCCACCAACAGGCCCAGCGCTGGATCCCCGCAAGGTTTTGCAGCAGGCGCAGCAGGAGCAGAGGTGTGGTCTTGCCGTGCCCAGACATGTCCCTGACCTCTTCACTTGGCGCTGCTGTTGCCCCCAAACATAACATGATTCCACTATCGGGTAGAGACTGACGCTGTATTTTTTTCTCTACTATTTCATTCCACCATGGGTACACACTGGGCTGCAGTGTGCATGCTAAGGGGGTTTTTGATAAAAAGCAGTGCTCGCTGATATGTTTGCTGATACCACGGGGAATCTCTTGTTTGCCTTGCTTCTTTGATTTGCAAACAGGGGATCATGCATTTGATTTCATTGTGCCAATATGAATGTTTTCCGTTCCCCTTTCAAGAAGCAGACTGGGCCCCAGCAAGGAGAGCGCGCCTCGTGTGGGGTAGAGTGTCTGCTGCTGACCCCTGCCATGTCTGCAGAGGAGTTGCGCGGCCTTTTGCAGTCTCAGCAAGAGGCGATGGCACTGCTGCAGGCTAGACCACATGCTTTGGTGGTTGCTCAGCTAAGGCTGGTACCAGATCTGTCGGTGCCTGCTATGAGCAGTTCTTGTCCAGTGTCAAGGTCGCCAGTTGGATGAGACAAATGGGGGAAGCACCAACGGACTATGCCCAAGCCTCTGAGGTGGTGCCAAAATGCCCATCTGATGTGATGGGCAACAGGATGGAATGCGCCCCAAGGGGATTGTCTTGCACACCGCGTATTGGGGGGTCTTGGGGGATTCAAGGGCTGCCTCCGCTGAGCGCTATGCCTCGGGGCCTCAGTCCCATGGAGACCCTGCCAATTCATTGGACACCTTGCCGTGGGAGGAGGCGGTGAAGCAGGGTGGCCCCACATTCACATATGAGGGAACCCGCTTCGCGCTGTGGTAGGGTGTGCTGTACTGGTGCGGCAGGGCGTGCTGTACCGGTTGGCCAAGAAAGGATTTAGAGCTACTCCTGACATATGTGCGCCCAATCTATTGGCCCCCTTCCCCCTGTGCAGTAAGTCTGCCCACCGCAGCGTGCCACTTTGGCACCTTGAGCAACACATTGATCCTCAAAGGGAGGAGACCTAGCAAGATGCCTCGTTTTGGGGCCAAGGCGCTTCTTGGCAAGGCTAGTGCACAATGCCTGGGGACAGATAAGCACCACCCAAACCAACAACTCGGCTTCCAATGGCACCCCACAGCTGGCTAGCCCGGAGATCCCTCTGATGGACAAGGGCACTGGGCCTTCCTAGTTGGACGCTGAATTTGCTGGCCGCTTGAGATAGCCAGTTGGGTCCTTTACTTGAAGACGCCGGCCGACCAAACTGAGCTGCACCACTGCTCGCCAGCGGTGCCCACAACACGAATCTTGGTAGATTCCGCATCCTCGGCCAGTGACAAGCTAAAAACTAACATAGAGTCAAAATCAGAACCATCCAGAGCCAATTCAGCACCGGCTTTAACCGTCAACAAGACTGACGGCATCGCCAACAGACTTTGCCTCCGTACGCAAACCTTGTTTGCTAGCTACCTGGGCAGACATCGACTCACCCCAAACCTAGAAAGTATGCAAAGCTTCATGACCACCCTGGCCAAAAGAAACAACAAGCCAAGGCGAACGTAGCACAACAACCCGAGAAGGGTCTAAAAATACCAAACCGTACTCAAGGGCTGTCACCAGTTGCTTCCAACACCCCAGCTGGACGAGATAGAGGACGTTGAAGGACCAGTGGACCGCCGCTGCAGCCCCACTCCTTTGCACACTATGCCATCGATAGCGACTCCACATTGTGCCCTCGACCAAATCAACGAGCACCTTCTCCAACTCATTGATTCTAGTACAAAAGATAGGCTGCCCTTCGGGGGTGAGCAGGGCCTTGGCGTAGGGCTGCAAGTAAGGCAGCCACGCCTCAGCCCACCCTAGCACCGGCCGCTTAAGATGCTTTGGGCCCCCCACTTTCATGGACATGAACCTCATGTTTCCGCCACCTTCGACGTCCACTGGTGTGATAGAAGCGGCCTCCGAGACGTGCAAGAAGAAGCCTCAACTCAGGCACACGAGGGCCACCACTGCCTGTTGCAAGGGGTGTGGATGCTCGCCCCCATAGCGACACTAGGCCCCCAAGCCCCATATGGAGCTGACTAGGGGTTGGCTTCCCCATCTTGGCGAGGCAGCGTGCCTAGGAAAGTGTGAGCTAGTGTGGTGTGTCACAAAAAGAGGGACATGAGTGCGAGGATGGCGAGTCCATTGGGATCAAACCTAGTTCCGCCCACACATCAGTCATGATTGAGTTGAGTTGGGGGGGGTGCTAGTGCGAGTTTAGGGTTGTGTATATCTGGGGGTGCTGGCAATGGCGGGGGGGGGGGGTAATTCCACTGAAGTGAGACACCCAACTTGCCCGCACTGTTTGATTTGTCATATCCGTGCCCCACACCGAGCAAAGATGTTAGCATGTCTCAATTTATGCAGCGAAGGAAAGACACTGCCCCACATGCCTCCCTGTCTTCACCCACATCCTCCCGACCACAATCTTGTGTCACAGGTAGTGCACCTGCACTGACACCTCAATTTCCCCTTCATTGGGTAGTAAGCACCCCGCTCACAATGGGGTCGGCACCAACAGTGCGAAACGTGGTTGCCCCAAAAGGTACACCGCAGATGCCCTTTCTGCAACGACTCGGAAGCTATTAAGTTGTTTTTAGTACATGATGAGCATCATGCCAAAAAGCACCACATGAGCTGTCCATAGCATGAGAGATACCCCAAGTGCACAGTTGTGGGCGCACACCTGGCATTGCCAAATACAATTGACAGTTTGTTCTTTGGAAGTTGCATGGTTTGCAGTTCGGTTTTGTTTGTAGAAGTTCCGAAAGCAGGCCCGGCCATAGCATCATGAAAATTGCTTGCCCCGTGGTCACTGGTACCTCAGAGCATGCGTAATCATCATTGTGACATTTTGTTTAGCACCCTTTTGACACATTTGGCACCATTGGGCTCGGTAGCCTCATCAACAATGGTGCAAAACGACCAAAAATGCCCACTCTTTATGGTTTGCTTGCTTTGGACTGTTGTAAAGGCTTTGTGGTGCCTATAGGGGCCTCAAGGCAACGAATGATGATGCGCCATGATGTTTGCAACCCTCTTCCACACCGGGACCACGCTTCAATACGCCACTGGCTACTAGAGATTCAAGGGATTTAAAGCCACTCATGGTGGTTGAAGATGGTAATCACAAAAGTGTAGAATTATGAAAAAAAGAGTGGCCAAGGTGAGTTCCACAACCATCGCAAGGATGCAAGATTTATCAAGTACACATCCAATCCATGCTTGAGGTGCAAAGGCCACAACGTGCTTACACAAGTTCTGTGCATAGAGTTGATGATACTGCAAGTCATGCCCCTCCCCTTTATGTGCATGTCAATGGATCCTCCCCCACCAATAAATGAGAATCACGGCCCAAGCCTTTAATGTGTGTGGGGGGGGATGGTAGTGCAATTTAGTGTGTCACCTTTACCCCTTGCACTAGGCATCTACACTGCATCCCCGCATGTGTGCCAAGATATGACAAAATCACCGGAGCCCCCCAACCTCCGCTTAGCTCACCTTAATTAGTCCCCTTTTGTGGTGTTAGCCTTGCGCCATCAGAGAAGCTCCGTATGGGCCCTTTATGAGCAAGATTGGCAACCCTCCTCTATGCACATGGGCACATGGGCAATAGGCAGCAAGGGGCCCTATCAGGCAGGCAAATTTTCTGGTTGGGCCCACCACTATCATACCAAGTGGAAGAATTAGAAGTCGCTTGTCATGGTCTTTTGGAGAGCTTTGCTTTAGCAGAGCAAAGTGGGGGCTTGTTACAAGTAATTTTCGGGTCTGTGCGAAGGAGTGACCAAGTGCCTTGTTTTACACCCACCAGGCTATAATTATTTGTGCAGAGGATATTCCATTTGGATCATGGCCTATCTTGTTGAGCTTCCCAAGTGGCTTAGGCCTTATTGGTGTTTGCCACAAGGAACATAGGGCCACAAGCTCAGCCGATTAGTTGAGTCCTCCAAGAGGGTAGCAAGGGTCCCATCCCAAAAGGGGGATTGTTCCTTTTGCGGTGCCTACGACACGTGGTGCCCACAACACCTACCGTGCACCCTGCGGCACCTGCCGTGTGGTGCGCCTTGTGGTGTGCAATTTGGGTGATTATCCCAGAGCACAGGATGTATAGTGGTGCGTACATGGGGGACCTTTTATGCAACCTTTACCCCTATGCACCATTGTTTTTTCTCTCTCCGTTTTGGGCCTCTTCCCTTCTTAATGGTGCACTTGTTGCCCGACCCGAATACTACATGGGCAATGTATCCACTTTGAGTCATCTCTGTTGGAGACCCCGAGATGGAAGGAGATATGTAGGCACTTTGAGTCCTTGGCCCCTTGGCCCGGGGATACGGAGCCACAACCCACGGTGCAAGTGGCACTTCCCTGGCCAACACAATGCCCAAACTCAAAGTTGCGCAAGGCCCTTTCGTGATTCCTCTACACCTTCGAGCAAAGCACAACCATGGCTTGGATAACGTGCAATGGCAGACCCATGCCCGCCGCCATGTGATTGTCTTGTGCGGGAAGACTTTTGGGTGTTGCTTCACCATTTTTTGCATCACATGAACTTCTTGCACAGAACTTTTTTGTTGCGGTGTTTATTTCCTTGACAGTGTACACTAAAGCTGATTACCCTTACCCTGCGGCACTTGCCGTGCACCTGTGGCACACAGTAAGCGTTCCCAGGGGCGTGTTCTTGTGGCCTATGGCCCGCTAGTGGCAAGGATCTATGGACTGCCCAGTTAGTAACCACCTATTTGCAAGGCTTTCAGTCCGGTTGTCACGAGTGGATGTCATCCATCCTGTAACAGTTGCTGTGAAATGACACATGTGATCCACCACAAATGATGTTGTTGTATTGTTGAGGATGTATGCCTCACCACCAAATGGCAGCAAAAACACAGAGAATGATAGACAATGGGTCTGGTATGACTTGTGAGGGAAGGGCATGCATTGGTTTTGGAAACTGAGCAACCACGGGCATATGACAGATGCACAGAGTAAGCTTGCAATAATTCCTGTGTTGGGAGTGCTGATTGTATTACTGCTTTGCCTTTCCAATCTGCTTCGCAGCCCTCCTTCTCTCCTTCTCGCTGCTGTTCCCCTTCCGCCTTCTGCCCAGTCCCGGCAGCAGCATGAATGTCAGAAAGCACAAGACGACCAAATTCAAATTGCTCCCACTGTACACGGAAGACCTTGTCGCCCTAGACCCCAATGGTGAGGCCTTCGTCCAGGTCGTCTGTGGGGATGAGATCCGCAAAACGTCCTTTGGCAAGGCATCCGGGAACCAGATTCATTGGAACGAGCCGCTGCACTTCACGTTGAACCCTCGGAATATGACGTACGTGCAGGTAAGTCCATCTGGGCGAGGACTGTCGCATGGCATGTCAGGTTTTCACCTGCGGGGGGGTGGGGGGTCAATAGAGCCCCCCAAAACTGGGGGGGGGGTCGGGAAAAGGGCTCAATTGACAGGCACCATCAATCAATTATTATGAACTCTGGCGCCGAAGGGGCCGAAAATTTTTTGAGCATCAAAATTGGTCAATTTTTTTCAAACCAAATATATGGCAAACGATGACTTTTCTGAGCCCCGTGGACGCGCTGATTCCAAAAATCCCATTTTCATTTTTTCCCCCCGATTTTTGGGTCTGGGTCACGCGGGGGTCAGTCTTGGTAGGAGTTTGGGGGTCCTATCAATTGAGCCCTTTTTTGGGGGGAGGGGGTCCGGCCAGAGGGCTCTATCGACCCCCCCCCCCCCCCGCGCAAATGAAAACCCGGCCACCCCATGGCATAGGCGACAGCACCCATGGCACGTTGGGGCATGTGCATGGCAGGTGGTGCGCATGCATGACACGTGATGCGTCGGCAATGGTCAGTGCTCCTGTGGGGCAGGCCAGTGCCCATGCGTCACAGGGGTATGCCATGTGCACGCAAGGAATGTCGGTGTGCATGTCGAGGTAGGAGAGGGATCAGGGGCTATACCTGCTGCTTACAGTCTTTTCCAGAATTGACTTCGGGGTTCTCTTGGGCAATGCCTCGTGTGACCTGCACCCCCCCAAAGGGGGAAGATGCGCTAGTTCAGTCTCCAGCCCGCCTCCTCCTCCTGAAGCACACGCCGCTGGAGCACAATGGTCTCACAGTCCGCATTGCAAGAATGGAAACGACATGGAACGAAGAGGCCTGCCCTCCTCCGGAAACCCCTTGTATTGCGCGTGTCCTAAGTGTTCTCCTTCCTGCCCACCCCCCCCACCCCCATTGCAGGCGTCATGCCAAGCCCCCCTGCTCCCCAGGAAATCTGGAATTGTCTCCCTGGGATAAGTTTGCAGAGGGCACATCTTTTGCTTTTCAACGCAAAGTTTAGGCAGGTGTTCAACCCTGAACAGGGTTAAAGTGCCGGCGTGGTGGTATGAATTCTGGGGTGTGGCCCAACTTGCAGGAATGGCCCGAAGCGGCGTGGCAGCGGAGGCACCGGCGCACGCTCCGTACCCCGTCCGGCCCCATCCCATGTTCAGCCCCTCCTCTCTTTTTCCTCCAAGATGCTCCCCGGACCACGGAAGCATTTGTGTGCCTTGCTGCCAGGAGGCGGGTCAAAGGAGACAGGCAGGGTGCCAGGGCCCGCTACCACACAGCCCTGAGGGGTGGCTGATGGATGAGGCCCTTCGTGCCGGCCATACACTACAGCCCAGCCCTTCTGGGTGCGTCACCTGCATCTTGCAGTCTGTGGGAGGGTGAGTTCCGAAAGTTGGGACACCGCATCGTGGCGCTGGCCCACTGTTTCTTTTGCTCCTGTCGAGCTTTTGTCCTCTCATCTTTGACCTGGGTTGCCATTTTCTACAAGGCATCTGCCACTTTTGTATCCATCCCCGCACGTGTGGGCGCCTGGGTCTGCCGCGGTGCCTTCAGTCCCTCCACTACTTCCTGCATGGCGGAATTCACTGCCTCTTTCACCGTTGACTCCAGTGTGTCACACAGCTCCTCCACTTGGCCAGGGTTGGCGTCTGTCAGCATGGAGGATTGTGGGCCATTGGGGAGTCTGCCGAAGGTGAACTTGACATACATATTGCTTTGCCTTTTGTGACCTCCTATTTTCCCTCATTCTTTTATTTGCAAACAGGAATGTACGAACAATACACACTACCTTCAGACCCAAACAATGGAACTGGCTGGTGGACTCGTGGTTGACTCTTGAGAATACAGAGGGTGATTTGAGCACCCCCCTCCCTCTTGGATGCTTTGATACCTGCCCATCAGCCCTAGGGCTCCTTTAAACAACTGAGCACCACTGCACTGGGGGGGGGGGGCATCTTTTCCAGACTGAAAGGTACCTCTGGTACCACTGATGAGGATTGTGTTGTGCTGAGCCTGTGTGCTTGCTTGTCACAGCGTGTAACCCACAAGACTCCAGGGTGCGGTGGGGTCCCACACCACCCATCCCCCCTGGACCCACCCACCCACCATCACCCCCCCCCCCCCTTCAAAGATTGGGCCAAATTTTCTTCCGCACCTTCGGCCGATCAAACACTTTCTCTGGTGCCTTTGGCGCCAATCGGTTTCGACCAAAAATTTTCTTCGGCGCCTCTAAGAACTCAGCACCACCGGAGGGGGGGGGGGGGGGGGGCTGCCCCCCCTCCCCCAAAAGGAGCCCTGATCAGCCCCGTTCTTGCCTTGCAGGCTCGTGAATGCCACGGCTTTGATTGCAGGTGCTGCAGCTGGGGCCCGTTGATGACATCGCTGTGGGGGAGACCAAAATCCCCGCGGAGCAGTTTTTTCACATCGCCAAAGAGCAACTGGAAATGGAGGTTGTGTTGCAGGAGCCCGCCGGCCAGGCACAGGGCGGCGCACGGCCCGGGAACGTGGGGACCCTGGTCCTGGCGGCGGAGTTCATCCCCGACGAAGAAGGCAACACGCCGGCCGGGCCTGTGAAGCAGGAAGTGCCCCCCCCGAAGTACGCCTTGCCCGGTGCACGTCCAGGGTGCAGGGCAGCCAGGCGCAATGTGGTGTGAGATCAAAACCCGCTGTGAGACAGCACCCAGAGTTTTGCTTAACAAGTCAGCATCTCCTGAGGGGGGGTGGGTCCAAGCCCCCCCCCCCCCCCGGACCCGGATTTCATAGTGGGAAAAAACGAAAGTCACAAAAGGAAACATTGATTTGGGCTGTTTTTGGTACACAAACTTTTGTCCTTTTGGGTTCCAGACCCCAAGCAAAACTCTGGCGGCGCCTGGGGCATTTTACATGTACATTTACCGATTTACTGACATGTTTGGTTCAGAGGGTGCACCAGAAAACATCACTTTTGAAACCATCTTCGAGCGACCACATCGCTGATGTGTCCCACCAGCCCCTTGGCGCAGCCGCGCGGCCAAACAGTGGCGCCTGACGAGCCCTGTGCTGTGCCCGGCGCCCCCGCAGTGACGCGCGGCGATGTGCAAAGTGGGGGCTGCTGCTGGTGTCGGTCCCTCCGGCCGGTGACGCGTTCAGTACCCCAGGGGGCCTGCCTCTCGGTTGATCCCAGGGCCAGGGCTACAGATGATGTTGGCGCCCCTCGCGGGTTGGGGGGGTCCAGGAGCCAGGGGGGGGGAGGTGTTGCGGGGGGTAGTGATTCATGACATGTCATGATATATACACAGGGCCGCAGTGGGAAAACCCGCAGTTCCGAAACTGTCGTGACGCCCAAAAGGCTCCACGGGTTTTATCGGATATCGCGCCGTTTCGGCACAATACCACCCCCCCCCCCCGAGTCGGCGAGGCCCGACGAGTCAGCAAAATTCGGCGAAGTTGCCAGATTTCGGGTGCGGCACTAATTGCGGAGTGCCGTGCAAAATGGAATGATACCTGCACAGCCAACACCGCATAATAGGCCTTGTTTTGTGCCAACCTCCAAAATTTTGATCCCGCCCTCCAAGTCGGGTAAAATGCGTCGCCGTCTCGGTGGCCGCCAGGTTTGCCGACTCTTTGCTCTGCCATTGCCTGTCACCAGCTCCTCTTGCTGTAAATGCAGTTACTGGTGGTGAAACCTGAGATAAAGAGACTGCAGAGATCAAGAGACTGCCACAGGGTTGCCATAGGGACAAAGTTATGAAGCCCCTGGGCTGAAGAGGTAAAAGGTGAGACAACAAAGACATAAAGTTCTGAACCGCAATTTGTGTTTAGGTGCGGTTGCAATACCGGTGGTTCAGGGGTGGAGAAGGGGGAACCCCCCCCCCCCCACAGAGTCATATGTATTCCTGACCAGGGCCCTGGTGGGTGGTCCATGAAGTCATGTCATGTCCTGTGCCGTGCGCTTGAGCAGGGCTCTTGCAATGCACCGCTGGGGCCTGGACCCCCGACGGCACATCCCACAGATGTGCCGCTGACGTGCAGAAACGTGGACATTGGTCATGGGATGAGGGTCAGGCTAGTGCTTAAGGGGAACCCCCCCCCCCCCGGGATGGGGGGGTGGGTGGGTGGGGGGTCAGAGGCCAAAACAAGTTTGTGCACCAAAAATCGGCCTCAATTTTCCGGCCCCTTCACTAAATTCCATTTTGTGCCGGAGGAAAAATTTTCTGATGTCGAGGGGCGGGAGGGTCGGCTGGGGCTGGGCAGGGCCCCAAACACCCCCCCCCCCCCTCTCGGGGGCCTCGAGCCTTGGGCCTGACGGAGGTGAACAGCCACCGAAGCGTTGATGAGATGTCTAATTCCGACCCCCAAAAGCCTGTGGGCCATCGGAGGACCGTCGGCAACACCGTCAGACGCTTTGCGCAGTTCCACAAAGTTTGTGGAAGAGGGTCGGCAATGGTGGCCACCCCCGTCCTGACCTCCATCGACGGGTGCGTTGTGCGGCAGGGGATCGGTGTGGGGGGGGGGGGCATCGTGATGGCCGGGGTCTGTGCCGTCCGGTCGAGGGTGCTGCCCCCGGGGGTGTGCCTTTGGGCAGGGGCCGGTGCCTTCCCTCCCGATGGACCGGTGCTTTGAGGCGGATGTGCAACGGCGTTGGTGTGCATCGTGAGAGGCGTGTGTGCGCTCTGCTGCGGAGGGGCCGGCGGTAGCGCTGTGGGGGCCTCCCTGTCCACCGGCACGTTCCACGGCCAAGGGGACAGGCAGGGCTTCTTGTAAAATCTCGGCATGACTGCCCCTGCCGCCCCCCCACCCCCCCTCAAAATATTGGGCCAAGTTTTCCTCCGGGCCTTCGGCCTATCAAAAATTCTCTCTGGCGTGTCAGGGCTCCCGGTCACGTGAGCCCTGACGGGGGGGAGGGTTCTTGGAAAAGGGGCTCCAACGACCCCTGCCCCCCCCCCCCCCTCGCGCAAATCTGGTCAACGGCACGGGCAACAGCCCGTCTCTGGGACCGCCGACCCCCGGAGTAGTCAAACAGGACAAGTCATCCAGGGGCTCCGTCGACACGACCAAAAAAAGCACGTTCGGACCCGCAGGGGGTCGGGATGTACAGTGGCGAGAGGCCAATAGGCGCCGCCAACGGCAAACAAACCAAAACCATGGCCTCGTGCCAAACCCCCGCGCAAACCGTTATTCATCCACCCCCGGGAGGGGTACTGCCCCCCCCCCCCCCCAGAGATGTATTAGAACGGCTGTACACCGTAGGAGGAGGGGGGGTAACCCCCCCCCTAGACCCCCCCCCCTCCTCCCCTTCCAATGTTTTAGGCTGACAGCCAAAATTTTGCTTCGGCGCCAAGAGGATTTACGCTTGAGAAGTTTTGGCCCGCCTTTGGCGGGGACCATAAGGGGACCCTGAGGAGGGGGGTCCCAGCCACCCCCCCCCCGTTTCTAATACATCCCCCCCCCCCCCCTTCCTGACACCCCGGCGCCGCTCTCCGGGCTCTGTCACAGATATCACTCCGTCCAGCCCGAGGCCTTCAGCCTTGCGGATCTGCACCCCCCAAAGAAGAAGCCGCCGGCACCCAGCCAGAAGCCGGACACCGGCGCTCAGCACCCGGTGTACGAGCCCTCCGCCCCCGACGAGGCAGACCCCTACACCCACCAGTACCAACACGCAATGGCCGGCAAGCCCATGATCGGCATCGGCAATCAGGTACCCCGTGTGCCCGCCGCCCGCGCCGTGCGGCCGAACAGGGCATCTGCGGAGCATGCAACGGACTTCCTGCGGTGCCCCCCCCCCCCCTTTGTCCAAGCAACGCCTGTTCTGCTGCTTGGGGCATGATGGTCGTCGTTGTGTAGTCTGCCCCTTGGGTTTCAGAACAGTGCACCGTGTCTTTCCGCATGTCCCCTGCGCAGTGTAGCGCGTGCGCAACGCCCTTGTCCAAGCAACACTGGGCGTGGGTTCCATCAATTTCCGGTCATTTACTGTTGCTGGGGGGGGGGGGGGGCTGTGGGTGACTGTGGGCGATTGATATTCAGGCCGACGGCGGGTCTGCGGTCCCTCGACGGCGGGTCTTCGGTCCCTCGACGGCGGGTCTCGACGGCGGGTCTCCCTCGACCGCAGGTCTGACTCATTGAAGTTCAGGCGCAACGGAGTTCGGCCGATGGTTTCCTTTACTGAAGACGGCCCTGTCTTCGATTGCCTTCCAGCCCCGAAGGACATGAGCCGCGGCGCTGCACTGCATTGGCCTCAGGGGATGCGATGCTGCGGCCTGTGGAGGCGCCGTGCAGGAGGGGAGGCCCGTGGGGCAGAGGAGCACCCCACGGGCTCAAACAGCGCTCAGGACCGCCCTGTGAGGCCTCCATGGAGACCGGCCGCCCCCACTACAATGCCATGGCACAGAGGCAGAGATGCACAACCTGCGGGGCCCACGGTCCATTGCAACTCCGGGGGAGGGGGGCCCTTCGAGCCGGTGTGAATTAGGGGAAGGGGGGGTCTGGAAAACCGGAAAAGCCGGACCTCATTTTCCCCCGTTGCCGACAAAAGCAATGTGCGGATTTGCCAAATTTATAAGTACAATCGTGTTTCAGTAATTTCAGACGTCCTGCGGTGCTTGTGGTGGGCCCAGCCCTTGGAGCCTGATTAGAGGGGGGGGGTTTCTGGGAAACAGGCTCAAAGGGCCCCCCTCCCCGGAGTTGCAGTGGGCTGTGGGCCCAACACAGCGTGTCAGGCACAAGTTTGGATGGGTCCAGTGCTGCTTGGACAAGGGTGTTGCATACGCGCTACACTGTGCAGGGGACATCGGAAAGACACGGTGCAGACACGGGGCAGACTGCGCAACGACGGCCGTCATGCCACAAGCAGCTTCCTTGACAGAACATGTGCACATGATGTCTTGGGCTTGAGCTTCAGTGCCAATTTGGCTGATTCTTGATGTCTGGGGCTGGGGCCAGGGCTGGTGTTGTTGCAGTCGTTGCTGGGGGGCTTTGCAATGTGCCCCAAGACCATGTCTTCTCCCCCGCTATGATTCTGTCCCCCCGTTGCCTAATGCGGTCGTGAGACACAAGCATTCACAAGGATTCACCCACTTGGGGCCAATGTGGTAGCACAAGGCCGGGGGTGGGGGGGGGGCACAAGAGTATTTTGCCATTTCATTGTTTTCCCGTACCCTGCCCGTGGGGCATGGGGTAGGGCAGGAAGAAGCATCCTCCGCGAATGGCAAAGGCTTTTGCATCCCCAGGTTTCTTCTTCCGCGTGCAACCTAGACCTTGTTGGGGGGCCATGTTGCCAATTTGTATGGTGGGGCTCCTTCAGTACACTGCCACACTAGAGCGGGCAGTGGGCAGTGGGCAGTGGGGCCCCTTCTGTCCTCTGCAACACTGCCAGGGGGCAGTCGGCAGTGGAACACCCTCTGTACACACCCTCACTGCCTGGGCGCAGTGGGTAGTGGAACTCCTTCTGTGCACTGCCCCATTGCCTGGGGGCAGTGGGCAGTGAAACTCCTTTTGTACATTGTCTCACTGCCTGGGGGCAGTGGGCAGTGGAAATCTGGCCGCACACTGCCTCTCCACTTTTCTGGACCCCCTCGTCATGCAGATTCCATAAGGCCGTTTTCTGAATTTTCCAGCCTGTGTGGCATTTGGGGCCTGTTGGTGGGAACTGGAGGTGGGGTCTGTTGCCTTGTAGCAGAGCAGGGGCTGGCAACTGAAAGTCCACCCACCCTAGTGCATCATTGCAGCCGCTAGCCGCCACCCTAGGATCCAGGTTTGCTGGTGCACAGACATGACACAAAACAGCCCATGGCTTCTCCTCTACTTTGTCAGGATCCGCACAAAGTGAAGCCTGTTGGAACATCTGTGTTGTCCGTGCACACTCCACCTCCCAAAGAGCCAGAGCCGTCGCCACAATCATCGAAGCCGGAGGTTAACAGGTACTGTCATGCGTCCGCCATGCATACAGCCCCAGAGGTTCTCACACGCCAACACTTCAACTGCTTTTTTTTCTTGTCACTGGGTGCTCAAATAAGGTGGATGCCCAAGGACACTCTCACGTACAGCTGGTCAGTGGTTGAATACTCAAGCCTAGGTTTGAAGCCTAGTGAGATAAGACACTGGCGTGTGGTCGCTCAAAGGTGCAGCAAGTAATTTGGGGCCAACACTCGATGTGGGTGCTGCTTATGAAGGGCGAGACTGGGAGACACAACTTGTAACACAGCTTCCACTCTCTACAGCTTTTTTTATGCACTAACAAGTAAATGTAAGGTTTTAAAGATACCAATCTGCAATCTCTCAGAAACAAAATGCACCATAGGTGGATGGGTATGCCAAAGGCACGATGAGTCATTGTTGTACAGTGATACTTCGTCACGAGCCCGCATTGTGTCTTCTTTCCCACAAACACCTTGGCCTAGGGCAGGGATGAGACACATCCCCTTGCCCTCTTATGGGGTCCAGGTACAGACCCATACTGCAACCGGCGCATGCTGAGGGGCCGCACCACCCGAGAGGTAGGACCATTCACAAGTGGACAGCAATCCTGCACCATGTGACAGCATCCTTTCAGGTCCCTTCTCATCCTCTTACATGGCAGGACTGCCGCTCTCCCAAGACTTACAGGGGAAGCTTACTTACTTACTTACGTGGGAACTTCATCTCTCATGCTGCTTAGGACGGTCCCCATGGACATATGGGCCGCATGTCAAATACATGGTCAATAGTCAAGCTCCATGTCAAGTGTAGAATGCCACCATAGGTACCGGAGCAGGCAATCCTCGCTCCAAACTTACTACATTGCATTGTCATTGCTCGCGTTTGTCCACCGCAGCAATGATTTGATGCACGCAATGGTTGTATGAAAAACGGCTTGTGTATGGTTTCATTTTGCAAAATTTACAAGGGGGGAGGGGAAATTAGGAGTGTTAAAAATTGGTTTCGAAAGATTAGAAGACCCTTGTTATTCCAATTATTTCCTTCAAGTTTTCGTTCTTAGTTTTGTCCAAGGGGGATGGGCATATTTTTGGCCATCACGGGAGGATCCACAACGGACGTTTGAAGCATGGCAAGCGGTTGGGCACTGATAAATACAAGAAGACAACTATGTTTGTAAACACATGCTACCACAAACACTACAACATGTACACTGCTTGCACGCGCAATTGAGTTGGTGCCCAACTTCGGAGCATGTGCTTTGAATTCTCATACATCACCCCCCATGCCAAGTGCAAAACTGTAGTGTGGTTCGTCCCACATGCAAGCACCTACGGGTCCTCGGCCATTCCTTTGACCTTTGTTTTGCACAACCCGGTTATGAACAGTATGCAACGAGAATACTGATATTTGCTAAGATTGGAGTTGTCATCTCTTCCCATCCTTTTCATGCATGTGATGGTACCCAGAGGCTCTAGGGCTCGGATGACTCCTTCGCGTAGGGTCACATAGAATGGCGCCTAGCACCATGGTTTCTTCATTCCCCATGTTCTTGGCGTGACGAGAAATTCGTTACCCACTGCCCTGCCCTGTTGCATTCACGGTCGGTGTGTGTTGGCGGGCGTATTCATTTGTGCGTGTGGGGGGAGGAGGCCATGGCAAGTGGATGTGCCTCCCCCCCCCCCATCCCCCCCATCCACACCTTGTCTCCTTTTGGGGGCTCTTGTAGCAAGTAGTTGCGCGGTTCCTACATTTTTGGGCCCTGTGACCTGTCCGTAGTCCTTTCTGGCTACGTCATGTGAGGCCTGTTGCGGAGGTGGCTCTAGGAGTGAGCAGCAGCCCGCACAGTGGTTGGCTGACCCAGAGGGAGGCTTGAGCCATGCATGGCGGCAGCATGGGGCCGCATGGAAGGTGCGTTGTGCACTGAGCGAAAAAGGCCCACTGCGAGGAATGGCTATGGATGAGGCTCAGCTCGTGGGATGTTGCCCGGGTGCAGTTGTTGAGTGGGCACTGCTAGAGTTCTGGCCACATGCCCCCAAAGGGTGTGATGGCTGATGCGGCGATGTGAGTGACGGACTTGGGTACCCAATTTGGGAGCCGGTTGGCCGGAGTGGAAGAGAGAATTGCTTTGTGTGTTCCGGTTGGTGCTCCCCATGAGAATTGTTTCTGACAATAGTGAAGGAATTGGTGATCCATCCAGCGTTGGGGTAATGCTCCCATGGGTAGTTTTTGTGGATTTGGGGGACTGACCCCTGCAGCTCTTTGATGGACTGCTGCCCTAGAGGCCGCTAGATTTTGTCTGGGGAACACGTTGGCAGTTAGTTGGGTGTGGAGTGTGTTGTTGCCCCCAATGTGGTGGGTGGTGGTGGTTGGTGCGGGCGCTCGTGGTGGTTGCAGCGAAAAGAACCCCAACTGTGGGGTTGCATGAGGATGGCATGTGAATCCGTTGCCAGGAGAGTTGTGTGCCTGTTGTATGCTTTGCGGTTTAAAATGTTAATTTGGTCCAAGACAAGGTGGGGCAAACTCAGGTTTTACACTGTTTGTGTGTGTGTGTGTGTTAGTGTGTTTTTGTGTGTGTGTGCGTTTGCAAAACACAGTGCAAGCACGTGCATTTTTGCATTATCTCTGCCCACCCACCCACCCACCCACCCGGTAGTTTTTGAGACGCTTAGTGGACACCATTGCCTGATCTGGGCCACTCGCTTTACAGGAGCCCCTGTACCTGATGTGGGGCTGCATGATGAGGACAGGTTGTGACACCTCTATCGGGAGAGCACCTCTATCAGGAGGGATTTGTGCCTACCAAGTGCTTTGCGGTGTCTCGTAAAAGGATTGTTGAAAAACAACAAGAATTAACTTTGGTGGGTGTTTTTCGTTTTTGCTCTGCAGCCCTTTTGCTTGCCCCCCACTCACCATTTCCATTTCGGCCTCCCTAGGTGGAGCTGGGTACGGGGGCGAGAGGATAGCTGTGTGGATGTGTCCACCAGACCCACTGAGCATGCCCCGTTTAAGTCCCTTTATCATGCAACATGGACTGGTTTGTTGTTTTTTGTTCGGCTGCCAAAGACTGCTGTGGACCAACTAACATCGGGTATCCTGTGAAGCAACCAAATGGGGGGATGTGTCCTCAATTTGTCCTTCCATTTGAATTCCATTGCCGCTGCCACAACCCCCAAAGAAGCCAGGTACTCGCTTCGAAGGGGCATTCCTCAAAAGTCGCCGGCGTGAGGCGAAAATTTTTGGTAAAAATTTGGGGGTAGAGGGGATGGAACCCAGGACCTCCTCCCTAGAGTACACATGGTTACCCACTAGGGTACGGTCGAACGCTCTAATGCAGACGACCATCGCTGTATATACAGCGTTTTAGTAAACGTCCTGACCAAGCCGTGGGCCCTTCTCCAGTCAAGCCCTGGTCCAACAGCCGGTCCAACAGCCTTTGGGCTGTCTATTTCGCTGGTGTACGTCTGTTTTTGGTCTGCTGTACCCATCGGTCAGCAACGAGTGCAGCCTCTGGCTCGCAGAGTGGAGCGAGGTCCCACCGCTGAACACATGGCACTCTGCGGACCTGTGTCCCTCTCGATGCGCCTGGGGCCCATAGGCACAGCACCGTACAGCCATTGTCTTCGCCACACCACCACCGCCTTCCCCTGCGCCCCTCATGATCCCTCCCCCCCCTGGAGAGGCAGAAGCGGAAGAGGTTGCCACCTCCACATCCTCCGTACCTTTGTGGCCGCTGCCTGGGCCACTACATCCGCTGTCCGGGGGCTGGCAGGTGTCTCTGCTTCAGGGCCGCTTCCACCGGCCCGGGGGGGGGGGGGGGGGGGTTCTGGACTCCCAAACCCCGCGGCGTGGGCAGGGGGGTCCAGAGGGGGGGGGTTTGGATGTTGGGGGGAATTTTTGAGGTCCTTGTTTCCTTCGGAGCAATTTGAATACACGGAAGCTCCGGGGATGACATCATGTGCCTTCCTCCGCCGTTCCTGCGCCTCAGGATTGTGCAACTCCAGCCCTACAAGGCCCACGACCCAAACGACCAGTCTGCGGCGCTAGCTCTGCTGCCGGTGTATCAGCCGGGTGGCTCCGTGGATGAGTATGCGCAGCGCATGTCCCGCTTTCAACAGCCGCCGCAGAACACGCAGCAGAGCATTGAGCAGCCCCCGCAGATCCAGCAGGCGGGGGCCATGCAACAGGCCCAGTACAGAGAGGTGCCGCGCCCCGTCCCCCAATGCCCAGGCCAGCGCACCCCCATGCCACCGGGCCTCTGTGCATGCGCCTTGTGAACATGCCCCAGAGCCCACGCCCCAGCAACACCTTCGGGCCCGAGGTCTCCGTACTGTTGGAGGTGCCTGGGGTGCACCCTGAACAGAGGAGGTCTTCCCATAAGCCTCCGAGGTACCCGAACTTTCGGATACTCATCGATACTTTCGATTTCCCCCAGTTTTCTCATCCGGATGCCGGGTACTTAGTTTTGTAAAGCGAACCGATGGGAAGGTCTGCCGCATCCGGAAGAATGGGGAAACTCGCATGAGGGAACATGGGTATCTCGTCGCATTTTTCTCGCGTTTTTCTCCCATTACCACCCGATTTTCCGCCATTTTGCTGCCATTTGTAGAGGTTGTTCACACAATTTCTACAGTGATCTTATGATGAACCCCCATTTCATGATGCAAAGCAACCCTCCTCCAACCTGCAGGCGGCCCTCGCGGATGTTCGGGGCCCCTAGGTACCCGGATCCGAAGTCCCCCACTCCCCGCAGGTGCCTTGGAAAAATGGGAAAAGTGCAAAAATGGGGAAATGGGGGAATATGGGTGGAAATGGGTGGAAATGCAGGGAAATGGGGGGAAATGCGGGGAAACGGGGGAAGTCGAAGGGGGTCCAAGTGTGGGGGATTCCATGCACTGTACACACACAGCATGCGCATTGCACGCTACTTCGAGGACACACTGTGTGAGAAAGCATCCAAGTTGACCCCCTCCTAAATGACCCCACCAAACAAACCTTGCTGGAACCTCACTTCACTGACTGCACTGAGGCCCAAGCAACATGCAACATAGACAACATAAGAACCCCCAAAGCCTACACAACATCTCAAATGCTTGCAAACGGTTTGAGGACTAGCTTACAAATTCTTGATTGCAACAGTGTCACACGTGTGTGCATCATTACAACAATAAGTGTACACTGTGAATTTCCAGGAGGGTCTACATTGGCAGTGCTAATATCTAGCAGAGTTTGTGGTTGCAATGTTGATGCCTAGGAGGGTCTAGGTTTGCAAGTTGAAATACAGGAGGGTCCAGATTTGCACTACCAATTTCTGGGACAGTCCCAGTTTGCACTGTCTATTTCAAGGAGGGTTGCACTGAGAAATTGTAGGAGGGTCCATGTTTGATCTCCAGGAGGGTCCAGGTTTGCACTGCTAATGTCGAGGAGGGTCCATGTGTGCACTGTTAATCGTCAGGTGGGTCCAGGTTTGCACTGCTAATGTCCAGGAGGGTCCATGTGTGCACGACCTAAATGTACAAATTTCATGAGTGCAATCAAGGACCCTCCACAGTAAATCCCAGGGATTTCCACTACTGCACTGTACTGCAGTAGCTTGAAATGACAAACCACTTCCTGCTTTTCTCCTGGCGGTCATTGGTTTTGGGCCTGGGAGCCAAAACACGATGCATGGCATGTACAAAATGCTGCACGGTGTATGTAAACAGTACACAGCCTCCAACAAGGGGAGGATCAAGGGCGAGGGGCTTAATACCTTTACACTACAATACAAAACACACTTAAGAATTTGACTGCATTCCATCTACAATTGCTGAGTGGTGCTTGGCAGAAGCAACTGCACAACAAACAATATTGCGAAGTTGCCATCCGAGTGTATTTCACGTAGTGGTGTGAAAACTGAAATTCTATTGCCTATTGGCAAGACACCTCGAAGATCGAGGGAGCACAGTCAGTCAATCAGTTAGCTAGTCACGAAGTCACTCAGAAGCCCCCCCATCCCCCCTCCAACACCCAAATAGGGTAAAAAAACATGTAGAGGCCCGGGGGGCGGCCGGGCCGGGTCCTTGTATGCGACCCCCCCCAGCCCCCCCCCCCCCCCCCGGGTTTTTGAAAGATAGTGGTGCCAGGTGGCCACCAACAAGTGTCTCTAAAGAAAACTGTCCGGCGCCGAAGGCGCCAAAATTTTTTTCATACTATGTGTTTATGCGCAAAATACTCAAAATTTTGTAGAGAATTCATATTTGTGTTAAAACAACGACAAAAAATTTTGACCTGAAGGAGGGCTACAGGAGGGTTGCAGGCCCTAACAGCAACCCTAATCAAGACTGAATATTGGGACCAAGCTGGTGGGGGAGGGAACATCAGCTATGACTGGTGAGGGACATTGATGGCTCTTGACAAAGTGGAATCGGCTTGCAAGTGAACCCCATCACCACGAGGCCCACTTTCAAGGCTTTTTGGACTTCTGAGGGGGCAAAATGCCCCAAAATGGGCTCAAAATGGGCTCATTTCACCCGTTTGTGCACCCCAAATGGTCTAGGATGAGGTTTGGAAAAATGCGTTTTTGACCCATTTTTGACCCATTTTTGGTCCCAAAATAGCCCATTTTCAAGGCATTTTGGGATTTTCGGAGGACCAAAATGGGCCACCACAAGCTCAAAACGGTCCAAAAACACTTGTTTTAGCGTCGCACATGGTCTAGGATCATTTTTGAGAAAAGTCATCTTTTTGCCCCTACTGGACCCTGTTGACCCATTTGGGCACCCACCTGTTTGGGCTTGAGCTTGCAGCTTGCTGCAGCCTAGTGGGCCTAGGTATTGGGGTCTAGGCGTCCGTTCGGGCAATTCTGAGGGGTGGAAACCACAAAAAGTGGGGGGTTGCGGGTGGAGTAGGTGCCCTCGGAATCGCATTTTGAGCCATGTAGCCAAAGATATGGCCTATTCTTGGTTTGTGGCTGTCGGCATTTGGAGCTTCTGGGGCCTTTTTGGGCCGTTTCCGGGACATATCATGGAGTCAGAGGGCCGCAAAGAGCTCGTTGACACGGGGAAGTCAAGCTGCACGTGGAGTGTACCCACCGTTTCCCTTCGTTTGGCCATTTTGAATGTGTTCTAGGGCTTTTTTGGTCCAAAAATGGATGTTTTTGGCCCTAAATTGCAATTTTTGAAACTGAGGTCCGCCACTTGCGAATCCCGTTCCCGGCAGCCACCGTTGAGTTTCTCGCTCAAACTTTGTGTGATTGTACTTCACACCCATAGGTATCATGCACCAAAATTGCTTGCTGCTTGCTGCTGCTGCTAAACCTGGTAGGTCCACCCTAGACACTAAAAAGGGTTATAAAACCAAGACTGGTTCCACCAGCTCGGTGACCCGAACCTTAATCAAGACTGAATATTGGGACCGAGCTGGTGGGGGAGGGAACATCAGCTATGACTGGTGAGGGACATCAAGAATGATTCACACATTGATGGCTCTTGACAAAGTGGAATCGGCTTGCAAGTGAACCCCATCACCACGAGGCCCACTTTCAAGGCTTTTTGGACTTCTGAGGGGGCAAAATGCCCCAAAATGGGCTCAAAATGGGCTCATTTCACGCGTTTGTGCACCCCAAATGGTCTAGGATGAGGTTTGGAAAAATGCGTTTTTGACCCATTTTTTACCCATTTTTGGTCCCAAAACAGCCCATTTCCAAGGCATTTTGGGATTTTCGGAGGACCAAAATGGGCCACCACAAGCTCAAAATGGTCCAAAAACACTTGTTTTAGCGTCGCACATGGTCTAGGATCATTTTTGAGAAAAGTCATCTTTTTGCCCCTACTGGACCCTGTTGACCCATTTGGGCACCCACCTGTTTGGGCTTGAGCTTGCAGCTTGCTGCAGCCTAGTGGGCCTAGGTATGGGGGTCTAGACGTCCATTTGGGCAATTCTGAGGGGTGGAAACCACAAAAAGTGGGGGGTTGCGGGTGGAGTAGGTGCCCTCGGAATCGCATTTTGAGCCATGTAGCCAAAGATATGGCCTATTCTTGGTTTGTGGCTGTCGGCATTTGGAGCTTCTGGGGCCTTTTTGGGCCGTTTCCGGGACATATCATGGAGTTAGAGGGCCGCAAAGAGCTCGTTGACATGGGGAAGTCAAGCTGCACGTGGAGTGTACCCACCGTTTCCCTTCGTTTGGCCGTTTTGAATGTGTTCTAGGGCTTTTTTGGTCCAAAAATGGATGTTTTTGGCCCTAAACTGCAGTTTTTGAAACTGAGGTCCGCCACTTGCGAATCCCGTTCCCGGCCGCCACCGTTGAGTTTCTTGCTCAAACTTTGTGTGATTGTACTTCACACCCATAGGTATCATCCACCAAAATTTCACCCGAATCCGAAGCACCACGACGGACTTCTGATTTTGGCCCATTTCGCGCATGCTGCTTGCTTGCTGCTTGGTGCTTGCTTGCTAAACCTGGTAGGTCCACCCTAGACACTAAAAAGGGTTATAAAACCAAGACTGGTTCCACCAGCTCGGTGACCCTAACCCTAACCCCCCCCCCCCCCCTCACCCCTGGCTGGACGCCCCCCTGACCCCGGCCAGACCCCCCCCGATCCCCGGCAGGAACCCCCCCCCCCGCCCGGACCCCCGGCAGGAACCCCCCTCCCCGACCCCCGGCTGGACCCCCCCCCCCCCCCGAACTGCCCCCCCCCCAAGTTTTGAAAGATAGTTGGGGGGTGGGTCGCATCAGGACCGGTTGTAGTCACCCCCCTGTGTGTAGAGGGTCTAAAACATGCTATACGTAGGATATTTGATCATTGTGAATGGTCAGAACATCAAAAATATCGGTTTTCAAATTTTCCTTTTTGAGCTGCCGAGAGTGGAAAATTGCATAAGCAGGTTGGGCTCCAGCCCCTTGCCCCTGTTCAAACACGCAAATAGGGTGAAAACTGGAAATTGAGCATGCAATTGAACTGCTGAAGGTCCCATGCAGGCGTGGCAGGCTGCAGTGAGGTGGGGCACGCCTGTCCCGGAGGCCCTCTTCAGTCCCTTCACCCAATCTGTAGGCAACCCCCCCCTCCTCCATTCACCGCCATACATCCGCCCCTCCGCCCACACGCCTCCACCGCACTCCCCCCCCCCCCCCCCCCGCCGCCCCGCTCCCCAGCACCCGCTGCTGCGTGCCCTCGCGCACCTCGGCAGGCCCTCCTGCTCGGGGGCGGCGGTGCAGGCGTGCGGGTGCAGTGCGCCGCAGCGGAGAACGGGGCAGTGGCCTGCGACAGCACAGAGGGTCCCCCGGTGTTCTGCCCCCCCTCGTCCCCCCGGAGGCAGCGGATTGCAGGCCTCTCCGTCGTTGTGCCGCAATGCCCATCGACGAGAGGCGGCGTTGGTGTTGAAGGAACTCTTCTGCGCACCGGTCCCTTGGGAAGCTCCCCCAACCCCCCCGCACCCCATGACCGAATGGGGGTGCAGAGCACGCCAAGAGGGTCCACAACAGGCTTTACTTGGGGGACTGCATCGTTGTTGAGCTGAGGCCGCAAACTGCAGGATCAGACCCCGATCATACCCCGATCGTCCCCTGGGTGAGGAGTTAAGCCACCGGCCGGCGACATGAGCCCCTCGGGGGTGCTGCATCGCCTTCGACACGGGAATTGGATCGGCCTGAGTAGCCACTATGACAGGCCCCACATTGACATGTGCCCCTCGCCTGATGCCGTGCTGCACCCCCATCGAGTGCCGAGTGCCGAATGCCGCTCACCCCACCCCCCTCTGCGGGGTACTGGTGTGCCCCTCGCTCATCCCACCCCCCCAGCCTGCCCTCCGAGAGAGCCCTTCACTTTGCAGATTGACAACGATCGCCTACTTTACAGCCGTCCTCTGTTGACGCAGCGCGACGAAGAGGGCAACCTGGTGTACCTGAGGCAGGTCTGCGTGGAGCGGTGGTGGCTGCCTATCGACTGTCCCCGGGGCAATTGGTGATATGGCAGGAACAGCCGCCCGAGAGGAGGTCGGACAACCAGGGTCAGATTTACAGTGGGCCAGATTTAAAGGGGGGTCAGGGGGGCCACATACCAAGGGGGGTGAGATGCACAAGGGGGTCAGATACATTGGGGGGCCAGATACATTGGGGATGTCGGATATGCAGAGTTTTGAGAGACCTAGGAGGGTCAGATACACAGGGGGAGGGGCGGGGGGGGGGGTCAGATTTCTGGAGGGCGGCATACAAAGATACAAAGATACACAAGGGGGGGTTAGGTATGCCAACGGGGTCACGTATAAGGGGGGTTAGATACACCGGTTGTCTGATAATGGTGTCCCTTGTGCGCTTGTATGCCCCTGCCCATGCCCCTTGAGAGCTTCGGAAGTGTCTGCTGTCCCGTGCTGTGCTGCGTATCCGACCCTGTGTCTTTGGCCCTTCTGTGTATTGGAGGATTGCCACAAGCAAACCAAAGTTTGACCCATGCAACCCCCCCCCCCCCTTGTGTATATGCATGTGTATATGTGTATGGCACTTGCTCTCCACGCTCTGTTATTCTGAAATGTTTTTTTTTTTAACTAAACACAGTGGGCCTCAGCGGCCGCTTTTTGCTGCCCCCACGATTTTAATGCATCTGGGCTTTCTAGCACTGAACGGAATGGAGGCCTTGGAGAGGGAGAAGAGGGCTGCAGGGGGATCCAGTGGAGTAGGGCCCTTCACGAGTCGATGTTTTGGTCAATCAAGTATTGGTGGTTTGTGACGGGACCGGAAGATTTTGTCCTTCCAGGAATACTTCAACTGAGGCGTTCATCATCAATTGTCTTTGGCAACCGCACCACGCGAATCTTTTTGCATGTGTATGGGTTTGCAAACGGTTGTAGACGCGCTAGGCGACAAAAAGGATGTATGGATATCCATGGTGGTCAAGGCTTACAATTTGGCTCTCTCTAGTGCCAAGCTTATTGAGTATGTGGCTTGCCATTATTTGCCAGAGGATCTGGTGTTTGACGTGGCTTCCCACTTGTTTGCGAATGTGCCTGTACAAGGGGTGCCTGCAGAGGTGATGGTGGCAGTGCTAAATAAGTTGGACTCCCTCGAGAAGAAGGTGGAGCAGGTCTTGTTAGAACGTGACATCTTTTGACCTAGAGTTGGTAAAATTGGCACAAACGGTCCACCAGCCTCAGTGGATATGCCGGCTTATCTAGTTCTTCCGGGCCATGCTAGAGGGCCAAAAAGTGATGGTGACGTGCATGGCTAGAAAGCGGCTCACTTGCAGCAAGAGTTGGAGTTCCCGTTGCAAAAAAAAAAACGGTTGTGAGAGCTGTGAGACATTGCGAATTGGCCGGAGGCAGTGGCGGCGCCGATGGAAGGTGTGGATTCGGACACGACACCACCAATCCGGACGATAGTCAAAAATTGCGCACAAGGCATTTGGAGATTATTATTCTCGGCAATCGGGGTATGACACCCGCTATCGGTCTAGAATGGGCACAGGAGCACGTGGAAATGGGGGTTGTGAGGTGGGCAAACCGCCGGAAGATTTTGGCGATACATCAGTGCTAATGGAGGAGATTTGGAGGAGACTCAACAGCGTGCAATCCCATTTCATATTTCACAATGGCCGAAGAGTTTGGATTCCTTGCAATGGCAATGTGAAACCTGTTAGGGCCACGGGGCTACGGGCAAGAAACATTGGTTTTTTGCCTTCCTGTATTACGAATGGTGGGGGCGAGCAAGGGGGTTTGGGGGGGGGTGTCATTCCGGCACTGAATGATGAGGTGGATGGAAAGGAACGACAGATGATTGACAGGGTAGCAATCAGGTCTGAGTGGCAGAGATTGGTGCGGATGGACTCAACAGAGAACTTTGACGCCCTTGTGGCTATGTCTTGGCGGGGGGGGGGGGAGGATGCGAATCAATTACGCTGGACATTTCAAAGCCCTCGACGTGTTGGTGTTGACCCAGCCCAACATCGCCCCCTGCAAGCCGCTAGACAAGTACATCCGGGCCCTCTTTGCCAAGGGATACTCCAAAAGCCATTTATGAGGGGGAATCAGTGTGTGTGTGAGCCATGGAGGATGTGGGGCAGATTCCCAAAGTCGTGTGGCCGCAATGTTGGTGCATGGCAAAATCCATTGCACGTGACAGCGAAGAGGTACGCCCAAACGCCTGAATTGGGGCATGGAGGTCCGGGGAGTCCTTGTCCAATGCTGTCACACGAAAGGAGCGTTGGTCATATTATGACATTGCAGGATTGATGTGGGCTTGCTGCATACTTGCCTGTGGAGGGTAGGAGAAGCTGCAGGCCTATCACATGTTGTGACCTGCATGGTGTGCTCCCCTTGAGTCAAACTGGGGTTTGCCGCAAGCAAACCAAAGTTTGACCCATGCAGCACCCATGCATATGTGTTTGTGTATAGTATTTGCTCTCCCCCTTCTGTTAGTCTGATATTTTATTTAACTGAACACAACCCCACCCACCCAACCTTGGGTGGTTTTCCATGACATTTCTTGCGATGTGTAGAAATGGACGTCGGCCAAGATTGCATATCCACGTGCCTTACCTCCCACTTGTTGGTCTCCTTGTGTGCATGTATGGTGTTTCCCCCTTTGGTCAAACTTACGTGCATGTGTATCTTACCCCCTTGGGTACTTGAAACCCTGAGGTATATGACCCTCTGTGTATTTGACCCCACTTGTATCTACCCCTGTGCACACGACCCCCTTGGTATCTGACCTCCTTGGGTATCCGACCCCCTTGGTCGGCGACCCCTGTGTGGGGTGGATTGAGTGGGTCTCTCTCCACTCAATAGTGGTATTTCTTTGGGTGATTGACGAAGCCACTGTAGTGCGGTGATGAACTGTGTCGATAAGTGATAGTATGTGAATGTGGTCCCGCGGGCCTGTCCGGGTACACTGTGGAATGCTTCATTCTAGTCTGTATAGAGGTGACATGCTGGTGTGTGGCGTGCTTGCAATGTTGAGACCCTGGGGGGAGTGGCGCTGGCAACATCAGCGCATATGGGGCACGGGGGGGAGGGTGGGGGGCATGCGAAATAGTGCCGACGGTCATGGCCCGACCGGGGGAGCGCCGAGGACTGATGGGGGGTGCGAGTGAGGGATGCCTGGCATTGCACTGACTGGAACGGGGGCACCAGCACAAAGGCCACGGCCCCCGGGAGGAAGACACTGGAGGGGCCCCCGGGCGCCGGTGTCTCTGTTTGTCTGGGAACTGAGGGCGAGCGGGACGCGGGGCGCTGCTGGATATTGCACCTCAGTGCCAGCCCGACGCCTGCCTGCCCCACGGCGGGTGTGTGCGACAGGCGGGGCCCACATGCAGCGCCTTCACGCCGGCGTCCGTCAGTCCTCAGACTGCCGGTCCCTCCCCTCATAATATCGATTTGCGTCCTCCCACTGTTCCTGTTCACCGCCGCCGGGTACTGCCCAGTGTCTTTCGTTGACCCGACCCCCCGCGAAGTATTAGACTGGCCATACACCGCAGGAGGAGAGGGAGAGGGGGGTATCCCCCCAGGACCCTCCCCTCCCTTCGAGTTGCCCTGACGTTTTTACGGCAGTCCAGGGGGGCCCAGGCTGCCTGAAGTTGCCCGCCATAGGCAGATGGGTCACGAGGGCCGCAGAGCCCCCCTCCCCCCTCCCCCCCCTTCTGATACCCCCCTGCCGACCACGGCCTGCCACTGCCCCACATCCGTAGGTGATTTGGTGGTGTTGCTGATGGCGGCCCTTTACGTATGCCGGGTTCCCTAGGGCCTTGGTCCGCTCCTTCCGGGGGCACCGTCCCATACCTCCCTTTTGCAGGCCGACCCTGAGCCCTACGGCGGTGTGCTGACCCGGCAAGAAGGCCCTGCATATGCGCTGCGGGAGGTATGCGATGCGGGTCTGTGCGCCGCCTCATACACTGCCCTCGCATCCGGGCACCGCGGGGCCTCCGACGCCCCGCGTACACGCAGGCACTACACCCGTGTGCCTTGACCTCGCTCTCATGTCTGCCCCCTGGGCCAGCGCATCGGGCAATATCTGCAGAGTGTTGGGTACCGCAGCTGCACCCCCACCCCCTGTCTGGGTGTTGGCCATGGTTGCTGCACTGCACTGCAGTAAGGCATAGCAACACCGCTTTCTTGTACCCCTGGCCGCAGGAGTAAACCCTGTGAATGAGTCAGGACTGGACCCTGAAGAGGGCACTGATGATGGTTATGAGACTGACGCATCAGTGAGCAGGGCCGGGAAGCTGGATTGGGTACATTGGGGATGTGTGAGGCACTTCGCGTTCCCGTCTCAAAGGCACATGTGATTGAGCCAAGTGAAAACAAAACAATTTCCTGAACAGTTGTGTCTATTTCTCAAAGTGGACACCGGCAACACACACACTGCAACCACGGCAAACACGGCTTGCAGGGAATCACCGACGAATTTCATACATAATCCCGTCGATTTCCCTGCGAGCTCGCAGTACTGCGGAGGCAGATGTTTGGACCAAGGAGGTGCGTCGCAGCCGGCAACGTGGCTGCACCACCCAAGGTCCACACATGATGGTCCATAATGGAGGGTTTGAGACGACCGAGAATGGCACAACCGTCAATGCCAGTGCTGCGGAATGATGCTGACACCTTCAGAAAGTGAAAGGCAACAGGACAGTCGATGCCAACCGCTGACACGTACAGTCGACGACGGCCAAAGCATGCCGATGACTGCCCAACTGCACACAGCTGATGACAGCGAGAACAGCTGATGATGGTGGGAGAAACACAATCAAGGCCAATGACAAGTAGTGACAGGAAATGAAAGCTGACGACATCTGATGACAGCTGACGAATGGTGATGACAGCTGAGAGCACATCAAGGATCGTGATACTGGGGGTCATCAGCTGTGTGCAGTTGGGCACCAGTCATCGGCATGCCCTTGTGGCACGCTGCCCCGGCGCAGCACGACAACATCGTGTCTGGTGCTGGGGCTGGATGGTGGGCAGAAAGCACCCCCCCCCCCCCTCCGAGACTGCCCCCAGGCAGCCCAGACCAGCCCAGATCAAAGCAGACTCAGCCCTCCTCCCCTTGCGAAGATGATATTCGAACATTTTGTGGTGCTTGCATCTTTGAGCTGCTGCCCCCCCCCCCCCCTCCCTCCGTCTCTCCCCCCACCCCCATGTCCCCGGGAGGTGCATGGCGCACCCCCATTCGCAGGTGAGCAGCAGATATGCAGGGCCTCTGCTGACGGAGCGAGATCCGCAGGGACATCTGGTGTACATAGCGGAGGTGTGTGATGCTGGGGGGCTGCCCCCCTGCATTTGAGGTGCCCCGGGTGGAGCACAGAGGCTCGTCCCTCACGGCAGTTTTTGGCGGTTTTGGGCGTCTACGTTGACCCAGACTGGCAGTGAACGTCTCTGGGCATCACCGAAGGGTAAAATAATGAGGTCCCACAACGTTTGGCGGCACTGTGGCTCAATCTGTACTGGTTGGGTCCCCGTTTTCATTCCCCCAACGGCCATTTTCTTTCCGGAAAGGACTCAGAATGGCCCTTTTTGGACTTGTGGATGTCCAGTGTCTGCACACGCACCCGAGGGAGCATGGCCAAAATGACGCCCCCCCCCCCCAAAGGGAAAAACAGTGAAGACATGTGGCACACAGCACCGCGTGCACACAACCGGAGTGCAGTATGCACAAGAGGGCCCTGGAAGACGATGTTGCGGTGTGTCACGGGGCGTACGTTGCGGTGCCCAGGTCCGGCGTGGGACGGGCTCCTGGTGCCCCTTTGTCTGGCGTGTGTATCGGACGTCAAGGGCTGACCCTGCGAAACGGGGCCACCGGCATGGGCAGGTTTTGGCCGCAGGTTGGGCTGCCACGCCCCCTGAGGGTTTGGCACAGCCCCTTTGAGGGGAAGGCGTGGCGGTGGGTCGGGCAGGGGAACGGAGCTCCGACCGCCGACTGTTTGCCTTGGGAACATTCCTCGGGAAGCCCAAGTCCTCTCAAACAACGATTGCCACACCCCACACCCCACAAGCGGTCCCTGCCTGCACCACCTCCGTGTGCGGTGCACTATCACGGCCTTCTTCCGCGCCACTCCTTCCCCCATCCGAATCAGGGGTCCTTGCTGGGTGGGGGGTCAGGCTATTGCTTAACCAGACCCCCCCCCCGCCTTGTGACTTGTGCCACCCCCCCTCCCCCCCCCCGGCGGTGGGTGGGTGGGTCAGAGGCCGAAAAAAGTTTTTGTAACTAAAATCGGCCTCAAATTTCCGGCCCCTTTACTAAATTTCATTTTGTGCCACACGAAAAATTTTCTGATGTGGGGGGGGTTGGGTGGGTGGGTCGGCCGGGGCTGGCCAGGGCCCCAAACAACCCCCCCTCCCCTCCCCCGGGGGTCCTGAAGCCATAGCCTGATGGGGGTTTTCTGTCGTCTTTTTTGGTTGTTGCATGCGGTTTGCCCCACACCCGGGTACGCCTCGGCATGCTGCCTTCGCTGCTGGCCGTTTCCGCGCCTGCCAGGTCCGCCAACCCCACCACCCCCAACACAGGACAACCCCAAGAGGCACTGGACCAGTCTGCCCTCTACAAATGGGGCAGGGGGTCAGATAGAGGACCCTACCTGACCTGCTCTGGACTCCACAACACCAGCACCTTGGGTACATACACAAGAGATGGGGGCCATCATCGGCGGGTGGCACTCCAAGAGGCTGGCCTGGCGGAGACGCCCTCGTTTTTTGTACTGCGGGATGGCCATATGCAAGCGGGACCCAGGACAGTTCTGCACGCCGCCCCTTGCCCCTTGCCCCGCCCCCCTCCTCCAGGGGGGCTGGTTGTCACCTTGGTGACCACCGATCATCGGTAAGGGGGCAGACCCCACAAGGTGGACGTCCAAGGGAACCACTCACGGGGAGGTGTTCCCTAGGAAGAGCCGAACGAGAACATTGGGAGGTATGAGCCCCCCATGACCAGTGATACCATCCCAGGACTGGGGATCATCGAGGCCCCTTGAACGCTCCTCGCCGGTGCCTCCCCAAGGGGTGTGCACAGCCTCAGTTTCTGTTGGGTAGCACATAGTCCAGAGTGTATTATCCCCCCCCCCCCTCCCCCGGGCGATGTCCTGCGTCCTGCACCACCCACTGGCAGGTGAAACTGTGCCATACAACCGCTGCCTCTCGGCCATGCACGTGGTGTACTTCATATTCAGTCTTGGTGTCTTCGGGCACCCTTGGTGTTCCTTCTGCTGCACAACTGTGTCCACTTCCATTTCTGTCGCGGTGCAGCTGCTGCCTCCCTGTGTGCATGTGTGGCAGGACACTGTGCAGAAGTAAACCCCCCCCCCCTTGTCCAACATGTATGTTGTAATCCATTGTTTTTTTTTTTTTGCAGTGAATGCGTGTAACAAAAAAATTGTACCGTTGTGCAATTTTTTTTGCGGTAATTGCAATTAAACTGTTCTTGCGTTCGCTGCAAGAGAGAATTCCACGGCGTGACAATTTTTTTGTACTTGCGTTTACCGCACAAAAAATGACAGGACTTGACGATTTCTTTTGTACTCGCGTTTACCGCAAGAAAAAATTACACGCCTTTACAAAAAAAAACGCTTGGGCTATGTGGCCAATCTGCCCACATGTGGGCCATCGCCTGATTTTGTCCCCTGCTTTGAAGCGTTGGGGACCCTCTAGACGGCAAGGGTCATGTAGCCAATTTGCCCACTTGTGGGCCACTACTGATTTTCTCCCCCACTTTGAAGCTACTTCGGACGGCTATGCTTATTGGACTTCCTCGGGGTTATTTTCAACCTCTGGCTGGGCTCTTTTCCCTCCATTGTATGCTGTGTGTTACATTTTTCCTTTGCGTATGTGTATGTGCATGTGCATGTGCACAATGGGGTGCCCGGCTCCAATTTTCCATCATGAATCCCCCTTGTATGTGCGCCTTTCGATTCGTTTCTATATTTTTTTGCCTATGTTTGCCCCCAAGACCCTACCCCCCCCGAGGAGCACCCGTGGACACCAACACACACGAAGGGGATCTAGAAATCGGAGTAGAAGGGGGCACTACATGCAATTTTGGTGCACATATTGTGGGTCGAGGATAACCCGAGGACAGCTATTTTGGTTGTGTGTAGGGAAGTGTTGTATGCATGTACATTTGGAAGCACAACTGAGCAACCCCATCTGCATGCGTGTTAGTGGGGGGTGGCCCTAACCCTATGTTGGCCACCCCCCACGACATACCACATGGTGTTGGGTATGGGTGGCAATGTTTGCCGTGAGACAAATTTTGTGTCCGAGGGTGAGGGCGCACCACCTGCCACCCGCCACCCGCCACCCGCCTATTTGGTGTACCAAAGGTGGAGTGTATTAAAATGTTATTATATTGGCCGCATCCCAATGCCTTGGTGGCCACAGAAAGTATGTCCATTTGCGCCACTGCCTGTAGCGGTCTTCGTAGTGCATGCAACATCCTTCGGGCCTTGAGTGCATCTGAGTGGATATCCTTTCTGCCCCTTTCCATATCCTCATCTTGGCCGAGTCCCAATTCGATGGTGGCAATAACGTTGGCTATTGCCTTGCCGGGTTCTCTTTTTTCTATGACACAAGGCTTTGTTCCCAGTGCCGGCACACTTATGTTCGCCATGGCCTTGTCAGGGCTCTTTTCCCGAGCCTGATTTTGTTTCTAGTGCCAAGTGATACTATGTTATATTGGCCTAGTCCCAACTAATTGGTGGCCACATAGAGTACTTGGTGCTTTGTGGACTCGGCGTCCCATTGTTAGGGTCGCTATGGGGTGCCGTACGGAACTTGCAATTGTACATGTTACGCACATATTGCAAAAGTTGCATTTCGTTTCAATTTTCCAATTTTTTTTTATAATTACACGTCTTCCCGCAAAAAAAAAAAATCACTACCGACCGTTTTTTTTTTCACTCGTCTGATTTCTTTTTTTTGATAATTCCACGGTCTACTGCAAAAAAAAAATGCACGTGTTACCGCAAATAAAAATACATGACATGACGATCTTTTTGTACATGAGTAACATTTTTCACGTGTCCAACGAACGCGTTGTCCAACGAACACTTCTGTTCCAGCCTTATTTTTTTGGTGCCTGAAATAATTAGGTACCCAATTACATTACTTAGTTAAATAGGTAACGAATGGCGTGTCCAATGAACACTCCTGTTCGGACCGTATTTTTTGAGGACTCTATTTTTCGCTGGACACCGGGGGTACTTTCACTGCCATAGAATCTGCAGGCACACCCACACTGCCTGCTGGGACGCCTTCCTGCTTTGTCCATCGGACACCTCTGTTCGGACCGTAATTTTCTGGGACCTAATGAATGAGGGACCGGGTTTGGGTACCGAATTGACCGGGCACCAAACGGTGTGTCCAACGAACACTGCTGTTTGGACCGCATTTTTTGAGGACTTTGTTGTTCGCTGCAGGGGGGCGGGGCCGAAGGGGGGGGGGGAGTCCATCGTCAGTGCCGTTGCCTTCCCCAGGTGTGCACTCAGGGCGTCGCTTGGCTGCCATCCCCCTGTGGAGGCTAGGGCGTCGTGTGCAGGGGCAGGGCTGGCAAAGGGGGAAGGGGGGGGGTGCCATCTGCTACATGCTCTGCCACGCCCCAGCCCCCACCCCTTACCGCCAGGACCCGTCCCCCCACGATATGCCGGTGGTGCTGCGTGGCCGAAGCCCCGTCCGCTCCTACGATGCCGGGCGGTACTACAGCCCCGTGAGGGCAGTCAGCCCCACACGCCTGCACTGCACGGACTTGCTGCCGGAGCACCGCGCCACGTTCCGGGGCACTGCAGTGCGTGAGTCCCCTGTCCGCAGCTACTCCCCGATGCTCCTCCGTAGTGCAGACGGCGCCATTCACCATCCAATCTACGGCACCGCCCCACTCAGCTATCGCCAGACCACGCGTTCGCCGCAGGCGTCTGTGGCCCGTGTTGTGGAGCCAGTGGTATGCGGTGTCCTCCCATGGCTCGAGGTGGCAGAGGGGCTGCCCCAGTCCCCAAGGGTCCCCATTGAGGGTGCCTCGCGCGCGGTGCGCGCGGTGCGTCTTTAGCCCGGTTGGCGTAGAATGGCGGTACCATGGAATGTTGCCCCATAAGGGGCCTGAGCATCGCATTTTGGTGCCCAATTATTGTGTTTGCGTGGGATCTAGCATGTTGTCCCAGTTTGGTGGTCCCAGGTTGGGCAGCAGGGCACCTTGTAGATTCGAAATTTTCGGTTTCGCCTCCTTTGCTCTCAACAGGACACATGGCAATAAATGCTGACCTTTTGGCGCCCGGCAGTAGTGTCTTTTATCTGAGAGGCACCACAGGGGAACGTGTGCCTGCCACTGTTGTGGGCCTCTCGTCCTTCCTGGAGTGTGTCGCCATCAGTCCAGTGATGACTCAGGTGATGAGATTGGCACCTCGTGCTCCGACGATCCTTGCGAGGACGACGCATAGGTGTCCATATATATCGCCGTTCACTGTATGAACACCAACAATTTCTGCATATGACTGAAGACATTTGGTTGACAACACCCATTCTGTCGTTACCGTGTTTTATGTTGATCCTTGTCACCGTTTTCTGTGGTGTTTGTGGGGCGTTGTTACCTGAAAAAGTGGTGCAATAATCTGATTCTTGACAGCGGGCTAAAGCGCGCGGTGCGGGCGTGCGGTGCGTTGAGGCACCCTCATTGGCAGTGGGTGCAGACATGCACGGTATTGAGTCCCAGAATACGCGGGAAAACGATGTACCCCCCCCCCCCTCGAGATGGGGGGTGCTCTTGAGGGTGGTTGTGTCTGAAGCATGGTCTGGGCTCCCCGCCATCAGAGCCTTCTCGTCCGGGCACCCCGATCAGACTGTGCACCATTTGGATGAACGCACGCACGCGCGCGCACACACACAAACGTGCACACGCTCATGCTACGCATGTACATACGAACACATGCACACACGCGCTCACACAGATGCACAACATGCACGTGCGCACACATACACATACACATATGTATCTTGTCCTATTGGCTGGTTTTTGGACTTTGGTGGGTTTTGCAGATATTGTCATTGCCCCCCCCCCCCCCCCGCCCCAAGAAGGCGCACACATACGTGCCCCTGGAAGTACCAACAGGCATACTACTTGAGCCTTTATGCTGCATCCCACCCCCCCACCAGGGCTGTCCTTAAGAAGACCCATTTTTTGTTGTTTTCGACATCCCTTAAGGATAGGCGCTGGGGTCCTTTTTTACAAGGTTTACGGAGCCACTTCTGCTTTTGTTTCCGCTTGGCGTGCGCTGTGGACCACCGAGATGGCAGAGGTTAAGTGAGGCTCAAGGGGCAAAGCACATGTAGTTCAGGTACGATGTAAATGCTGCCTTTGTGAAGGCTCTACAAGGCAATTCTCTTCATGAGTGGACCGTGCGTGAGTTGTAGGCAGTTTGTAGGAAGCATGATTTGCCAGTGCATGGCAACGAGGTTGAGTTGTTCAAAAGGGTGAAAATGCACTTTCACTAATGGTACATGAATTAAGGAGAAGTTTTGGTGACTTGCAATCATTATTCAATATTGTCTCTGTGGTCCTGTGACTTGCCTACGAATTGTATGCATAAACATGAAGGAAACAGTTTGACACATATTTTCATGCAATGTGGCAATGGAATTGAGGAGTCAAGGGTGTTGTTAGAAAAGAGGAATGAGAGAAACAAGATCATAAAATGTGAATCACATGGAGAATGGTACAAAGCCAAGAATTGACATTAGGAGGCAATGATATCGGTGACGTAGAGACAGTCCCATAACCATGAAGCAGAGAGCGTCCCCATAAACATTCGTTTCGGTTGGAGTTACGAAGTCCCCCCCCCCCTCACAAGGACTACCCCCCCCCCCCTGCCCTACAAGCATGTAAATGGCGCCCCAGTTGGAATGCACAACCCCCCCCCACCCCCAATGCCATCCCCACCCAATGCGGACAAGGTGGGGCGGGGCATGCCATGCAGGGCGGGCACAAAAATGCAGGTGCATTTTTGTGCAAGGCGGGGCGGGGGGGCATTGAATGAATGCAAGTCTGGTAGTTGGTGTGCACGTGCTTGTTAGTGAAGTCAATGCGTCATATGGTGGATGTGTAAGTGTAAGGTAAAGGAAGACAATTCAAGGTAGCTCCCTCTCTCTCTCTCTCTCTCTCTCTCTCTCTCTCTCTCTCTCTCACGGGGGGGGGGTGCCCGGGGGGATGGGGGGGGGGGTTGAAGGTGGTGCTGGGAGGGAAAGGCACTAGCACACACATGAAGACTCACAAAGGTTGCATTGAAACTTGTAAACTTGTGTTGTGTGATGATTTGAGGCGGTTTGTATGTGTGTGTCTCGGTGATGATGTTGCAGCCATTGTTGTGAAAGGTAGGGATGGCGTACCCCGCACCCCCTGTGTCCAGCGAACAATAAAGTCCTCAAAAAATATGGTCCGAGTAGCAGTGTGCGTTGGACACGCCGCGTTACTCAATTAATTTGGTACCTACACTTGGTCCTTAATTAATGAGGCCCCAAAAAATTACGATCTGAATGGAAATGTTCGTTGGACAAGGCATTTGTTGGACATGTGTGTGTTTGCTGGCGGTGCTGTACAACGAGGTGCAAAAAAAAGTCAGCATAGTCCACACACAGGCAAAATTAAGTGCTTTTTGTTCGTTTCTTGCTTTGTTGCCGGGACTGGAATGCTGGAATGCAGTGGGGTTTATGCTGCCATTGGTCTCTCCCTCCTTTGGGGACCCCTTAATGGCAAGGATTATGTAGCCATGTCACTGCCCTTGCTTTCAAGACTCTTTTTCTGAGTTTTTGTTTTTGTGCATGCATATTGAGCTGGGTTGGAACACCTCAAGTGCCGGTCACGTTTGATGATGGTGTTTGTTGGTGCAACACTGAAGGCACACACGGTATTGTATGCTACAACCCATTTTTCAAACACACACTATTGGTGTTGTCTTTCTCTCCAATGTGCAAATGCCCATGCTAAGCAGTTGTAGAGACATATTTGCCAGCAAGCATGTGTTAGCTGAGCTGGAGAGGTGGAAGGGGTAGAAGAAAGTATCGATGATTGGTGATGCCCACCGCTCCTGCTGAGGTGCGCCTTTGATCCTTGTTTTTTTTTGGTTGGCACCATTGCTTTTGCGGGCAGTTGCAACGCCCTGCGGCGTAAGAAGGCCAAGACAGCAAAATATGGGCTGAGCCTACTGAATGAGCTTTCATGAGTGTGCATCGCAAAAGAGGCTGCGTATTGGGAAGGGGTTTTCTCGGCCTATGCTGGGCATCAACAAAGTTCATATGCCCAATAAGCACATGTATGAGTCCAAGGCCTCAAATCATAAGAAATTGTAAAGTGGCACACTCAGTGATGGTTGCACAATCTCCAAGCCAGCCTATCCAAATCTGCACACTTGAGGGCACCAAAACTCGACCTGAGGCCAGACATCGGTCTTTTGAAGATCTTGACAGTTTTGTGGGAAGATTGTGTTTCGCCATGTTGTTCTTGCCGATCCTTCATTTTCCGTCACTGTGCAATTGGCGCCAGGTTTTTGAGTTTACCATTCAAAAGCATGTTGAAAAGTTATCAAAATTAGCTTTTGGTTCTGAAAAGTTCAACACAGTAGGCCCAATTTGTGATCGCGACACGTTTTATTTGGGCTCAGTTTGGGCGATCCACCAAAAACCAATCAGCAAGCTTGGACCACAGCACCACCTCAACCAAGCTTCAACAAAAGCAACACAGCAAGCAATGCTCATTTTGGTTTTCTAGATTATCTTTTCTTCCATTTAGGTGCACACAAATATTGTTTGTATCTGTAACCTGCATTGCAACCCACCTGCACAATATGTTACATACTTTCAATGCATCCCAACCCACGCTGTATGCACCTTTTACCTGCCCCCCTCTTGGGCTTGTTGCTTGTTGCTGTGCACTTCTTGGGGGCTCCTGCTGTCGGCTTTGGGGGCCTGTGTGGGAGAGACGTCTTGGTGCAATGCACTCACAGAAGATTGTGTTTGTTGCCCAGGCCAGCCTCTGTAAGGAAGGGATGCCGTTGTTGCAATGCACATTTATCAGGGGGGGGGGTCAGCCCAGGAAGGGCTTGTGTCATGGCACATGGATGGGGGGGATGCCCCTCTTGGCCCCGGTGGGTTTCCGGGAGGAGGGCCTCTTGTTGCTACGCACAGCCTGTGAGGGAGGCCTTTTGTGCCTGCACACGCCCACGCTGGGAGGTGTTGTGGTCAATCCTGGGGGCCTGTGAGCGAGGCAGGCTTTGTTTATGAGGGGGGGTGGGGGGGGGGGGCGGTAACAAAGGGCCGATTCTTCAAACGTGATTTTCCCTCAGCCAAATTTTGGGTCAAGTTTTTTGTTTTTGGCGGGTGAGTCTCAGAGCCCAAAGTCCCCCCCTCCCCCTCTTATAAACAAAGCCTGTAGCGCGGTCTGTGGGTGTTGTGCACACACATGGGGGGCGTACCGTGCGCTGTGCGCGCGCTGTGCGAAAACGCCCCCATGGAGAGGTGCTCTGGTTGGCTGTCCGGGACGGTTTGGGAACAGCTGCTGTGCACACTCATGGGAGGACCCTCTTGTTGGCCGTGGAGGCCTCTTGGAGGGCGGTCTGGTCCTGTGTCCTGCTTTTGCCGTTTATAAATGCGCCCCCGTGTCACAGCAACGGCCGGTGTTGGTTCCGTCCGGGGGGCGGGGGGGGGGGGCGGGTTGTGACAAGGGTCGGCAGCAAAGGGGCAGCCTTGGCTGCTGCTGTGAGGCCCAGGCTCTGCAGTTGAAGAGGGGGTTGAGTGCCTTCCTGCGAAGCGGCGCTGCCCTCCGCCTTCACAGAACCGCATCAGCTACAGCCCCAAAGTGTACATCGATGACGGGTACGACACCCGCTGCGTCCGTCTCGGCGGAGATCGCGCGGACCTCCGGCCGGTGTACGCGGTGGAGCACGCGCGGCAGGGGGCGCGGCCCGTGCGGTACATGGGCAGCCGAGCCGGCCCGCCCATCCTCCTGTCGTAGGGCTGGCCCACCGAGGCCCTCTCCGCCGGCCCCCGTCGGCGCAGTCATGTCCTCGGTGCGTTGATGGCCTGGGGCGGGGCCGGGGCACGCCCCGCCGCCCGCCCTCCGACCGTCCACAGGGCGACACCTGTGCAGAGGATGAGCTCAGAGAACAGGCCTACGCAGAGGCCTGTGCTTCATTTGGTTTTCTGCAGCGAGGACGGTCACCCCCCCCCCCCCCCGCCCCCGCATTGGAACAAACAACACGTCAGGAGGAGGTACCCCCCCCCCCTCCTCCCCTTCCAAGTCACCTGAAAGAAGTTTTCTTGGGCACCTTTGGCGCCGATGTTCTGTGTGTTCCTCAGGGTCATGTTGAGGGTGTGTGTGAGCTGTTCACATTGAGTGGCATGTCTCTATGAAAAAGGACCGCCATGAAGTGATACGGTCCTCTTGTGGACGCAGATGTTGCCACAAATTTGTTGCTTTGGGTTTACCTTTGCACTGTGACCTTTGTTGACCAGGAGGAGGGTCAATCCCCCCCCCCTTCCCTTCAGACCCCCCCCCCCGGGTCCAACCCCCCCCCCGCTACTCCGTTCCAATTTGTGTCTGCCCCCCCCCCCCCCCGAACCACGTGAGACACGTGGTGGTGCTCGCCTGGTACTCGGTAGAAGGACTTTACCCGTACCCATAGCCCTTGTGACCCGCCCCCTTCCAGACCAAAGTGACCATCCCGGGAAAAAACGAACTGTACAATAGTCGGGCCATCTGTGGTACACAAACTTTTGGGCCCCAGACCCCCCCTGTCAAGCACAGCCCTGCCCACGCAGTGTTCCCGCACGTGCTGCATATGGCGTGCAGCGCTTGGGTAGGCCCAAGGCGAGGGCAGAGAGGAGGGCCCTTCCGGGGAGACCGGGGGCGCATGGGCGTGGGACTGAACACCTGCCCTCCACCCCCACTTGCCCCCTTCCTCCGCTTTGGCCATGCCCTACACACCGCAAAACCATTGCACTTGGTGCCCCCCCCCCCCCCATTCTGGTTGTTAGAAGCCCCTGTCAGGAAAACTATCCTGCAGATGCACACCCCCAGCGTGCGCAAGTCAGTGCTGGAGCCGGTAAACCCCCGCATGGACTCGGAGTGTGCATCTGGATGCACCTGGTCAATGGCACGGGCAACAGCCCGTCTCCGGGACGGCCGACCCCCGGGGGTAGCGCAACAGGACAAGTCATCCAGGGGCCGTTGGCACGACCAAAACACGTCCGGACCCGCAGGGAGTCGGAATGTACAGTGGCGAGAGGCCAATAGGCGCCGCCAACCAAAACCATGGCCTCGTGCACCCCCCCCCCCCCCCGGGCCAGTGGTTGTGGTTCTGCAGATCCGTCCCGCCCCGTGTCCTCCCGCCCTCAAACGTGAGTGTGTCCCGACCGATCGTGAGGGCGTCGGATGGCAAGACCTTCGATGCCGCAGGTCTTTCGGGGTTTCTCGGGGGCCCCGGGTGTCCCTCCCTCGCGTAGGCCCTGGTGATGCGGTCCCATGTGACGTCTCTGCAAAATGTTGAAGGCCGCCATTGCACAGGGCCGGGGAACAGGCTCAATAAGAAACTGGGGTTTGGTCATTTGCGTCAAGGGAACGGGGGGACATGGTTTCGAGTGCAAACCCTCTTTGGATGCCGCGCGCCTGGGGAGGGCCGGGGTTCAGACTGCAACGCCGCACAGGGCGGCAGGGGCTCGCAGGCGACTGCCGAGGGGCCGACGCGGCCCCTGCGCTGCACGGACACGGGGCATGGCGTACCCACTGACACGCACGGCGTCGTCATCGCCACCAAATTACTGGCGCTCATTTGTACAATTGGCTGTGTCCCGGAAAGCGCGCCCTGACCCAACCCTAACCCAAACCTGAACCGTTGGTGCATCCCCATTCAAACCCTTTGTTGCTGAGGACCCCCCCCAACCCAATCAGGAACGGTTTGCAGGGGCGGCGCTTCCTTGACGCCGGATCAGCCTTTGGTGGGATCCCGACCGCCTCACAGCCATCCTTGGGCCTCGAATCGCCAACACGGCCCACGAACCCATTCGGAGGTGAACCCAGGAGCAGAGGTGGGCTCCTGGTTGGGACCCAAACCAGGGGGAAGCACCTGATGTGGCGCGTGCGCAGTGTTGCGATTTAGCCGTCTCGCCCGACCAAGCGGCCATAGATGGACTTGTGGCTAGGCCGGAAGAGCTATAATTTCCCTCTGCTATTTGGACAAGGGTAGGAAAAGTCCACAATCCAGCGGGGAGACCCCAAACTGGGGTGGTGGTTGCTCTCAAGGGGCCACCTTATGATTATCACCTTGGGAGGCGACAGATAGGGCATCCTTAAGGGGACATTTTGTGAGGGGGTAAAAGCATGGGGGTGTCGCCGGGCCCAGGCCCTTGATGCCGACTCCCCCCGGCGCCCCTCTCCCTAGAAATTGGCAGGGAAGCCCGGCCATCGGGGCCAAAGACCCCGGAAAGAAAAGTTTTTTGCCACGGGAGGGGGTAAATTTTTTTCACCCCATGTGTCTATACTCAAACTACTCAGAATTTTATGGAGAATTCAATCATGGAGGAAAATCATGGAACCCCCCCCCCCCCCCGACGCAGCCCCCCCCCCGCCCTCCTTGAAAGTGGGAGGGAGTCGGCGTATGGCCCGGTGCGGTCCCCCCCCCCCCCCGGGTAAAAGCCGACCGATTCCAGGGAAACCCACCGTAAAAGTAGTGTGCGGCGCGCGCACGGCGCAGATACTGCCCCCAAGGGAACAACCAGATATGTTCTCAACTCATGCAGATAAGGCCTCGGTTGGGGCTTCAGTTTGATCTGGCCCCTCGTCAAGGGGCAGAAATCAGTGGCAATGCCCATGCATTGTGCACGATGACGAGTTGGGAGGATCCCAGGGACTGTTTGGATGACTTGGCCACCCTCCTGGGTGGAGGACCTGATGTAGCCCACCATGTGTCTTGCCCTCACTTGCACTAACCTCCCCTTTGGCGGAGAGCTGGACCCTCTCACAACACGTTGGCTCTTTCCTCAGCCTTACCCATGAAGCTGCTTGCACGGCTTTCAGGGAATGCCGTGCACGCAGTGCAAAGTTTTGTATGTCGGCAAATACTCGAACCCTAGTTTTGGCCCCTTGGGGGAGCAACTGACGCAGCACGCGCACGGCGCGTGCGCGGTGCAGAGATTCGGCCTTGTGGCCCACCCAAGCACCTACAGTTCCCACCCCGGGGGCCCATCGTCTAGGGATTTTAGGCTTGATCCGTGATACTCTTGAGTAAGAAACATCGTTTGTTGTTGTCCATTGAACATCTGCGCTAGATTGGGCAAGACGAGGCGCATAAGAAATGACATTTGTTGCTCTTTCAAGATCCCGCCCTTGAAGCTCAGCCCCGGCACGAGGTAGCGGTTGGCGTGGGGCAAAACTTGTCGTTGGGCTGCGATCCTGTCGGACCCAGCGCTCGTTTCCGTGGTGTACATCGCTGTTTAAGATCCCGTGGGTATGACGGCTATCGCAATATTTGGAGGGGGCAATGGGACCACCCTTCACAAATCTATTCGCATCTTGTTGTACCTCACTCAGTTTTGTATTCGGCGCCGGGTTCGCTACCCCTCGTATGGCCCTTGGCCCCATGTGCCACCTCAAGGGTTGGTTGTTATCTTGTGGGCTTTGCTGCTTTGCTGTGCTAGCAGACAGGTGGCAGGTGATCTTGGGTGAGTTTCTCGGCAGGTGCACGCAGTGCGCACACAGTGCAACAACTTGGCCTCAAGGTGCTGCACCACTATTCGTTTGGTTGATGCTGCAGCAAGGCCCTGCTTCCCAAGTTGGGCCTCTGCAGTGGATTGCCGTGTGTTCCGCTGGGCCTGTCTCGGATCGATGCAGCATCGAGGCCCTTCTGTTTCTTGCATTTTTCACGATGCTACTGCCTGTGGTTGGTCACAAGCTCCAGTTCACCCCCGGTTATGTGCCGATCATTGATGAACGTGTTCCGGATGCCTAGGCTGCTTAGTTCTCCTGTAATAGTGCAACTACATTTGCACTGGATATTGAATTTCTGATGATGCGCTGATTGAGACACATTCTCCCATTTTCCAACCCCCGAATACGGCGATCATGGCGCATTCCATTCCGTCGTTCGTGCATTCTTGCAGGCCGTTGCTTTGGTGGGGGGGGGGGAGGGTGCTGAGTTCGCTTGGGCATCGTGCTCCCCGGCTGACCGCGGTGAGGGGGCCGCGGTGGAGGACCCCTCGGGCCTGCCTTGACATGAGCAAGTTTGGTCCTCCGATTGTGTGCACTGCACAGGACAGGGCATGGCCCAAGAGCTGGCGAGTGGGCTTGAATGGGCCCGCCACCGGACCCTTGGCGGACCCTGACGCACCGCATTGGGGGGTGCGGGAGTCCCACGGCATGTGGCCTCCGCCGCCGCGTAACGGAGTCTGAGGGCAACAGAGAAGACTTTGGGCACCCCCCTGGGAGTCCGCGCATTGGCGGAACGTGGGACAGAGGCGGGGAGGTAGAGCATGCGGAAGTGTTGTCTGTCATGGTGTGTGGCTGCTCCGCCCCCCAGTGGCCACGGCAGGCACGCCCAGAGTTTTGCTTCACAACTCACCATGTCCTGGAGGGGGGTGGGGGGTGGGGTAAGCAAAACTCTGGGCACGCCACAAGGGCGGACGGGGGTATGTGTGTGGCGGCCAGCCAGGCCTCTCGGTGCAAAGGGGGAGGAAGGGAGGCGGTGTTGTCCGCAGCGGTGGGGCTGGTGCTGTTGCGGGGGGCCCTGCCCCTTGTGGAGCCCGTGGCCTTGCAGCAGCTCTCGGGGCCTGCTGCGCTTCACGGGGGAAGTGCCCCTACGAAGGGCCATGTGCAGCCGTCATTTTGATGAAGGGGCTGCCAGTGCATTCCGTCCCTCCCACATCCACAGGGGGCCACCCCAGGTCCGGCCCAGTGGGACCCATGGGGTGTATTATGCCTTTAAACCATCCGCCAGTAAAGAGATTGGGGGCGTGGGGGGGGGGGTGGCGGGGGGCGACTATTTCCAGAAAATCTCAGCTGCCCCCAAAAGGCAGTTGTAGGTGGTGGAGGGACGCTGCAGGGGAGTAAGCAGTGCCTGTGCACATGGACGCAGGGGACACATATGTACGGTGGGACTTTGATTGTGGTATATGATCTGTTGGAATGTATTGATGTTTTCTGTGTTACTCCCCATCAACAGATCGTGATTTAACCAACACTGTTGTCCACACGACGCAGTGAAGCCATGTCCTGCTCTTCATCTTTGATGTGACCCAAATCGGTGACAGCTGAACTCATGTTCCTAGCGCTGGAAATATAATGGTACAACAGTGAGGAACAACACACAAATGTGCAATGGATGATGGCATGGATAATCCATCTAATGCTGTTGCACTCGCACATGCTTCGCTTGTTGTCACCGTGTAAGTATGTGCACCTGTCCCTGTTGCCACACTGCAAAAGGCCAGGGGGCGTACTGTGTGCTGTGCAAAAAAATGGCCTTGTTCCATTACATTTCCCCAATTCGACGTCGGCGCGATATATCCACCCCATGCTGGGTAATAAATTCTTTTTTTTTGGACATTTTTCAGCTTTTTAATCTTTTTGAGCTTTTTGAGTTCAACCACTGCTCTTCCAGCTTTTTGACCTTTTTGAGCTTTTGACTTTTTTGAGCTTTCTGAACTTGTCCACTGCTTTTTGGCTATTTTGGCCTTTTTGACTTTTTGAGCTGTCCACTGCTTTTTGGGCTTTTTGAGCTTTTTGAGCTCTTTGACTTTTGAGCTTGTCCACTGCTTTTTGAGCTTTTTGATCCTGTCTGCTTATTGTGCCTTTTAAGCCTTTTCAGCTTTTTGAGGTTTTTCAGCTTTTTGCTCTCTTTGAGCCTTTTCAGTTTTTTGACCTTTTTGAGCTTTGGAGTTTGTTCCCACTTTTTGGGCGTTTTAATCTTTTTTAACTTTTTGAATTTTTTTGAGCTTTTTCAGGTTTCTGAGCTTTTTGGGCTTTCTGAGCTTCTTGAAAATTTTGTGATTTTTGACGTTTTCCACCACCCTTTGAGCTTTTTGAACTTCTTCAGCCCTTTGATCTTTATGACCTTTTTCAATTTTTTGACATTTTTGAGCTTTATCAGCTTTTTGAGTATTTTCAGCCTTTTCAGGGGTTTGAGCTTTTTTGCGCTTCTTGAGCTTTTGCAGCTTTTTGATATTTTTGGGATTTTTTTGGCCTTTTTGAGCTTTTTGAGCTTTTTGAGTTTTTCCAACTTGTTGTCCGTCCGTCGTGGGTGTCCGTACGTCGCGCCCATCCATCCGTCGCGCCCGTCCGTCAGTCACGGGCTTCCGTCTGTCACGCTTGTCCATGCGTCGTGCCCGTTCGTCCGTTGCGCCCGTCCTTCCGTTGCGCCCGTCCGTCTGTTGCACCCATCCATCCGTTGTGGGCGTTTGTCCATCGCGCCCGTGGATCCTTCACACCCGTCCGTCAGTTGCGCCCGTCCATCCGTTGCGCCCCTCCGTCCGTTGCGTCCGTCTGTCCGTCGCGGGCGTCCGTCCGGCGTGCCCGTCCGTCTGTCGCGCCCGCGTCCTTGACTATGGGAATGCCATGCACGCAGTGCGCACGCAGTGCGAAGTTTTGGATGTCGGCAAATACTCGAACCCTAGTTTTGGCCCCTTTTCACAAGTTTTTGGTTCCGTACCACGGTTTTTTTGGCTTCCCAAGCATTCAAGATGTGGCATATTTGAATTGTCAACCATTTGCCCCTAGAAGAGGCCCATCGACAAAGTGTACACAGCCGACACGACCCGGATCTCGACGTCGTCATTGCCGACACTGCAGCGAGCCTCGTATCCGTAGAGGCGGTTCAATTTGCCCTGCAGAGTACTCTTCCCGACAGAGTACGTGCACCAAGACCTTGGTCGACTTCAAGGTGATTCTCGAACCGAGATGCTCAAGATCATGGATGGGTATTGCCACGTCCTCAACTGCAGAGAAGTCAACGTGGTCATCGTCGCTCGAAGGCTCTCGATCGCCGATACTCGATGGTGGCGAGTCGACACCAAGACCGGACAGTTTTTCTTCGACGATGCTGTTGGTTATAACTACAACCAGAAGTATCGATGGACACTTGGCCAACCCTATGGTATTGACACCTTTCAGTCTTCCCTCTAGTAAACAGGTGACAGGTATTCTTGGGTGAGTATCCTAGCCTTTGTGTGAGCAATGTGCACGCAGTGTGCACGCTCTGTGCACGCAGTGCACACGCAGTGTGCACGCAGTGCAAACACTTAGCCTATCTCTGACTAGCTTTGACTATAGTTGGCTCTCTTTGACTATCTTTGGCTATCTTTAACAATTTTGGGTGTCTTAGGCTCCCTTTGACCATCCTTGGGTATCTTTGACTATGTTTGGCAATCTGTGGAGATATGTCACTATCATTGCCTATATTTTACTCCGTTGGACTATCTTTGACTGTCTTTCCACATTTTTGACTTGATTTGGCTATCTTTGCACCAAGCTTTAGTTAAATGCTGGTCATGTCACCGGTCAAATCAAAAATATACGTATATTTACGAATATTTTCCGAAAACGCCGGATTTAGGGGACCCACCATTGTATATGGATGTATATTGATGTATATTTGTGTTTTTTCATATTCTTGCATTTTTTTGTGAGGTTTTTGGGCTGCATTGTTGTGCATTTTGTGTGTTTCTTGCCATTTTGGGTAGGTGTCCGTGTCGCTTTCCCCTGTTCATTCCGTCCAGCATTGGTGAGCACAATAGTTCTTTGTATATGCCTAGTTACCGTTGGTTTTTAGCAACCACCGTTGTCTATTGATGTTCCTTGGTGCTCAGCGCATTGTTTATGGAAGGTTGTACGCCCCTTGGTTGTGCAACCCACAATTTCCCCCTCTCTTCTCATTTGGGGTGCCTTTTAGACCCTTTTTCCTATCCCAGTCCTTGGGATGGGTGGTGACCTATGGATGCATCCACTTGGCCCAGTTGCACCCGAGGACACCATCCTTGACCTGTGTCGAAGTGTCAGGGCAGAGGTGACCAATTTGGATCATCTATCAAGAATTGTTGAATTAGCGGAACATTAAAATATACAAGGAGCTAGTCACTGGTCAAATGGCCTGACGCCACTGTTTATTTAAGGCTTGCTTTGCACGTCATGGGCCTCCGTTTGTCGCACCCGTCCGTCCATTGCGCCCCTCTGTCCTTCGCGGGCCTCCGTCCGTTTGTCGCGCCTGTCCGTCGCGCTCGTGCGGTTGCGCCCCTCCGTCCGTCGTGCGCCTCCGTCCGTCGCGCCCGTCCATCCGTCGCGCCCGTCCCTCTTTTGCGCCCCTTCGTCCGTCATGGGCGTCCGTCCGTTGCGCTTGTCCGTCCGTCGCCGGCATCTATGCATCGTTCCCGTCCGATCGTCGCGCCCGTCCATCCGTTGCGCCCGTCCGTCCGTCGCGGGTGCCTTTCCGTAGCGCTTGTCCGGCCGTTGCGCCCGTCTGTCCGTCCTGCCCGTCCGTCCGTTGCGGCTGTGCATCCGTTGCGCCCGTCCGTCCCTCGCGCCTGTCCATCTATCGCACCCCTTTGTCCGTCGTGGGCGTCCGTCCATCACTCCCCTTCGTCCATAGTGGGTGTCCATCCGTCGCGCTTGTCCGTCCGTTGCGCTTGTCCGTCTGTCGCACCCGTCCCTCTTTTGCGCCCCTTCGTCCGTCATGGGCGTCGTCCGTCGCGCTTGTCCGTCCGTCGCGGGCGTCTATGCGTCGCGCCCGTCCATTTGTCGCGCCCGTCTGTCCGTTGCGGCTGTGCATCCGTCGCGCCCGTCCGTCCCTCGAGCCTGTCCATCTATCGCGCCCCTTCGTCCGTCGTGGGCGTCCGTCCGTCACGCCCCTTCGTCCATAGTGGATGTCCGTCCGTCGCGCTTGTCTGTCCATCGCGCCCATCCGTCCATCGCGCCCATCCGTCCGTCACGGGCGCCTTTCCGTAGCGCTTGTCTGTCCTTAGTGCCCGTCCGTCCGTGGCGCCTGCCCGTTGGTCGCGCCTGTCCGTGCGTCGCGCCCCTTCGTCCATCGCGCCCGTCCCTCCGTCGCGGGCGTCGGTCTGTCGCGCCCGCCTGTCTGATGCGGGCGCTTTTCTGTAGCGCTTGTCCGGCCGTGGCGCCCATCCGTCCATAGCGCCCGTCCGTCCATTGCGCCCGTCCGTCCGTCGCGCCCGTATGTCCGTCGCGCCTGTCCATCTGGAGTGCCCGTCCGTCCGTTGCGGGCTTCCATCCGTCACGCCTGTCCATCCGTTGCGCCCGTCCGTATGCCACGCCCGTCCGTCCGTCCGTTGCGCCCGTCCGTCCGTTGCGCCTGTCCGTCCATCACGCACCTCCGTCCGTCGCGCCTGTTCGTCCGTTGCGGGTGTCCGTCCGTCCGTCCGTCTGTCGTGCCCGTCTGTCTGTCGCGGCCGTCCGTCCGTTGCGGGCGTCCGTCCGTCGTGCCCGTCCGTCTATCGCGCCCGTCCGTCTGTTGCACCCATCGGTCCGTTGCGTCCGTCCGTCCGTCGCGGGTGCCCATCCTTCGTACCTATCTTTGACGATCCTTGTCTATGTTTTACTAACTTTCACTAGCTTTGGCTATCTCTGATTGTTGTTGACTATCTTTGACTAGTTTTTACTAGCTTTGGATATCTTTGGCTATCCTTGACTATCTTTGACTAGCTTGGACTATAGTTGGCTCTCTTTGACTATCTTTGGCTATTTTTGACAATTTTTGGGTGTCTTAGGCTACCTTTGACCATCCTTGGGTATCTTTGACTATGTTTGGCAATCTTTGGCGATATGTCACTATCGTTGGCTATATTGTACTCCTTTGGACTATCTTTGACTGTCTTTCCATATTTTTGACTCGATTTGGCTATCTTTCCATGTCATGGGCCTCCGTCTGTCGCGCCCATCCGTCCGTTGCGCCCGTCCGTTCGTCGCGCCTGTCCGTCCGTTACGCCCGTGCGGTTGCGCCTCTCTGTCCGTCGCGGGCTTCCGTCCGTTGCGCCCGTCCATCCGTCGCGCCCGTCCCTCTTTCGCGCCCCTTCGTCCGTCGTGGGCGTCCGTCCGTGGCGCTTGTCCGTCCGTCGCGGGCGTCTATGCGTCGCGCCTGTCTCTTCGTCGCGCCTGTCCGTTCGTTGCGCTTGCCGGTTCGCCGCGCCCGTCCATCCGTCGCGCCTGTCCATGTGTCGCGGGCGTCCGTCCGTCGGGCCCGTCTGTCCGTCGCGCCCCTTCGTCCGTCGTGGGCGTCCGTCTGTCACGCCCCTTTGTCCATAGTGGCAGTCCGTCCATCGCGCTTGTCCGTCCGTTGCGCCCGTCCGTCCGTCATGGGCGCCTTTCCGTAGCGCTTGTCCGGCCATCGCGCCCGTCCGTCCGTCGCGCCCGTCCGTCCCTCCTGGAAGGAGTGGAATCCGACGCGAGGGGCATCTTGGCACCAAGGTGCAAGATGGGGATTGCCATGAACAATATGACACGCTAGATGCAGCTTGATCTTGACTGACTGTATGGGGTACTATCAGAGGAAGAAGCAAGTGTTCCACAGATGGTATCCATGGGGGCGGTCACAGCTACAGTACCCCAACACCCAAAAGACGATGGCACCACAGGCAGCCTAGGATGAATGGCAAGGGCAAGTAACAGGTATCCGGCACCAATCTACCAAGAGACTACGAAAGTGCAAGGTGAAGGAAGAAGTCCGATAAACGCTGTGCAGCTACTGGCTCGGCATGAGTGAGGAGTGGTCATCATGTACAACAACATGGACTGCTAGCCACAAAGCGCGACCGAGGGAGGTGACTGGCCTTGAGCCCCCGGATCAGGCGGTACCAAAACGGAGGAGGATGCGATAGGATAGCATAGGTAGTGCAACGAGTGTAAGGTGTGAGACACCACAACGGTGCGAGGAACGGGTGAGGTTGTGTGCTAGGGCGGCCTAGAGGCAAGAGGAACCTCTGTGGCCTTTCGGGCGGCAAATTTTGCAATCATGGAGCAGTCTAATGTTGTTGGGTCGCAAGTGGCTGCATACCACCCAAGCTCACCGTATCGGGTAGGCGTTTTGAAGGAGGCTGCTATAGCACATGCGCAGTGCCTTGGAGTGGGCTACGACCAACGAGAGCTGCGTGAGTTTTGGGCTGCAGCAGTTGGCACACGCCTGGACCCGACGACGGTGGTGGTGGACCTACCGGGCGATTTCGGGATTGCCTGGTGGCTATGACTATGTTGCCGCATCTGCGCATACTGGACGCACTGTGCAACCAACTGTCGCATGGACACTGAACGAGTGCTATGACCGTGGTGAATGTGGGGTGGTCAGTGATCCAGTATGGCAGTGAGCAAGATACCCGCGAGGGACGGACGGGCGCGACACATAGACGCCCGCAACGGACGCACGGAACGACGGACGGACGGGCGCAAAGGACAGACGGGCGCAATGGACAGACAGGCGCGACGGACGGACGCCCGCGATGGATGGACAGGCGCGATGATCCGGTACGCCGCTATTGGCACCTGGTTGCCCGGTTCATGTAATGTTGCCCATTGTGGTCGAAGTATCCGGCAAAATTGCATTCACAAGTCCAATGCCCCCGCCGCTTGCAATTTTGCAGATGCTAGCATGGCCAACAGCTTCACCTTTTTCTTCCTCGTCATTTCCCCGACCATATACATTTACATCCTGTTTTGACCTGTCGCAGCTGTGTCGTGGTTTCACGATGCCTGGGGCCCATGTGGGCCGCCTTTGTCCGGTGGGTGCGTTTTTGTGGGTAGCAGTGCACTTGCTCTTGGAGATTTTTCTTTGTCACATTGGGTGTAGCCTTCCGCGCCATAAGCGCTCCATACCATGCGGAACCTACACTGTTCTCCTGCCACTCTGGATCCTTAGGCATCATGGGTAGTAGTAGGGCCTAAGACACCCAAGAATTGTCAAAGATAGCCAAAGATAGTCAATGATAGCCAACTATAGTCAAAGCTAGTCAAAGATAGTCAAAGATAGTCAAAGATAGCCATTACCAGTTAAAGATAGGCAAAGCTAGCCAAAGCTAGTGAAAGCTAGTCAAAGATAGTCAACGACAGTCAAAGATACTCAAAGCTGGTGAAATATAGTCAAAGATTGTCAAAGATGGCTACATATTCCCAAACATCGTCCAAGATAGCCAAGGATGGTCAAAGATAGCCTAAGACACCCAAAAATTGTCAAAGATAGCCAAAGATAGTCAATGATAGCCAACTATAGTCAAGGCTAGTCAAAGATAGTCAAGGATAGTCAAGGATAGTCAAAGATTGCCAGGGCCAGTAAAAGATAGGCAAAGCTAGCCAAAGCTAGTGAAAGCTAGTCAAAGATAGTCAACGACAATCAAAGATACTCAAAGCTAGTGAAATATAGTCAAAGATTGTCAAAGATCGCCACAGATTCCCAAATATCGTCAAAGATAGCCAAAGATGGCCAAAGAGAGCCAACTGTAGTCAAAGCTAGTCAAAGATAGTCAAAGATAGTCAAAGATAGCCAAAGCCAGTAAAAGCTAGTCAAAGCTGGCCAAAGCTAGTAAAAGCTAGTCAAAGATAGTCAACGACAACCAAAGATAGCCAGAGCTAGTGAAATATAGTCAAATCCGGTCAAAGATTGTCAAAGATAGCCAAAGATAGGCAAAGATAGCCAAATAGAGTCAAGAATAGTCGAAGATAGTCAAAGAAAGTCAAACAGAGTAAAATAGTCATAGGTCATAGGGGGCGCCTTAAGTGCAGTGCGTGCACAGTGCAACTATTTGGGCGTCTTGCCATACTAGAGACCCATGCTTTGAGATACTACGGACATCATTGTTGCCCCGTTGCGTAGGTTTTGATGCTTTTTGCACGTTGGGGATATGGCATTTTTGGATTTTCACCCAATTTCACACATTTCCACCCCTTTTCAAACTTTTTTGCTCATCTCCACCACATCCACTCTTTTCTAAGAGGGAGCATTAGGCGTGCGTAGGGCATGTTTTTTGGCTATTTCCAATCCCTACCCCTATGGGATCCCTCAGAAGGCGGCAGTTCTGAGGGGTGATGTAGCCAACCTTCCGGTGCTATTGAGGAAACCGGGCCAATTATCCAATCCACGCTTTGTTGCGTGGCCCCTTGAGTTGGGGTTAGGGACTCTCAATCCACGCTTTGTTGCATGGCCCCTTGAGTTGGGGTTAGGGACTCTCAATCCTTAGTTTATGGATATAAACTATAGTTTAGGACCCCGACTGTGTTGCTTAGTGTGTTCTTTGCACTGATGGTTGGGTCTGACGCAAATGGGGGTACGGGACAAGGGGGGGCCAGTCCAGCAACAAGCGCGTCATCAGCAGAAGTGGTCCAGGACCAGAGAGCCGCAGACATGATCACTGAGGCGGTGGACCAGGTGCGGTCTGACTGGAAGAAGTGGGCAGCAGGGCCGTACAGGGTATTACTCCAGAGCGAAGCCTACAAGATGAACGTGGCGGAATGGGAAATCGGCATGCACGAGTGGCTGGCGGTGGAGGACGTGTCGGACGAGATGCTGCAGCAGTTCATGGATGCGGTCGGAGGAGATTTCACCGACAAGGCGGATTTGATCAAGGCAATGGGAGTGTATCACGGCCGGAGCACATGCGACCCGATTTCGACGCGGGAATCTTCGTCAAAGATGCATACGCCATCGTGGAAGCAGATCAAACGCCCGACAAACAACGGATAGCGGAACTGGAGGCGAAGCTGGCCAGGGCCACCCTCGAGATGGAGAAGGCAAAAGCGCGGGCAGCCCCGGCGCTCACCGACGAGGAGATAGCGAAAATGCTGGGCAGGGCGTTGCCATACCAGTGGATGACCACGCTGGCATCCGCGGTGGCAGAGCTGCAGACCAGACCTTTGAATGCGGAAAACTGGCGGGAGGACAAGTTCGTGTTGGCGGTATGGAACGTGCTACACCAGGAAATCCTGGCGAAGCAAAATGGTAGGGCGACGGTCCAGCAGCACAACGCGCAGACCCCGCAGACACCCAAGCAACAGACGGGAGCTAATGGCGAAGGACGGCCTGCCAAGCCGGGCAGGTGCTTCCGGTGTGGCGAAGACGGGCACTGGGCCGCGGACTGCGGCAAGAAGGGGTCCACTGGAGGTTTCCAGCAGATCGGCGACACCAGGCTCTGGGTGTCGGCGAAAGGAGTGGCGTACGACACCAGCAAGCCGCCCCCCACGCCGTGCATAAAATGTGGCCATATGCACTGGTCCAAGGACCCCTGCCCGGCAGGGGAGGGCCAGTGAAGGTGCGGGGGGGGCCGGAGGTCCCCACTGGGGCCCCCACAGTCCGCGATGCATGGGAGGCATTACAGCATGTCCGGAGGCTCACGCACACCGACTTAGGGTCGAGCACGGGAGCGACAGCCATCCGGGTCATGGAACCCGGGTCAGTGGACACGTACACCAGCGCGCTGCGACAAGCACTGCTGGCCAGCACACCAGACGAGCTCTTGGTGGACGCCGTGGAGAGGAGGCTCAATGCCTTGGCAGCCAAGCGAAAGAGCGGGTCAAGCGCGACAGCGCTCATCTCAGGGGTGCGACTACTGGAAAAGCTACGCATCATCCAAGCGGTGGTTACCGAGGTCCACTGGATGCAAGCCAGGGCGATTGGTAAAGGATGGGCGCGCAGGGCACAGCCTAAGCCGGTCGCCACATGGGACCACGTCGAGACGATCACCACCAGCCGGGGCCACTGGGCCTAGGGCCGGCTGGTGTTCCTGGCCATTTGCAGCATCGTGTACCTCTGGAGGGTGGGCGACGCGGCCAGCGTCACGTGGGAGTGGATATCCGTGCCAGGGTTCGTTACATTCTGGGACGAAAAGCGCAACAAGAAAGTCACCACATACGCCCTCTCGCCTTTTCTTGAGGCATGGAGGGCATATCTCTGGAAACACAGACCTGGACATGTGCAGGTACGACAGCCGCTGGTCCCAGGAGGAAGGTCGGTGCTACAAACGGTGCTCCAGCAAGTGGTGCAACATCGGGACCTCCCAAAAGCTGCCTGGCACGGCCTCAAGAAGCTGGGGGCCGTGTCCTGGGGGCATCAAGGCGGAAAGTTGCGAGGGTTGCAAGTCTGGGGCCGCTGGTGGTCACAGGCCCAGCCCAGACATTACTGGAAGACACCGCGAGGATGGTCACTACCAGCAGAAGTCCACGTGCCATGGCCGGTGGGGAACAGCGGATGGTTGGCCAGAGATGTGGAGGGGCGACTGGTCCAACCCAAGTCACTCTGGCCCGCGGATGCATGGTCGCCAGTGCCGAAGATCCTAGCAGCCATGTTCTCTAGGGGGGACAGGGACGACCCCGGACCACCGGGAGACGACTCTGACACCTCCAGCGCCTGCACGTCAGATGAGGGGCCAGATGCGGCAGACGAGGAAACGCCAACGACAGAGCCGGTGGAGCTGCTGGAGAAATTCGATGATGTTGCTCAAGGAGCGGAGGGACCGAAGGTCACGGAGGGTGTGGGTGCTGAGGCTGAGAACACCGAGGTGGAGCCAGCTCCTGATGACCCTGCTACTGCAGCAAGCGACAGCAGACCTGCTGAGGAGCATGTGGTACACGTTGTGGTCGATGACTCGGATGATGGTGGTGACCCAGTTAGTGATTTGGGGACAGACGCTGCGACGCCGGCGGCGACGGACGACACGCCAGCCCGACACAAGCGGCAACGCGATGGTGACGACCTGCCTGACAGCGCCAAGCGGGCGTGCAGGAGAGAACGTGAAGGTGGAGGCGAGCTTGATATGCGGGAACCCGAATCCGACACAGCCCCACACTTTGGGTATGTGGTCACGGCGACTCGGCGAGGTCCACAGTACCAGCTGTGGAGACCTGTGCAGGTGCACCGCGCTGGCCCAGATGAAGTGTCCGGAATGCGAGGCTCTGGTGACGGACCACTGGCTACAGGCCTCCAAGAAGGTGGCGGAGACGATCCGGGTGAAGGAGCAGACGGTGAGGGACCTGCTGAGGGACTACATGATGACTACTATGTGCCGATGGAACGAGGAGGCGGGGCCAGTCAGCCGTCACCTGGGAGCGGTTCTGCATGAGCTGGCCACCAATGTGGAAGCGGCCACGGACATCTCACCGCCGGACATCAGCACGTCATCCTCGCGGAGACACCGGTCTAAGTTGGTGGTGCCAGTAGAGGTGGCCGAGAAGGGCCTGGGGGACACGGGGGCCATTGACATACCGGACAGTGTCTGGGATGCCATGGCTCCGGCTAATTTCCTGTGGGCCTCTGAGGGCACCCCCCCCCAACCATTTTCATCGGACCCGCCGTTGGTTGCACTTGTTCACACCCTGTTGGGGCAACAGCTTGTTGCGGTTTCCCCGTCGCAAAAACCGCCGAATGCAAGGGCGTATGTCCAGCACAAGAATGAGCACAAGTGCTCCCTGATCTTACCCATGTTGGACCCGAATGCCCGCTGTGTGGACCCCCTACCATTTAAATTGCCCACATTGGATGGGCTGGCACACCTGCTGCAATTGTGCGCACTACGTGGGGAGCAATTGTTTTACTGCACCCTTGATATAAGCAACCACTTCTGGAGCTGTCGACTGCCCCCACCGCAGCGCGACAGCATCAGGGTGGGGGTGGGGGGGGCGGGTGTACGCACTGCAGTCCCTGCCATTCGGTTGGAAGCACAGTCCCTCCATGGCGCAAGCCATTTTGGCAGCTTTCCTTGTAGAATATTTCCCAGGGTCGGTGGTCCTGATCCAATATGCAGATGATGTGTTGGTGGCAGGCAGGCACTCCAGCTCGGTCCGTCAGCAGGCACTGCGTACGAAGGCGGATTTAGAAAAGGCCGGTTGGGTGGTCAGCCCGAAGTCCTCCCTGGACCCCACCGACCGCGTAAAGTGGATGGGTAAGGTGGTCGGGGGAGACCAGGGAGGGGTGCACAATGCCCCAGCGCTGCAAGCACACCTCGTCTGCTGTTGGCTTAGACTAGCCACCACCGGATATTCGGACAAAGCGCTGAGGCGCATGCTGGGGAAACTACAGTGGGCACTGCGGCCGGGGAGGGGGGCACAGCCTTTCCTGGCTGGCGCGTACCGTTGGCTCAACCAGGGACCCAGTACTGCGAAGTGTACACCACCCAAGGTCCTGCGGGGCCTCCTGGAAGGCATTGCATGTGCTTTGGTCCCATGGGTGCCCCACGGCACCCTGGGATCAACTGATACGTTCTACTGCGACGCGGCCCGACAGGGCCAGAATTATTATGTTGGCATCTGGGGGGATTCACTGGGGATGCGTATTAAGAGGCTGCCTGATTGGGTAGCTACACAGCAAGCAGCGGAGCTGGCAGGTATTGTAGAGACAGTGCGCACGGGGGCATACAGACGGGTGCAGTTCCTGCGAATCTATGGTGACAACATGTCATCGTTGTTTTTTGCCATGAAGGGCAGAGCAGCCACGGCCTGTGATGCACAAAACAGGCTGCTGCGCCAGCTGCAGCACACTTTGCGTTGGTCTGGGGCGGTGGTTGAACTGCTGTGGGTCAAGGGAGAGTTGAACCCAGCGGATGTTCCATCCCGCTGGAGATCTTATGACTCTCCTGACGACATGCTTGTAGCAGCACTATGCACACAGGCACGTTTGGACCAGGCCCGCGTGCACACACCCCTGCATGTGGGGACAGTGCGATACAAAGGCTGAGGGGGGGGGGGGGGGGGGGCACAGGCGCAGGAGACCCCACGGCGGCCGCAAGGGCAACGCGTGGGAGCCACCCGGTTTTCGAGGTAAGCCAGCGCCACCCTGCCCTACTCCCCCGTGCCCTCTCCACAGTCTTTCTTGAGACAGGGGGGGGGGGGGGACCCGCACAGCGTATTCATCGGGTAGGGGCATGGACCTGAACCCCGAGTTGTTGTCAGCAATGGATAGGCTGTGTGTTGGACTTGTGGTGCAGTGCATGTCTCAGTGCAGGGTGCATAACCTAAACCACGCTTTGCTGCGTGGCCCCTTGAGTTGGGGTTAGGGACTCTCAATCCACGCTTTGTTGCGTGGCCCCTTGAGTTGGGGTTAGGGACTCTCAATCCACGCTTTGTTGCATGGCCCCTTGAGTTGGGGTTAGGGACTCTCAATCCACGCTTTGTTGCGTGGCCCCTTGAGTTGGGGTTGTCCTGTTTAATCCTAAATACGCCGGGTGCGTATATAAGTTACTGTTGCCATTGATAGTCTTGGTAACATCGTTTGGATTTGTCCGTTGGCCCCCGGGACATCGGCGGATGTTCTCATTTGGGATTGCGAAGGGCCGAAAAGGAGCAAGGGGCATTATATGGATTATGAGATTGGCTCCATGGATGGTGCATACAAGGGGCGCCTCCATGTGGCATGGCCATTTATCGGTCGAAAGACGTTGACCGAGCGACAAAAGGAGTACACTGATGTTCATGGTTTCTTGTTTGCATGCATGTGGCACTGGGGCATCGTAAGGAACATACGGAGGGGATCTGGTACGGAGTTGCATGAGTACATGCATGTACTCTTGCATTTGCAGCAATTTTCGATTCGAAGACAAGTACGGTACCCTCCATAAGGTCCGTGGGAACACGTACCTGCACATGTATCGACCGCACCTACACAAGAGGACAATGATGATGAGGATGTTGTGGGTGATGATGGGGAAGTATGTGCCCTTTGTTGCACCAAGTCTGACCTTGAAAAGCTGTCCATGTGTGACAAGTGTGAACTGCAATATTGTACGGATTGCATGGACACACACACATGTGACAATGTGACATTTCTTTAATTCTGGAACTGTGTCATGTTGTGCACACAAGTTGCGTATTCTCAATTTGTACTTAATTGACAATGGAACAAAAAGACAGTTGTGTGTTGTTGAGGGTGGCAACCAATGCGCTGTTCATGGTTTTTCCAGTTGTGCACAATGTGTGTTATGTGAAGGGAAGGTAGTTTGCAACTTTCTTGAGCTGGGGCAGTTTGGGTCACCTACTTCTAAGGGCGTTTCCAAGGGGTGTGCTTGGGGGCTCTTCGGGGGGAACATAGTCTAAAAGTAGCGCGGAGTGTGCGCGCAGTGCAAGGATTCCCCCATAGATCGGCAAAAATTGCCAAACATAGTCAAAGATAGTCAAAGATAGCCAAAGATAGCCAAAGCTAGCTAGTAAAAGCTAGTCAAAGATAGTCAACGACAGTCAGAGATAGCCAAAGCTAGTGAAAGCCAGGAAAAGATAGACAAAGATCGTCAAAGATATGTGCGATAGACGGACGGGCGCGACGGACGGACGGGCGCAACGGACGGATGCCCGCGACGGACGGAGGGGCGTGATGGACGGACGGCTGCAACGGACTGACGGGCGCGACGAACAGACGGCCGCGACGGATGGATGGGCACGACGGATGGATGGGCACGACGGACGGGCGTGACGGACACACGGGCACGACAGACGGAGGCCCGCGATGTGGGGACGAGCGCGACGGACGGACAAGCGCTACGGACAGGCGCCCGCGACGGACGGACGGGCGCGACGCATATCCGCCCGCGATGGACGGACGGGCGCGACGGACGGACGCCCACTCTGGAGGAAGGGGCGTGACGGACGGACACCCACGATGGACGGAGTGGCGCGACCGCACGGGCGCGACCGAAGTTTTCCATAAAAACTGAGGTTTTGGGAGGGGGGGGGGTACAGTGGCAGTGGCAGTGGCAGAGACTGAGGCTGACCGCCCCCCCCCCCCCTGTGCTTCCCAGTTGATGCTTTTCTTCTGACTGTGCTTTCGGGGGGACTACTACCATGCCGGGGGATACATCGAATGGGTCATCGGACGCGGCTGGTGGGGAGAGCCGGGGGGCAAAGCGGGCCAGGCTGGCTTTCAACCGGGACGACATGGACCTGGACCCCGTCAAGACCCCCGAGTACGCACGCTGGGAGCGGTGGCGAGATCACGCTGCGGCTACCGCGTACGGGTTCCTGGAGAGCGCGGAGGCCGGCATCATGGCTGCCCGGTACCAGGAGCGGCTGATGGAGGATGGCCTATCCGTGGCGGGCGTTGATCGAGCGGTGGAGTGGGCCGGCGGCGGGCTGGACGCCCCGACGGCCCTCATATACATGGCCCTCTTTGAGCGATCCACGGACCTGCGGCTCGACGTTGAGGCGGCTGCTTGGAAGGCGGTGCCGCAGCCCAGCCCGCCTGCCCGGGAGCAGGCAGAGGAGACGCCGAAAGACCAGCCGCAGGAGCCGCAGGAGTCCCCGGAGCAGGCGGAGATACGACGGCTGGAGGCTCGCATCCGGGAGCTCCAGCTACCAAAGGTACCACCCCTATCCGAGGGAGAACTAGCCAAGATAACCGCGGGGCAACTTCCCTGGCTCTGGCAGCAGGAGCTCGTCCAGGCCCTGAGCACCTGGCTCAAAGCGGAAGACCCCGTTGGGAGGGGCAATGCGGTTGTGGAAGCGGTGTGGAAGGTGGTCTACAGGGACTGCCAGCCTACGCCCACCCACCCGGCTGGGGCGGCGGCGCGGCCGGCGCCACAGGGGTGGTTCGCCCAGGCCCAGCAGCCTACGCCGAGTCAGACCCAGGCGCAGACCCAGGCGCAGACCCAGACTCAGGCGCCGGCTCAGGCGCAGGCCCCGGCCCCTGCCCTCCCTGGGGCATGCTTCCGCTGTGGCATGCACGGACACTGGGCCAGGGACTGTGCCAGTGGTACCCAGGGGCGGGCCCCCTCAGTCGCCGGTTCCGTCGCGGGCTCGTACCGGGGGGGGGTTCAGTACCGTGGGTAGCCAGAGCCTGTACACAGCGCACAGCACGGGCCGCACCTATGACGCGACTGGACCCCCCCCGTACCCATGTTTTCGGTGTGGCCGCAACCACTGGGCCGTGGGCGGGCCGTGCCCGGCGCCGCCTGCCCAAGCCCCCCCGCCCTTTCCGGCCGGGCCGGCCCCAGCGCCGGCCAGCTGCTGAAGAACCTGGCCCCAGCGCCAGGGATGGGCCCGCCGACGAGGGGGGCGCCAATGACGAGGGGGGCGGGGCACTCGGCCTCCGATACGCGGGGTCGGCAGTGGACAGCCTATGGTGGGGCAACTACATGGAGGAGCCCCTCGCGCTGGCCATCCGGCGGTGGTCCCCTGGAACCGTGGAGCGGTGGACAGCAATCCTCAGGGATGTGGGCCGATTCGCGGCGCACTGGCCCGAGCTGGACGCGGTGGGGGCACTGTCCCAGTACCTCGTCCGACGCGCCGCCTTGGGCCAGCAGCCTGGGACACTGCGAGGCGTCATATCAGCCCTTCGCCTGGCGGAGAAGCTGGGATGCATACGACCCACGGTGCGGCCCGTGCACTGGCTCATGGCACGAGGTGCCGCCACCACCACTGCCGCGCCACGACCCACCCAAGTATGGGCCGAGCTGGTCACCCTCCGGCTCATGGCCCGGAGCATCAGGACCACCCTCGACTGGTTCTGCCTGGGCCTTGCCGTCATCTCCTTCGCCACTCTCCTCAGGGTGGGTGAAGCAGCCAGCATACGGCCCGTGGACTTGCGAAAGCGGTGCGTGCTGGGGTTCTTCGACGACAAGAAGGACGACGACTGGGTCACGGTACGGCTGGGAGCGTGGCCCGAAGCATGGCGCGCGGCGATGGCAGCCCACCCGTGGGTGTCCAGCAGGCCCGCGTCAGTGCCGCTTATGGCTGCCGCGTTCGACCTCCAGGCGGCGATCCATGGCTTGCTGGCTGCCACGGGGTGGGAATCCATGGGGTGGCACGCGTGGAGACGCGGAGGAGCTGCGGCCATGCGGGCGTTCGGCGCGGCCGTCGCCAGCATCGCGGTGGCTGGCCGATGGGACAACGAAGCGGAGGCGCACAGGTATGCCAGCGCGCCCCCTGGATGGGAGTTCTTCCTGCCCGACAGCGTGCCCTGGCCAACGCCGGGATTTGGGGTCGAGATCCGGCCGGTCCACGCGTACCAGCTCTGGGCGCTCGGCACGCTTGGGCCCCGCGGCCCCGACGGGACGGACGCCGCCCCTGCCCCACCCGATGTCCGCGCTGGGAACCATGGCGGCCAAGGGGCCGGCCTGCGTGGCGATTCCGACATGCAGGAGACCATCAAACTGGGCTCCTCCAGTGACGAGTCGCCCGGCACGGTGGCACGCAGGGCCGCCAGACACCCCCGCGAAGGCCACAAGGCCTACGTGCACCGAACCGTGGCCCGCGGCCGGTCGGCACCCGCAGCGCGGGCACCGCGGGCTGAGCCCGCCCCAAAGCCCCGGGCCAAGCAGGCCGCAAATGGAGCGGCCGACCGCCGAACCGCAGCCCCCCGTTCCGCGGCTGTGCCCCGAGTCACGCCAGCAAGGGCGAGCACCAGAGGCACCCAGGCACCCGGCGGGGCGCCGGCGAGACGGCGCAGCGGAGCGGCTGGAGATGCAGCTGGCAGTTGCCCGGTGCGCCAGGTGCGGCCTCGACTGGAACGACCACCTGGAGGCGGCGGCGCACCACATGGGGCGCAGCCTGAAGGCCCCTGCTGACAATGTCCTGCCCCTCTTGCAGGCGTGGTGGGCAGAGTCCATCAAGTGGGCTGTGGATCGCCCGGCGTGGAAGGAGAGGGCAGCGGCCGCGGACCTGGCGCTGGCGGAGGAGGCGCTGCACCTCCTGGCGGGGGGCGAGATCCCGCTCGATGGGGGCTCCTCGACCCGCCTGAACGACCAGTCGCGCGTCACTGTGGAGCTCGCGGCGCGTGGGCTGGGGGACGCGGGGCGCGTACAAGTCCCGCCGCACGTCTGGAAGGACTGGGCTGACCCGGAGTTTGGCAGGGCGGGGGGGCGTGTCCACCCCCTCCCCCCCTCCCGGTGCCCACGGGTGGCAGCCCTCCTCTCTACCCTCGCGTCCCAGGGCCTGGTCAGCGTGGTGGGGGGGGATGCGAATGCGGAGGTTTTCGTCAAGTGGAAATCAGAGCGCAAATGCGCCCTGATTGTGAACATGAAGATGTTCAACCGGGGATGCAAGTACAAGGCCCGTCCCTTCAAGCTGCCGTCGCTGGAAGGCCTGGCCATCCTCCTCAGGGACCTGGGGGGTAGGGTGGGTGGGGCAGGGGGGGGGGGGCTGTGGGGCACCAAGCTGGACATAGCTAACTGCTATTGGAGTGTGGAGCTCCCCCCCCCCCTGGCAAACACCATCCGGGTGGCGGCCCAGGGGCACAGGTATGCTTTTCTGCGGGTGCCTTTTGGCTGGCACCAGGCGCCTGGGCTGGTCCAGGCCCTTATTTCCGACCTGCTGCGGGACCTGGGGAAGGGGGGGGTGGTGGTGGTACAGTACCTGGACGACATCCTTTTCGTCGGTTATGATCCAGGGGAGGTGACCACTGTCACCGACAGTGCGGCACGCCTCCTGCGACAGGCGGGCTTCCTCATCAGTGACAAGTCCGTCTTCACGCCGCAGCGCTCCTTGCGGTGGATGGGCAAGGATGTGGACCTTGCAGGGTGCAGGGTGGCGCCGGCGGCATCGGCGGTGGCGGCAGTGGTGGCGGCATGGGTGAAGCTGGCCCTCAGGCCATACACCTATGTCGCCCTGAGGCGGCTACTAGGGAAGATAGGGTGGTTGGGTCGCCCAGGGAACCTGGGGGGGTGCTTTCTGGCGGGTGCCCGGTCATGGCTGCGCTGGGGCCCGCGCTGGGCCTGGCGCACACCGGCGGCAGTGGTGCGCGGTCTCTGCGAAGCCATAGCCCAGTGCTACCGGGGCTGGGAGCCGGACACCACCGCAGGGGGGCCAGCAGTGCGCGTGTTTGTGGACGCGGCCAGGTGTGCCCTTACCACGGGGAATGACCCGTCCTACTGCGTCGGCTCCTGGGGACCGGGGGGGGCGGATCTGTCGCTGTGCCCGGCGTGGGTGACCACGCAGCAGGCGGCTGAGCTGTGGGGGACGCTGGTGGCGCTGGACGATGCGCAGGCGCGACGAGCGCGGCGCCTGGTGCTCGTGGGGGACAACATGGGGGCGCTGGCCCAGCTCCTTTGGGGGAGGGCGGGGGCAGGCAAGGTCCAGCAGCAGCGCATACTGCGGAGAATAGCCCACCGCCTCCGCTGGACGGGACTGCAGCTGACCCTCTGCTGGGTACAGTCCGCACTAAATCCGGCGGACTCCATCAGCCGAGCATGGGACGGGAGGGGGGGCAGGGCAGCAGTGATCGAGGCGGCGGCAAAAGAGCGCCTGTGGGTGAGCTCGCCGCAATGGGCAGCGTGGGGGGCTATTGCAGACCGCGACAAGGCGGTGCGACCGTGCACGGTCCCCCTTCCTGTCTGGTTGGGGGGATGACAGTCAAAATTTTTATCCCAGGGGGCCTGCAAATACAGTAGCTGTCCATGTCCAGTGCGCAGTGCAGAGGGGTGCAGGGCAGTGCAGGGCGGTGCAGGGCAGGGCGTGCACATGCCAAAACCGAAGTTTTCCATAAAAACTGAGGTTTTGGGAGGGGGGGGGGTACAGTGGCAGTGGCAGTGGCAGAGACTGAGGCTGACCGCCCCCCCCCCCCCTGTGCTTCCCAGTTGATGCTTTTCTTCTGACTGTGCTTTCGGGGGGACTACTCGCCCGGGAGGTGTTGTACTACGCACTATGTGGCGCTATAAGCGCGGCCAAAGGCCATCATCGTGCCCCCAGGGGGCCTGCAAATACAGTAGCTGTCCATGTCCAGTGCGCAGTGCAGAGGGGTGCAGGGCAGTGCACGGCGGTGCAGGGCAGGGCGTGCACATGCCAAAACGGACGGACGGGCGCGACGAACGGATGCCTGCCTCACGGCTTTCTATTGTTTGTAAAGCTCACATGTCCTCTCATGTTGTCACCTTCTGAGGTCCCATGCATTTTTGGGCACATGCTTTATCATCCCACCTCTCCAGCCATGTCAAGGCTGCTTACGCAGGCAATGATGTTGGTGCACGCCATCTAGCCCCATAGGCACAAAGGGCTCCGTGGCTCCACCGCCCTGTCGTTCACTAGCTCACTGAACCACTGACCGCCTCACCCTAACCATGGTCATATGTCTCATTTACCATCCCAGCGACATTAGGCGCCCCAATGGGATCCCAGTATATCCCACCCCACTTGCAAGATACAACGTGCCTCCACAGATGATGGTTCCGGCGTCCCATCGTGTCCGTCCGTCGCCCCCATCCGTCTGTCGCGCCCGTCCGTCCTGCGCAGGAGGTAGTGAACAGAGCAGTTTCCCAGGTGAGGCGAGGTGAGGCTCGGAAACATGGTGCATGTGGAACCCTCGTTCGTACTACATGCCCTACTTCTTGACCCAGGCTGTTGCCTGAGAGCTCATACTGTACTCATCGGAACTGTTGAACTTGTTGAGCCAGCGAAAATAAAATAAATGGTTGAGCAACTGGCCATTCTTGCCTGCATGCTGTGTGCAAACCTGTTGGGATGGCAGGGTGCGCAATTGGATGTTGCTCCCCCCCCCCAAAAAAAAAATACTTTCTGGCATGTTAGATCTCAGATCCGACTCGCTCGCTCTGTTCATTTTGTTCCTTTCACAACTCAGTGCAATGCTGCTGTAACATCCCCTGTATGGTCCTGGCCAAGCGGCGCATGTGCAAGTTGCTGGCATGCATTGTTTTCGGGCAGTGCCTTGCACTCTTGAACTGTGCCACTGCTGTGTTCTCAACGCTACTGGCAGACCGCGGCGTCCACATTCCCACAACACAGTCGTTCCTCAATTACTTCCTACTGCTGGTGGTCTACGGCCCCGTTCTGTGGTGCCACAGAGGTGTGGGTCTGTGTGCTCTGTGCTTTGCAACCGGAGCATCATATTCGAGAAAGCAGTAGAGTAGTTCCCACCCCCTGAGGCCCAACCCATTCTCAGAGAAACATTCCGCAGGAGTGGCAGGCGCCCAAGTTGTCGCGCCATGGCACAGGACATCTGGCATTCTCTGGCTGCATGGTTGTGTTGTGTTTGCCCCAAGTCTGTTGTCTGGAGTTCCGTGTACACACATTTTTTTTGGCCTCTGACCCACCCACCCAACCCCCACCCACCCCGGTATAGTATCAACCAGCCACTAAGCAATGGCCTGGGCCGCCTGCCCATGTGCCAGAGTGGGGAGGAGCGAGAAAGAGGGTGTGGCTGCACAGCATTCACCTCATTGATACTCCCATGACTTGCAGCCACGGGGAACGTGTCCATTGAGGCGCCTTTGGTGCCCATACACGCGTTGGAACGGAGGTGGGGTGGGGGCGTGGGGGTTTTTGGACCCTTTTCTGGGGTCTGTGGGGAGGGGGGGGGGGCTCCTCCTTGCCAACAGGACTAAACATATTTGGTGCCGAAGGCGCTGGAAAATTCTTTTGCATAAAAAATGCCCATACTTGGTTGACCCTCCTCTTTGTCAACAAAGGACACAGTGCAAGGTAGACTCAAAGCAACAAATTTGTGGCAAAATCTGTGCCGAACATGAGAGGGCTGCGGCCGACGCAAGTGACGGGGGAGCTGGCTCCGATGTACGGGGCGTCGCCCGCCCCGGTGGAGAGCAGGGGAGCGCCCCACATGACGGGGCTGCCGGCAGCCGTGCAGGCGAAGCCTGCAGCGGAAGGGGCGGCCGCGGCCAGCCTCCCTGACATCAGTGGGCTGCTTGAGCAAGCCCTGGCGAAATGCCGTCAGGAGGCAGCGAGCAGCGGGCAGATGGAACCTGCGGCGGCGGGAGTGGACACCGCTGGCCACTCTGGCATCAGCGTGCTGATCGAGCAGGCACTGGCTGCCGGTCGTCAGCAGGAAATGGTGAGTGCGCAGGGTGTTGCCACGATAGCGGGGGAGGCTGCGGGGGGGGAGATAGGACTGGACCAGTCGATTGATGTCGACGCGGGGAGGACGAGTGCAGATCGGAACACGGATCAGATGCAGGAGGAGGCGGCAGTACGGGCGGCTGAAGGAGGGGCGAGCCAGGAGGCTATGGCGCCATATAGGGGGCGTACGGTGGTTGAGGGGGTGGAGGGGTGGATGTGGGAGTGGAGGGAGTGGCATGAGGTGGTGCCAAGGGAGCCGTGCCCGGCCGGGCTGGAGTTCCACATAGACTTCGCCACGGGTACCAACCGCGCCCGGCTGCCGGACCGCCTGAGGGCACTGCTGGATGCGGCGGAGGCAGCGGGCGGCGGAGATGCTGACGAGCAACCCCTGGCGCCCTTCCCCCCGCAGCCGGAGTCGCCACCGGCCGTAGCGGCTGAGGGGGAAGGAGAAGGGGACGTGGACGTGGAGGACGTGGAGGAGGAGGCGGAGTACGGGCCCGGCGACTCGACGCCGGCCCTCATGTACGAGGATGACACCGGGCCCGACGTTTACATCGGCATGGACACAGACCCGGCAAACGCGCCGTTGCTGCCCATGCCCACCGCGGTGCCGCCCCCTCCCCTAGGAAGCTGCGAGCAGCGGCACTGAAAGTTCCATGCGGCCGAGGATGTCCACTAGCACCGCCTCTCGAGCGAAGGGCGGCGGGAGGCGACGTTGCTGGTTGGCGCCCCGGAGCGCTACGAGTTCCAGCCTCCGGGGAGGGTTGCCCGGGAGAAGGGCCTGGAAGCCGTGCCCCCGGAAGGTGACCGGGTTTGCTGTGTCCAACTGGGGGACACAGCGGTCCTGGATCACCACCCAGGTGCAGTGCGAGCGGCTGAGCAGCCGGAAAGCCTCCCCCTGGCGGTGCGCCTATCAGTAGGGCGCCTGCTTGAAGAGGCGGGGCTGGAAGGAGTGAGTCAGGACGGCCTTTACGTGGCCCTGTGGAGGAGCAGCGCCAGCGCCTGGCGCCTCGAACACGGCGTGAGGCCCCTCACGCCCCAGGCGCTGGGCTCTCATGCTGTCCTGGTGGCGCTGCACCCCGAGGGCATGGAGGCCGTGTTTGGGGAGGACGGTACGAACCGTGTGTCGCTCACTGTTGACAGCGCGGTTCTCGCCCCCACCTCCAACGGCTACCGTCTCGTGAACCGCGGTGGCGACCCCCGGCTGCTGCTGGTGGTGGGCACGCGCCGGGAGGCGGGCACGGGGCACCGGGAACCCGAACAGCGCACAATCGCAGTGGAGGAGGACAACGCGGTGAGCACGTCCGTGGGCCATGTATGTGGGGCCGCGGGAGGTGCTGCTAAGGGGCCCTCGACGGAGGGGCAGCGGGAGGAACAGGGTCAAGACCCGAGCCCGTCCAAGGGCGGCGAGATGGACGTGGGGGCCCACGTGGAGGCAGCCCTCGCGAGGATCATGGCAGCAGCCAGCCCGCCGACCGCGGAAGCAATGGAGGAAGATAACAAGGGCCAAGAGCGTAGCCGAAAGGTGGAGGAAGCTGATGAGGAGGATGAAGGGCTTGAGATCACGGGGGCGCAGGAGGCACACAAGGTGGAGCGAGGAGAGACGGAGGTGGCGGACAGGGCTGAGCCCAAAATGTGGGAGGTGGAAACTTGCCAGCACCGGGCCAAGGGGTGGTGCATGCGGGCGGATGCATGCCGCTTCGCACACCCACAACCGCCGGTGCCGCAGGGAGTACCCCAGGATCTGCTCCTGATCCTCCGGGCGATCGCCCGCGTGGGGGCCCTCAGCCTTCACCGTTCCAAACACCACGAGACGCTGTTGCGTGAAGTGGTGGAGACGGCGCAGGGTGGGGGGCTCCCAGCGGTGGGGTACGCGGTTGCCCACGGGGGAAGACCGTGTGGGCGGTGGCGCTGCCATGTGGCATGGCGGCCTTGCTCACTCCGTTCCCGGTGGTCTCGTGGAGGGACATGGCCACCCTCCATGAGGCGTCCCTGGAGTGGGTGTGCATGTGGCACACACATCCCGCCGGTATGGACCCGCACAGATGCCAGGCTCGGGCAGTCGTGACCTACCTGTCCTGGTCGCTGCCCACGGCGCGCGTTCCATGGATGCAGTGGTGGGACAGAGCGCTGAGCTGGGCCAGAGATGGTAGCGATGTGGCCGCCTGCCCGGACCTGCCACGTGAGCTTGTCACCGCCCAGCCGTGGACCGTCTCCCTGCACCTTCCCACGGCGGCGGCCCGGCTTGCAGTGGTGGATCCGGAGATCCTTCTGTTGAAGGATGAGGATGGACGGGGGTTCCGACTGGGACAGGGGATGGAGGTCCTTTCCGTCTGCCTCCCCAATCCCGTAGTGCGGGAAATCCTTGAGGGACTCTAGTTCACGCGCGGGGACGGAGCTGACGTGTGGACTGCAGTCCACCGCCAGCTCCCCGAGTCGTGGCACAAGTCCTTCCGGCCCCCTAGCCACGAACGTCTGCTGGGAGTGGAATGGCGAATGTGGACGGCCAATAGCCCGTGCCTGCCGGTGGTGGTCTGGCCCAAGAAGTCCGGCCCCAGTCCCAGTTGGGAAACCGTGGTGATCCTGTGGGGATGGGTGACCGTCCGCGGATTCGGAGGGCACGTCTTCACGGCCCCACGGGGCACGGTGGTCGAAAAGGATGGGAGGGTGGCGCTACAGCTCACTGCGGAGCCCCTGACCACGCACGTGGTAGTGGTCGCCCTTCAGTGGGGGGCCGAGAGGCCTCAACCCTGGCGAGACCCAATTGCCAGGGTTATCTGGCGAGATCCGCCGACACTGCGGGCCACCATCTGGTCAGGGGGATCGGGACGGCATCTCCCGGGTGCTCTTCCCTGGCTACGGGATTGCGGAGACGCCTCTCTGCCGCCGGCTGAGATGCGAGGCGCCTTGGAAGGTTTGTATGGAACTGATGATGAGCTCGGGCCACGGCATCACTTCATGGTGGCCACAGACCACACGGCGGAGGTGAGCGACGACACGGTCGCGCTGGTTGCAGACGCGGCACAGTGTCTGGCCCCCCACGCCATGATCCTCCCGAGGGAAGGGTGGGAGGGCCAGCAACACACCCAGACTCCGGCCGCCCTTCTCATTGCGCAGTACGTTGCGCTGGGCGGTTCAGAGGTCGAGTACCTTGACCGATTGGAGACACGGTATCCGCGACACTGGACCGCCCACCACCTCTTGGCCCCCAATGTGCAGTTGACCGTAGACCCGCTGAGCCAGCCTATGTTGGCGGGTCGTCCACACCAGTGGCCGCTCACCTGGGACATGGCGGTCAAAACGATGCACATGGCGCCGAGAGGGCAGAGGGCGGTGTGGCCGGGTGCAGAGAACCTGCTGGCAACGGCCTGGGCGGCACAGGTGAAGCAGCCGGATGACAACTCCACGGACTGTTGCGTGTGTGTCCACCGTCGGTACCCTCCTCCGGGTGCCGAGGCCGGACAACCTCTTGTCCACGTTGGACAGGCGGTGGGTGGCGGCGGTAGCCCTTAACAGGGATGTGGGGCTCAGGCGTCTGCCCTCATTGGGGGAGTTGCCCGCCGTGGTGCTAGATGCCCTTGTGACGCCCCGCACTCCTCGAATGGTGGCGGACGTCCCGCACCAGGCGGGATTGCCCGAGGCGCGGCTGCGGCACGCCCTGCTATGTATGGCTGCGGCGGAGGGAGGAATGTCCATGGTTGTGACGGTCTCCCTGCAGCACGTGAAGGACGCGATGCAGCAGCAGCGGCCGCACGCCCCTCAGCCGTGGGAGGAGAGTGCCCGGCGGTGGCTGCATGTGGAGGACTTGCCGCCCACTCACGCAGTGGGCCAGGCAGACACGGGGAAGCTGGTAGTGTTGGAGGGAGCGGAGTATTTGGCCTGTATACGGGTGGACAAGGGGGGCTTAGAATGGATTTTCGTCACCGCGAGCAGGCTCAGGAGGCAGCAGTCCAGGGGCCCAGCCTGCTATGGGATTCTCAGGGAATGTCTCCGGTTCTAGGGCCCCGTGTCCAAGGCGCACAGGTGCACGCCCGGGGAAATCCCGCAGGCGCCGGCCGTGTTCGTGGAGGTGATGCAGCCGCCGCGAGTCCTGGAGCAGGACGTCTGTCCCGTGGCCCCGAGCAACATGTGGCAAGCTGAGCACGAGGCTGCCATGTGCAGGGCGTTGCAGGGGCAAGCGATAGCCCTTCCCAAGGCGCCGGCGGCGCAGTCGTCCAGCAACCGGCAAGCGGCCTCCCTGGCACTGCCAGGGCCAATAAGCCAATGTTATTGAAATGGCAGACAAAAGGCCACATTTCAGGACCACGTTTCAGGACCACATTGCATTTGCGGAATCATTTGCACAGGTGCGGCAACACACTTGGGATGTTCACAGTGGTCCCCCCCTCGAGTGACAGGTGACAAGTGACAGATGGATGGGCCAGCAGCCAAGGGCCGACTTGGAGGTCTGGTCAGGGGTTTGAATTTTTTTTCGTGTTTTTCACCCACATTTCACTTCTCAACAAAAATCTGAGCAGTTTGAGTAAAAGCACATGGGGTAAAAAAAATTTGCCCCCCTTCGGCTCCCCTTGCCAAACTGTATGTCACTCTCCCCACTTGCCACTCCCATCTGTCACTCACAGATAGCCCAACCCCCCCCCTCCAATCCGAACAAAAAACTCTATTACCTTTGGCAAGACACCTCAAAGAGAAATTGGAGTCAGTCAGTTAGGCTGACAGTCAGCCAACTAGTCAGTTAGTCAGGCACGCAGCCAGTCAGGCAGTCAATCAGGCAACCAGGCAGGCAGACAGGCAGGCGGCAAAACACATTTTGGCTTTTTTTGGTGGTAGCCAACAGGTACCGGCAGTGGGGAGTAATCTATATGCAGCAACGGCCAGTGGTCGAGCGGTAAAACACTTGTCCAGTGATCCCCCACGCTCGGGTTCGAATCCCAGCCGGCAACCGCCGGAACAGATTCACCACCTTGCTAGATTTTTTTACCCGACCCACGTTCAAATCCTTCAAAGCACAAACTTTTGACCCCCCCCCCAAAAAAATGTGGTATCCAGTTTCAGGGGCATAGAGGGCTCAAAATAAAAAATCCATTGGGTGATTGCTTTGTCGTGCAAAATAATGATTTGACAAGGGGTTAGACATCCATTATCATGCCTTGGGGTATGCTATGTGAACGACCCCCCAAAAGGGGGGGCTGTGTGGCATCCGCGCCCACGCTTGATCTAACAACCTCTCTTTGAGGTCATTTGACCTATTCTTATGAACGTACCCGCAACACACTCCACGGAAGGCAAGTAGGTCACAAGGGTGCTGCAGCAACAGAACATGTGATGACACTTTGCCAAGCTGGGTGTATCCAGCCAGCGGTTGTCCTATGATAGGGAGGTTCACACTCACCTCCTCGGCCAATGCGCCAATGCGATCACCTCTGACAGTTTGCTCCTCCCACCATTTAAGCCCTTGGGCAATGGTACACAAATGGGATCACTTTTACCATATGTGCTGGCTTGCATGGGCTTGATGAAATGGCCTCTGCAAGGTGAATCGAGGTTGCCCCCCCCCCCCCCCGAAAAATCCAACCGAGGGGACTTTGGGTGGGGGGCTGCCATAAAGGCTGGATAAGTATGCGGGTCGGTACTCCCGGGTGTACGTACGCGGTCGCCTCCTAAGGAGGGTATCCCCCATGCGTGGATGGAGGGGTTGGTTGTCCGCCCATTGGGTTGGGTGAAGGGGGCGGATTCAAACCACTTGTCCCATCAGCACTTCGGGACCCAAGGAATATTGCAGTTTTGCCAAACCCCTCCCAAAGGGAAAGGCTTTCTGTGGAGCATGCCGGCCCCATTGTGGGAGGGACGCCAGTTGGCAGAAGCGGCACTCGTGCGCGGAGGGACAACTGTCCCACTCTCACTGGGTGAAAACAATCCACCCAGCTATTAGATATAGCCCAAGCATCTGTGCTAGCCGCAGCCAAAGAACGTGAAGAGCCACAAGGGCTCCGAAAAATGGGAAAAATGGGAAAACGTCGGCAAAATGGGGGAAAGGGGGGGGAAGGGGGGGAAGGGGGGGGGAGATGGGGGAAAAGGGGAACTGTGTGGTCCCCAAGGCGAAGCTCTGGCTTTACCAGGCAATGGGCGTGGTCTGTGGTGCCTTCGGCAAGGCACCTCGAAGAGAGGCCGACAAGCAGTCAATTGGTCAAGCAGGCCGGCAGCCAGTCAAGCAGTCAGTCAGGCAAGCAAGCAGGCACACAGGCGGGCAGTTTGGCTTTTTTTCAGTTGCGGACTACGATTAAAAACATTGGAGAGCCCCTGATGTGCAAGAACCGTCAGTAGTCGAGTGGTCGAACACCCAATCGGTGAATTGCCTAGCGCCGGTTCGAAAGCCGGCCGGCGGATCACCGATCGCCGGATCGGCTAATCGGCTCTTGAGCCCTCTTTTATACTCGACCCTGGTTCAAACCCTTCTAACCACAAAAATTTGACCCCAGCCCCCCCCAAAAAAGTGATATCTAGTTTTAGGGGGATAGAAGCCTCAAAATCAAAAATCCATTGGGGGATTGTTTTGTTGGGCAAAATAATGATCTTACAAGGGGTTGGACAGCCAATATCATGCCATGGGGTATGCTACGTCAATGACCCCCAAAAAGGGGGGGTGTATGGTGTCCGCGCATGCGCTTGATCTAACCATCTCTCTTCGAGGTGATTCAAGAGCTGGATAAGAATGTGTACCTGGTGCCCCCCCCTCCCCCCTCCCTTTGCGCAGGCACACGCTGAAATCAGGAAAACAACAGCCAGACAGATCCCTGTGGTTAGACAAGGCAGCGCCCATAAGAGGCAGCCAAAAGAGGCGGTCAAACACGGACGGTCACACGGGTCCCGGTGCTCAGCCATAATCCAACAATGGCCGTCACCCCCGGTATCCCACCAGCATGGGGGGGACGTCTCCAAACTTTTGTACGCGACTCCCCCGCCCCCAGTAGAAGTGGGCCGAAGGCCCCTAGAGGGGGGGGGGGGGGGGGGGGGGGGGGCAGTGGAGGGGGGGTTCAAGGAGGGGCGATTGGGGGGGGGGGGGGGGGTCAAGGAGGGGCGATGGGGGGGGGGTCAAGAGGGTCGTTGGGGGAGGGGGGGTCTAGGTGGGGCAAGTGGGGGGGGGGGGGGGGGGCACAGGCTCCCCTCTCCTCCCCTTGCCCTCCCTCTAACCATACCATCACTATAAACCTAAACCTAACCTTTGCAGCTGGCTGGTTTGGCCATGCTAGCCATGTTGATTGGGCTGAACAAGATCCCCCCAATTTCGTTCGTGGCTGCTTTTGCCACATTATCACTCTCTATTTCAGCAAGCACTTGCGAAATGGGCAAAAATCACAGCTCCGTTGTGGTGCTTCGTATTCGGCCAAAATTTTGGTGCATGCTTCTTATGGGTGTGAGGGACAACCACACCAAGTATGAGCCAGAAACTCAACGGTGGCGGCCAGGAACAG